>KQ965737.1:164287-661370 GCA_001574975.1 Gonapodya prolifera JEL478
GGGGCGTGGGTGAGAGCAGGAAGAAGATGGCAGGTGGACACCCTTGGCAATTTCGGCGGATGCAAAGTTTAGCCGTCGGACCTCAGCAACTGCCTGGTTGGGTGCCTGGAATGCAGTAAAGAATGGAGGACTCTTAGTGCACTCAGAAAAGAGTTCACAAGTGAAATTTCCTATGTGATTGCCACGTCCTTCTACGGAATTGCGAAGCTTCATTTGCCGTCATGTCCACCACTGGCCCGACTGGGCAAAATCAAAGCAAGGTAATAGTGAGCTTAAAATAATACTGAAATTAACCAAAAAAATTTCGTGTTGGACTTGAGCCGAAAAATGCCGAGACAAAGACGGAATGATTCGGTCACTGACCCAACCACACGCACCTCATGCCCCAAACCCACGCCCGCTTCGCGCCCCTCCACTGGGTCTTTGTCCCCACCACATCACAGGACGGAAAGGACATTGCGTCACTGGACGAGTCCTGGTTCAATGAGGAGTTGGATGTGGACGTCAGTGCTGAGGTTGATGTCGGTTTGGATGTGGACGTGGCACTAGGTGGTAATGATTGGACGGTAGATAGCGATCTGGAACGATGGGATCCAGAGCCAGACGGGCATCAGGACGTGCTCGTCATCGGAAGCCACAACCCAGTTGACGTCCGCCGGGCCATGGACGTGGGCGTGGGTGGTCGTGGTCGTGGTTGGACAGTAGAGAGCGATCTGGGAGGGTGGGATCCAGAGCCAGACGGGCATCAGGACCTGTTCGTCATCGGAAGCGACGAACCAGTCCTTGTGAACACCGCGGTGGTGCGTCAAACCGGCGACGGTAACCTCAGTGATGCTCAAAAGGACCGTCGAGAGCGCCTCGAGCCCCGAATGCTCAAGAGATAGCGGTGGGAACGAGGGTGGTGATCGGTCGATACACACCAGTCGTATCCGACATCCGACGACGACCTCGTCAAAGCTCACAAAGAGAGCCGAGAGAGGCTTGAGCTCAGAATTCCCAAACGACCGCGGGCGAACAGAGATGTGAGGGTGGACGCTCACCAGCTTTATCCGACACCCGACACGAACGACGAACCCAGTAAGACCCTCGAACGCCTTTCACATTAATTCACATCCTTCTTACACCCTACACCCTACACCCTACACCTTACACCTTACACCTTACGCGACCCCACCCCCTCCCCTCATCTCCAGAACACACATTCCACCTCCGCTACTCCCACGCCTCCGCCACCAAACCCCACGCCTTGTCCACCTCCCGCCCGAAGAAAACTTCCCCACTCGCACGAGCCGCGTCCAACACTGCCGCAGCGGCTGCAGCGTTCCCGAAGGACGTCGTGCAGGCGTTTTTGGGGCGGCGCGACGCCCAAGATGGACTTGCGTGCGGGGGGGAGATTTGTGGTGACGTGCAGGGCGACGCCAGGCTTCGTCCAACGGCGACAAGACCTGCCAAACGCGCCAAAGATGTCACGGCCACAGCCGCGAACGTATCCACGCATACACAGCCGCGCTCTAAACTAGCAAGGCCCCTTCTGCCCTCGTCGTCCCCCTCCGCCTCTGCCTCTGCCTCGTTGTGTTCGCTCCCAGACCCAGACGCTGACGTGGACACCGCCACCGCCACCGCCACCGCCCCCACCCCAAAAGCACAACCTCGCCGCCGTCTTGTCCCACACGCATACGCCACGCCGCAGCTGGACTGTGACGAGGACGAGGGTACGCAGCGGAACCGGAAAGTGGCGGTGGGAGTGGCGGTGGCCGGCGCGATGTGAGGCGTACCCTTCGCATGCGAGGACTGGGAGGACGACTGGATCAGGACCAGGAGCAGAAGCAGGATCGCACTACTCGTCACGCGCCGACAAAGCCCTCGTCCAAACTTGGCACTGGCACCGGCACCGGCACCGGCACGCACGTATCGTCGCGTCGTGCACCTGCACTTGTACCCCAGGCAAACGTGGGTCCTTCCACTTCCACCTCGGGCGGCCCACCAATACCGTCTCCGTCTCCGTCTCCGCCAGCTCATCCACCACAACCGCGCGCTCACACAGGATGCACATATATGGTCAAGAGCAGGCCGTGGGCGTTTTGTGGTGTTGGGGGGTTGGGGGGTTGGGAAAGGAGGGCGGTCCTGGAATGGCGAGAGGGGTGGGAAGAGGAGTTGAACAGGTGGAATTCTGAAAAGAATGCTTTGGTGGTGATAGATGAAGATTATATTGTGTGATTGAAAACAAGCAAATGATGACAAATAACTGTTTCTGGGCTGGCGGGGTCGGGGTTCTGGGATAAAGAGTTCATGAGGGACACTGCAGTCAGCACCATCTGTTGGAGAATTGGAATATTGAAAAACCTTTATCTAGCAAGCAATCAAAGGCAAAAGCAAAAAAGAATTCGTGAATGACAGAGTGGTGCTCCACTTGCAGACTGGAAACCAAGACAGCTGGGGACGCTCTCAAGTGACGGGGTCATGCAGCATTTGTGTAGTTGGGTAAAAAAAATTGTTATTTCTATAAATGTTGCACCATATGTTGGTGTTCCAAAACCAAATTTGGGCGTAGAGCACACTCAGGTTTATCAACTTCATCATCTGCCATTGCAAAGGAGCCAAAACTGTCTACCCATGAAAACTACACAGTCTTGCTTGATTGGAAGTGAGTGGTGGGTGATGAAAATTCACAAGATTGTTCTATTTAACTAACTAAAACCAAACATCATTTACACATAGCTGTGAAAACCTCAAATGCCACCATCCTGAGCAGGGAGTATTCCTATACTGATGATTATCAAGTGTAACTAGTTGAGAGGACATTTAAGTAATCTTACAAACAAGCGGAGTAAAAACTGGTATGTATGGAGTGGAAGTTCAGTGATTTGTTACATGGCAAAAGATGATCATGCAAAGGTTGACAAATGTGGAGCCTGGAGATCTGACTTAAGTTCTACCAAAAGTAAACACAATCACATGCCAAGTCTCCTTGAGACACTTCAAAAATGGAACCTTTCTCCTGACTTAACCAGTAACTTGGACTCTGATAATCTGATATACAATTGCGAAATGAATAATTACATCAACAGAAAAGCAACTATTTGTGTTGCTTCAGAAATGGTCGTTCTTCCAAATTGCCTGCATGTCATGGCAACGTTCTCACGGCTGTCCTCCCAAAAATAATAATAATAAACACGCAGCAAGCCTCAGACACACTCCTGGACGACACAAACGCATTGAAAGCATTACTAACAGTCACTCTTCTTGCGGCACGTGGGCCACGCGCGGGGGAGCGGTGGGGTCCAACTGGATGACGATAATATGGTCCAACACAAACAAACCACTGTGACGGTACTGTCACTGACCAGTGGGGGCTAGTGATAGAATAGGCGAAGATGCTTGCAACTCCCTCAGGCTGCAGCGGCAGTTCTTCTAGTCCCACCAGACTTCCATTTCCCTCCAACTATGGCAATTCAGGACACGTCGAAGAAAAGTTCACCATACCTTCTCCGTCATATCAATCAATACATCTATTTGTGATGATCTGAAGCGACAACATGAATATGAAATCCAATGAATGCAATTGCAAACTTTGCAACATCCCTCCCCGAATCACAGTTTCGCCCACCACCTTGCCGACATGTCGCGCAACGTACTGGTCCCGCAGTGCACCTCCCCACCTCCAGTGTGGTGCGAGTAGTAGTCGTTGACAAAGTACCCCTTGATCCCAGCGTTGCAGTACCCATCCTCCACAGCCTCTTGTATGATGATGACGGTGCTGTTGGTGACTAATCCGAAGGCGCGCGCCCCAATGTCGCTCTGTCCGAGGACGATATCGTTGATTGCAGCGGGGTAGAAGGCGCCCGTCAAAGAGATACCGGGAATGACAGGACCGAAGCGCGAAGGAGTGCCGTCCTCGCCCCAGTCTAAACCGAAACCAGTGCCGCCCGCGGTGTATGCGTCCGACCCGTTTCCAGACGGCGTGGTGGCGTTGAAGAGCGTGGGAACCCTCACGATCTCGGATTCGGCCAGACTGGTCTCCTCGAGATGGATCTTGAGTCGTCAATATACTTCTGGTATGTGGCCTGCGAGTCCAGGAAGTTCTTGTCGGCGTGAAAAGCCGATATGGTCACCGTGGTGCTGTCGTCTTGCCCCAGGCCACCGAATCCT
This sequence comes from Gonapodya prolifera JEL478, assembly GCA_001574975.1. Taxonomy (NCBI): domain Eukaryota; kingdom Fungi; phylum Monoblepharomycota; class Monoblepharidomycetes; order Monoblepharidales; family Gonapodyaceae; genus Gonapodya; species Gonapodya prolifera. The sequence continues at coordinate 168,437 of KQ965737.1, forward strand.
CCAGTCTGGTCGCTGGGTGGGGGGTCGTTGCTGCGAGCTCTGGTGCTTCCTCTGCCTCCCTTCTCGGCCTTGCGGAGGACTTCCAGTGCGGACTTGTTGTCGGCATCTCCGATGGTGAATCCAAGGGAGTTGTTCTTGGGCAAGAGCTGGACAAATTCGTCAACGTGGCCGATTGCGAGCCATGCTGTTTCGAGGTTGAGGGGGTCCTGGATGCCGTCCCACTGCGACTGAAGGAAACCAAGCATGCCCTCGGAGGGAAGGAGGTCGTGGTGCTTTCCCATGATAACACGACCGGCGGGGTAGGCTTTGCCTCTTCTTGCTGATGTAAGGTGGTATGGTTTATGAAGGAGTGGAGCAACGGTGAGTGCAAGACATGCTCAAGCAAGCAAAGCACCGATACATCAAATACTCACAATGCTTCCACCAGAGTTGATCTCGCGAATGCAATGGAGCTCGGGTGCGCCCAAATGTCGGTGTCGCAGAACAGGAACAGCGGGGACCACAATCCAGAGGCGTTCCGGGCGGCGTCGAGCTCAGCGAGAAAGATATTCTGAATGGGGTTCCCGTTATCGGCAACGGAGACGAGCCGATCCACACGCTGCAATTGTTGATGCGTGAGAACGAGGGCGACCCGGAGGGCTACCACGTTGCCGGCATTCTTGCCGGCCTTGGAGCCGATGACAGTGAGGGGAATTTGGATGTTCCCATCCTACACGTCATCCGCCACAGCGCGCCCGTCATCGTCGACAATGCTGACTTATCGCGAGAGCTTTTGCAACGCGTCTGGGATGCAAGTGCAAGGGAACACGTCAGAGAGCAAAGTGGAGTGGTCGTGGGTGCGCTCGCTCACCGCTTGTAGTTGATCAGCGCACAAAGGGATGATAAGGAAATGCGGGGAGAAAGCTGCCGGCTAATCGGCCGAACTTTGCTAACACCGCGACTCTGTCCGATGCATGGCAAGGCCTCCACCATGGCAGCCAGCCCACCGCCGCCGCCATCAGCGCCGCGCTACACGTACAAGGACGATCCCGCTTCTCTTGCGGCGGGATCCAAGCTGGAGCGCATGCGCGATCGATACAGAAACCAACTCAACTCACATCTGCGCGCGGCCGCACTCGCAACCCCGCCGGCATCCGCACCCCAGGTGTACATGAACGCAGTCGTTCCATCGCCCGTGTACTCTCCCGCAGCGTACCAAATCAACCCTAACTACCCCTCTGGATCCACCCAATCGATCAACGCGAGCTACCAGAACGTAGCAGGCGCAAACTTCCCGGAGAATCTCGTGCAGAAACTCCCTCCGGGCCAGCTGCCGTACTTGGCCCCGGCTCACTCGGCACCTGCAAGCGGGACGTTCCGCCTGCCTCCCGTGAGCGCAGGCTCCTCCACGAACCCGTCTGTCGCAACGATCCAGTCGCCGTACTATCCAATCGCTGCCACAGCGCCGACATTTGGCTGGAATCCCCGAAACTCCCAGCCGAGCACACCGTCTTCCTTACCCCCGATCCCTCGAGGGACTCCCGTGACAGGTGCTCCCGGTCCCCCGCCTCGGTCTCGGACGCCGTCGGATATAATGTCGTCCGAAGGTAAACTCCGGCGCTTCTTCAGGGAAGTGCGGGGCACCGACCCGAATACGCCAGGGCCGTCGCTCGCGCAGAGGTACAAACGGTACGCGAGCGAGGGGCGGAGGGCAGAAATGGCAAGAGAGGAGGAGGAGATGGCGAGAAGGGCGAGAGAACAGGCGCAGGATCGGAGAGATGCGGTGGATCGCAACCAGGCAGGATGGAGACAAGCCGCAGCGTCACAAGACTCCCCCCCGACCCGCTCCAAACCTACCCGCGAGAGTCGACAAGAAAACGTACCCCACAAGTCACCGGAAGCAGACCACTCTGGTGTACCTCCTTCGCCCTCCACGAGGATGTCGGCAGGACCCAGGGCACGTCGGGAGAAGAAACCCACGACTCGAGGCACATCGCACGGGGACTTTTCGCAGGACACTGCAAGTCGAGACCCTGTCGACGACCGATCCTCGAAACGCACCACAACCTCCTCGGGCCGCGTTTCCAAGTCCCACGTAAAAGCACACCCACCACAACTGACCAACTTGCCGAACGCCACCGCCCACTTTTCAGCCGAACTGCTGGACCAGATCCGCCCTCGGGCCAAGGAGAAGAAGGCCAAGGCGGGGGCTGGGGGGATGGTGGCTGCTGGTGTTGAAGCCACGGACGAACCACCAACAAGGACCGAGAAGACGAACGGTGCGCGAAAGGACAGCAAATCGGCGAGTGGCCCAAAGAAGGGCTCTGCTTCTGTTTCTGCGAGGGAGACCAGTCGGGACGAGACGGTCGAGAAGAAACCTCGCAAAGCACCGAGCAAACCCGATAGCTTGTTTGGGGCAGACTCCACTCTGGACTCGTCGCATGCGGACTCCAAGCCGACGAATGAAGATCTCGCCGGCTCGAAGCCGTCACGTACCAAACGAACTGCTCGCCAGGCTGCAGAAAGCCGTGAAGAACATGTACCAATGAAAGGCGCTGAAGAAACGGACGCTGCTGTGCAGGACCAGCCCAACCCCGATCCGCAATCTCCACCACGGGCTAAGACCAAACTTCCCGCACGCCTTCGCCCGCGTCCACCAGCAGGCCCTGCGCCGCCAGCTACGGAGGACTCTGCTGCTCGGGTGGAAGAAGCTCTCGACGCGGCCATTGCAAAGGCCGAGGCCGAGCGGGATCAACGCAAGAAGACAAAAACCCCAAAACGCGCCAACGAAGCGCCTCATCCCGCCATGAATTCGAAATCAGCCCACCCCGCCCGACCTGCATCGCCCCCCGTCCCCGCTCTTGCAGCGGCGGCTCGACCCCTGTCCCCTCCAGTCCCTGCCATCTTGTCTCAATCGTCAGTTCCACCCGAATCCTCCGAACCCGCAACAGACCTCGCGCCCTGCCCGCACTGCGCGCGCACGTTCCAGTCGGCTCGGCTCGCAAAGCACGCCGCCGTGTGTGAGCGCACAAACGCCAAGAGTGGCGCGCGGGCGGTGTACGACTCCAAGGCTGCCCGGGCCGCAGAAGGGGCGCCCGAAGCGGCAAAGGCCAGGAGTAAAGCGGGCAAGAAGGAAGATGAGCTGGAGGAAAGAGCAAGGAAGAAGAAAGAGAGGTGGCGGGCAAGACATGGTATGTAACTGTTCTGTTTTGAGATGAATGGGGGTACGTTCTGACAATAAACCACCCTTGCACTTCTCACCTGCAGAGCAATTCATCGCCGCCATTCGTAGCGCGAAGCAAGACGGCACATCGGGCTCGTCGTCTTCTCTCGGCTCCACGTCTGCATCTCGTGGCGGCGCCACTGCTTCGCGCTCCCCTGCAAAACAATCAAGTGCCCCACGTCTAACTCCCCCAGCTGCAGCCACCAACGCGACGCAAAACTCTCCCCCTGCTCCCCCTGCTTCCCGCTTTGACGATCTGGACGACCGTGTGCCGTGCCCGCACTGCGGGCGCAAGTTCAACGAGGATAGGGTGGAGAAGCACATTGCGGTGTGTTCCAAAACAAAGAGTCGGACAATGAGGAAAGAGGCGTAAGGGAGCTTGGCCCCCGCGTGAGAAGGACTTTGCAACGATGTTCGCTTGTGTGTAAATTAATGTTCTTGTATGAAGAGAATAGTAAGACGTAGGTACTTAACGCAGGTACTTATTCTAAGTATTTCAAGACAAATACAACAATAGATTATTTCGATGGCGGGAAACAACGACATATGTCTAGCAACGAGCATCCAACAACTAGTCTAGCAAAAATGCAACCAACAAAGTTTCCATGCCCTCAAACGGATCATGCAATTATATTTCTTCTTTTTCTCCACCAAGAGCCACACGATCAGCTCCCTGTTCGCTTTCGTTTGAGGTCCCGCTGGTTCTCTTGGCCATTCCTGGATGAACAACCAGGAAAAGGATGACCAAAATGAGCATGAGACCAGCGTCCAGGGTATACACAAAGGTCTCGTTCTGGGCAAGTGGGTCCTCGAATCCATTCCAGTACTCTATCATACGGAACGTGTTCCGAATCTATTGAATTTATCCACCCAGTTTCAGTGGGAGTTCGTGACGTTGAAAACGCAAACACGGTACCCACCGCGAGCAACACAGTCCCAGCAAATAGCGCATACATGAGCCAGTGCCAACGACCAGGAACAGTGTAAGCCTTGACGTAGAACCTCACGGCGAGGGCAACAAAGACCACAATTCCCACGACTTGGATTCCCAGACCGGTGATCATCACCTTGAGGCCCTTGAGGGACAGTTCTGATCCAATCGTGGGGATGGTGATGAGACACGCGCCGGCGACCTGCACGAGGAAGGCGAACACGTCCACGGTGACGAATATTCGGGCAATGGTGCGCCGGGGTATAGGGGCGTGGGTGTCACCGACGATTGAGATGCTAAATGGAAGACGGCGAAACCGTTCAGGCGATGAGGATTGAGGACAGTTGTGCAAGACGGACCAGCACGTGTGCAGTTTATTTTTCACTCACATGTATGACAGAAGCATGTACACAGCCGCAGCCATAAAGATTGGCGCCAAGACTATGAGTCCGAACTGTAAGGAGAACATGACGGTGTCGCTGGGGTCATTTTGGACAGCGTTCTTTGCGGCAATCCGAAGCCCGAATCCAATCACTTCGACTGAATTTAATGGATGCGTTTTCGCTTGGCATGAAGTCCATTATGAAAGAATGGTTTGGGCTCTCACTTGCACATCCAGCCGCCATGGCATACATCAGACGCACACCTGACCGCCAGCTCTGGATGACATGGAGCACAGCGCCAATACCGAACGCGATTGCAAAGATGAGAGCAAGCGGAATCGATGGCTCGTATTGGAATATGGTGTCGATCCCTGTTGTTTGTGCAAGTGTGGGCAATACTGATTGTGACACAGTAACGAATCTGGATCACCAACAGGAGAAGGTATCGTCGCTATCGTCGCTGCTCATCGCGGGATTTGAGTGAGGGGTAGTGCAAGCTGTGTATGATGCTGCCTTTTTGTACTGGGGCCCGTGGATATATGTGTAAATCCTGTGGAACGGGGAATAACCTGTTGAGGAAGAACCGTTCGGGTGCTGAGGGCGAGTTGAGGTCGCCCGGCTCCTCCCGGCTCCCTCTTGGCCTCGGCAAACCTTCTTATTCTTTCGCTACTCCTCAGCGTTTGCATTTGTTTCTATTTTTCCCTCATGTGATGTGGGGGACAGGCGCAAGAAGAGGAAGAAGGTGAGTTCCGTTCCGCGTGGGGTGATGCGTCGGGAAATGCCGACACCAGCACCACACATTAACTCCACCGACACCTCCATCGCGATGGCAGCTCCTCACCCACATCGCAAATGTGCTGCTTTCGGAAGGTACGGACCCAAGCGTGGAGGGCTGTGCGGCGCTTGTCAGCACTGTCTCGCGTCGTAGCGAGTGCTTCAGGGATGCGGAGATTGTCGCAATGCTTGTGGACTGCGAGGTGGATGTACATGCTCTAGATGATTCAGCGCCGAGGAAGGCGTGCGCGGTGGAGCATGTGGATTCCTTGGTCGTGATGCAGATGTAAATGGCATGCAAGGTCTGAGAAGGCACTGTGGGCAGCTGTTCAAGGACCAAGTGCGGATGCTCCTCTTGGACAGGGCGACGAGTGTGCCCCACCATGGCCGCCTCCTGAATGAAGCCGTAGGACACAGTTACGGCTGCGCGCTCAAACGAACTGTTGAGGTCGGGAGCCACCATCCACGCACAATACTACCGCAGCGCGCTCATCACGGGGCTGCGCGGGGCAATGGCAAGGTCGTGCGATTGCGTCTGGAAGCGGTCTCAGATTGGTGGTCGGATCGTGGCCATTACCTTGCCGGATTGGTGGTCGTTGTGTCGGATGAGTTGTCAAATTGCTGTGGATTGGTGGTCATCAGGGTGCTCGTTCTGTCAGATTGGTGGTCATTATGGAGGATTGGTGGTTATTGTATCGGATTGGTCGTCATTACGACATGTACGAACCCGTCCCGGATACCCCGTCTCGGGAGAGCACATCTCGTCAAGACAGAGTCGGAGTCGGAGCGGAGTCACCTCGTACATCGCGGTACACGGGCTGTTGCAGAGCCGGAGTAAGGGTCTTCTCTTACGTCGCCGTGCTCGTGCTGTGGCATACTCGGAGTCTGAGTCGGTCCCGGCAACCCAGCTGGCAGCGATTTGATGGACATTAGAGCGACGACGTTGGTAGCAAGGAGCGCCACGGTGGTGTGGTACTTGAGGAACATTATTGGCCGTAGGCGCGGCATGGGGTAAGAGTTATCTGGGCCCACAACATCAAGCGACGAATAAAGTGGGAAAAGGTAACTTTGAAACTTACAGAGGAATAGGTAGCGGGCAGGGTCATTGTTTAGTTCATCGCGAGGTACCCAGGCCCTCCGGTAGGGAGGACCTGCAGGCGACATGCACTCGTGTGTAAAATATGTATAACCGCCCGATGGCGTGAATTGTAAGACTCAGGTACTTATTCTAATGTACATTGTACACAATTCAGGTTCGAGTATAAATGCAAATAACTCATGCCAGTAGTGCACTTCTACAAAAGCGCTCATTTCCAAAGTCCGCAACAATTTAAGTTACTCGGGAGGTCTGTTGCTTTCGTGCTGTGCTCACACAAGACTACATCCCTCCCGCCACAACCGCCGCAACGCCAGCAAGCCCGGCGACCAGCACGCCGGACCACGAGGCCCGCGACGCGCTCGCTGGTTTCGATGCTCCGGTTGATGAAGATGGCGCGGACGACGAAGACCCCGCGGTTGGCGTGGCGGTCGATGTCGCGGTCGCCTTGGCCTGCCCTCCGGACCCAGATCCCCCCGTGGGGGTCGCTGCGGATTGGCCCGACAGGCCGCGGGTTATTCCGGTGTAGCTCGGGTCGGCGTACACCATCGGGTAAGGAGTGACCTGGGCGTTGGGGATGTTGTTGGGCACGTCGGCGTCGATCCAGTTGTTCAAGTCCTGCGGAAGGAGCCAGCGGCCCATCCCGGTGCAGTTGGACGGAAGGACGGTATTGTACCCCGAAGACTGGACGAGCTGCAGCACCTGGGGCAGGACTTGGTGCGTCTGGTTGATGATGTCGTGCGCGAGTGTGATGTACCCGACTGTGTTGGCAGGTGCGATGTAGGCCTGGTAGGGCGTGAAGTAGGTCGTCAGGTTGGTGATCCCCGCAGCAGAGGTCACGTAGTCCTTGGTGTCGAGATTCCACAGAAGGATTTTGAGACCGAGCTGCGGGACGCGAGGAGTGACGTTAGAAGATCGTGGCGTGGCATTTGCAGAGAGCGTTTTTTTTCGGTCCACTCACTGTGTCCGCAATCGCCTTCACGCGCAAGTCAAGGTCACCGAAAGGAGGACGAAGGAATCGGGGGATGAAGGTCGGTCCGAGGATGTCTCGGAAAATTTGCATGTCGCCCATGATTTCCTCAGCGATTTCTTCGTTGCTCAGACTGGACAGGTGGAGATGGTTCATTGTGTGGATGCAACTGTGAAGGGTGAAGAAGCGACTGTGAGACAGGTGAAGGCTTGCGAGAAACTAGCCGGATCTCACATGTCGTGGCCAGCGGCAATGACCTGAAGTTACAAGGAAAATCGAATACGTCAGAATAAGAAGAATGATCGACGCTCTCATTCCGAGTCTCACCTCTTTAAGAATGGAGACACCAGCAGGGTGGAGGACCAGCATTCGACCAACCATGCAAAAAGTGGCCTTCATATCCCCCGCGTCTTTGAACGCCTGCATGATATCACGCGTCCAGTAGTTGGGACCATCGTCGAAGACAAAGCCGATGCTCTTTGGTTGGTTGCAGTTCCAAACGTATCTTTTAGTGTTTGTGTTGGGGAACGACGATCAGGACACATTCGGGGTATTTCGCCTGCTGAGCAAAAAGAGAATGGACACTCACTCAGGTTCCCCACACCCAGAAATCCATCGGTTGTCACCACAGCCGTCCTTTGTCGTGGTTATAGGCTGATCTGGAACCGTGAAGGTGCGGCCGCGCCAAGTAAACGTGGTGTTGGTGGTGACGGTCAACTGCGTAATGCAAGGCAGATAGAGTTGCACATTAGTTCACGGATGCAATGATGCGGGGCAACCCCGCGCTCTCTTCTTACCGGGACGGGGACAATGGTCTCGTTGACAAGTCCGTTGGGGCCGACCGGCCAATTCGTGTTGGCGAAGGACGCTGGCGGCGACTGGGCAGCGACTCCACGCGCAGCGGCAATCAGCAGCGCAGCGAGCCCGAGTCTCATTATTGCTGCGATGTAATGTGACGTTGACGCAGATTCTGAAAAGATAGCCGGATGTTTTTTCACTTGGCGCCAAGAACCTGGCGAAGACCCTCGGCCTCGGTTCCTCATCGGGAAAAACCCAAGTGCAAAAATGGAGGTGCGCACAGCCACACCCCCCCCAACGGGTCTATTATTCTGTTGCCTGGCAGGCCTGATTACACGCCACCTTCTTGCTTTTTGTGTCAGGGAGCTACAAAGATTTACCTCATCATAGCGTTCGCCTCGAGAGCGCTGACAGGAGTAAAGCAATCCGAGACATTAGTAGAAAATCTTGTAGCTCCATGGTGGCATCATGCATAGGGTATACCGTCATGCGAATGTGTGCAGTTGACAATTTCAGTGACCCTGTAAACCATTGTCAAGAAATGGATCCATCAACTGTTCTTGGATGTCCATGCACAAGTGCCAAGGCGGGCACATAAGGTGATCAAAACAAACTTGGTCACTTCATTTTTGCACCCCTCCAAATACAAGCGCTCTGAGAAGGAAAGAAAGTCGCGTCTGGGATAGCGAGTAGCTGTGTACTACGAGAGGTGTGCTTATTTATGGTGCAGATTTGAAGGAGGATGTTCCCTTGAAAGTTCCGACAGTTTCAGGCCAGGTGACAGTAGTGACAAGGTTGCGAAAGGACTCGATGAAAATGGAACAAAGCTCCGACCGGGATACATAGCAATCAACTCCATACTACGAAAGGTATACTCATTTGTTGCGAAGATTTGAAAGGTGGTTGCTTACCTGAGTTCCAACAGTTTTATGACAGGTTGCGACGGGTTTATAGAAACTATCGGTTTACGACGACATTTGCAAACATTTTCTGTAAATAGTTGAAGGGAGGTCGCTCACCCGAGTTCCAACGTCCAAGGACTCGTTGAAAACTGTCCTCGCAGATATGCTGGAGGATTCACCGGTCAGGATTTAAGTTTGCGACGTCATTTGATTGTTTTTGCCTGATTTTGGCCCTTTTTCTGTCTGTGACGTGAAAAAGACGTTGTTGTTGTTATTATTGTTGGTGGTAAAAGACAACTTTTGGTTGATCCTGATCCCACCCATTCTCAGTGCAAGTATTCTATTTCTTTTTTCGATAACCCATTGAGGGCAATGTTTACAAGTTTTATCCCATGCTTTTTCCTGGGAATTTTCCAACATAAATCTAAGGTTGTATATACAAAATGCTGTTGGTGCAAAATGCAACCAGGACCGTTACCAGGACGCATGTCGTTTCAAGGATTCCTGCGTACCGTTCGGGATATCGGGATCGTTAATTCGTGCCATGCCATCGCTTCGGGTGTCACGCAGGACGCCTTCAAAGCCAACGAATACAAAACTCACATAGGTCAAAAAAATCACACCGCTCGCCGGCATACTCCTCAACACCGTGATCCCACATCCCCTATAAAACCCGCGCAGCCCCTCTCCCTTCCAAATCGCGGCTGCTTCCGACATGAACCCGCTGCGCTTCGCCCCCCCAACGGCGGCCGTGAGCTCGTCCGTCTGCATCCGGCTCTTGACCACGTCGGCGGGGAAAAACGAAAAGTTGAACGCCATCCCAGCCAACGCGCCCGCCCCAACCAGGTCCAGCGGGTGCAGATCTTCCTTGCGCGCAACGCCGCGCCATCGGATCAACCCGCGCACGGCGAACTCGTACGTGCCGAACCAGGCGGCGCCGCCTCCGCACTCCCGAATAAAGGTTGGCAGGTGCCCGCGATACATCCCCATCAGGCCTTGGGTTCGGATGACGTTGCTTATGATTTGAACCGGGCCGCGATAGGTGGGTGCCGCGGCGGATGTAGCACCGGCAACTGCGGGTGCGGGGGAAGAGTACAAGGAGCCCACGTCCTGCACCTGAAGCTTGCACTTGACAAGCTCGACGGGGGTCAGGACCATTGAAACGACAGCTCCAGACATGGCGCCAGCGGCGAAGAGTTGAGGAAGCGACAAGTCCTCCTCAACTTGCGGCGCGTCGCTGTCGACGAGGCCTCGGGAGTTGGCGTTGGCGGAGGCGGAGGATGATTGGGTCCACAACCGTATAATCGACTGGAACTTGTTGTAAAACATGAACAGGATGGCGTTCTCCATCATGGAGCCCACAAGGGGTGCTGATATCCCCTGATATTTCACGTTGCATGTCGTTGGAAGAATGTGGGCACTGTTCTAGCTCTCCACGAACCTTGTATAATCCCAAAAATCCTTCCGTCTGTACCGTTTTCCTCAAGCAGTCCAACGCGCCTTCGAACGCCTTCCCGTCAGTACCACCCCCGACTGGCATTGTTTGCAGCCGTACTTTGATGGTGTCGAAAGGGTACTCTACATATTTGCCCGCAAACCCGGCAACCTTCGTGGGGTTCACAGGTAGAACAACGTAGCGAACCAACAGAGTCAGCATGATGCCCCAGGCAATGAAATTCTCACAAGGCGAGAGCTCTCACCGACCCAAAGAGGAGGTCCTGCAGCGCTGACTCCTTCCGTTCGACGGGTTCCACTCTGACAATAGGGTTGGTGCCGGCGGCGGGCTTCGAGCAGGTGCACGAAAGAGCGGAGGGAAGAATGGGTTGAGCAAAGATGCATGAATGAATTGACGATGTCCGGGTTCGGGGGACGTCAGGTTGAATGAATGAATGAACGAAAGTCCCGCCAGGAACGAAGCCCCCGTTGATGTCCAGAGGGACCATCCGCCAGTCGTCAATTCCGATGTATCGAAAAGCCTCCAAAACTTACAGACGGAGTTGCTAGGGCATCGGCGTTCCGCTCTTTCGACGAAGTTGCACTCATTGAGAGTGATGGCACAGTTGGGACTTCTTCACCACCTGGAGGCTTCGCACCTCACTTTACTTTGGTCTTGCGAACCCAACGTCATTTCTCTGCTGTCAGCTTCTCACATTTGCATTCAAATGTGCGCACCCCATATCTTTGTTCACCCATCGGGCCTAACCACAAAAACAATAATCGAAGTTTTGAAACCTCGATTCCCTCTCGAGCGCATCCAACCCGCTCGAATCTCATCCCTTATTACACCTTACATTATTGGAACAGATCTAAATTCGAGGTGAGCCCTCCAACGCTTCGACACACTTTACAAACGCCAGTGTGCACCTAGTCGCGAACAATTTGCAGCGATTTGGCCGAGCATAGCCACGAATGTCCAATGAAAGACCTACCTCGCGGCTCTTTCGTCATTATATCCCCCACCTTCCTTGAGCAAGTTGGGTGCATAACCAACCGCGCACTTTCTGTTGTGGTCCCACTGAATCAAAGACCCACCCAATCCGTCCCATCCTGTCCATTGCCACCCAGGTCCCTTGTACTGTTCGGGAATGTATCTTGCCTTGGGATTGGTGGATGGGTCCAATCGCACGTTGGGAACAAGCGTGCCAGGTGTGGACGATCCCCAACCTCCAATCGTGGAGCGCCAGGCAAATCCAAGAACGGCGTCTTCGCAAAAACAAATGATTCAACCGTTCTTTATTACCAAAAAAAAAAGACAGTCTGTGCTTACCAAGGGCGTCGAGATTGCGGTGATCTATCTCGTGTGCTGCCGCGTGTGTGCTGGCATCAACAATCTGCAATCCGTGGGCGGATCCTCCCATGGCCATGACATTTGCAAAGGCCGCAAGCTGAAACAGATTGGCAACGTTGAGCCCTACAATCTTACCAATAGCGGAGGACAGGAGTTTTGTGATTATACCCACACCTGCTGCGTTGGTCACGGTGAAAGCGCTTGATATTTGGCCTCGTAGCACTTGAATGTTGTTGCTGAGACGTCCACCGTCGCCTTTGGGCGGTTTAACACCCTTGACGTCTGTTCCCATGGTCAAAACAGCCGGATGGTCTGGGGCAAGTGGTGTGTAAGACGCTGCCGCGAAAGCAGCTGGGTCAAAAACAACTTTGGAAAGGCGGTGTTCTCTGAGAGAAGTGTGAGAGAGATCAAACAGAGAGAGGGGAGAAAGCGCAAACATTACAAACACGGATGCTGGAAGTCCCACGAAGACATCGACGCCGAGGTGAGTTGACCAAGCCCGGACGAGCTCCCCATGTGTGGTCCCAAGTGTTCGTCGGTAGACTTGATGGAAATTGTTGGTCTCAACGCAGCACATCAGCACGTCCCGAAGGCAACATACTTTCATTCAAGAAAAGCCCGCGAGTCCTGGCGTGATAGCTTTTCGTCAGTACGCCTAAGCCCAGCTGAATGGATTATGCATAACGTGGTGGAGATCAAATGGTTCCCAACATCACCTCCAAAGTTGTGCTTTTGTCCCGCGATCCGAGTAGCTACTTTGTCCAGGTCCAGTATCTCACTAATATGAGGGCAGCGCTCATTATCCAGCCAGCCCACGCCACCCTTATCATTCGGACGTTTGATGGGCCTTCTTGCCATCAAAAATCAAATCATCGAATATCATCAAACTCACAGAATGTGCCAGAAGATCCTTCACTAGCACATCACCCTTGCCTCCCTGTCCGAATTCTGGCCAAATGTTGGCAATTCGTTGTTCGTAGGACAGGACTCCCTTCGAAACCGCATGTGCAGCTGTGATGGCTTCGATTGCTTTTCCAGAACTATGCACAATGTGAATGGTATTCGAATCGTATTGACGAGTTTTCGTTGCATCTGCCCAGCCGCCTGTCAAGTCGACGACCTTTTGCCCCTTGTCTTTCAAGTGATCGCAATCACACAGACGGAATAAAATTGAAGTAGGGTAAGGAACACTCACAGTAAGCAACGAAGCTGGCACCAAGCTCCAATCCTTGCCGAAAGTTGGCCTCGAATGCATCGCGAACGGATTCAAATCCGGGCGCGACCCAGCCGGATATGTTTGCCATCAGAACACAACAGGAGGTTATTATGAATTCCAGGCACAACGCTTCAGTGTGGAATTGGGCCGATGAAAGGGCAACCCTTCATCTTTGGTCGGCGTGACCGGTGGAGGACGGCAGCAGACCAGGCAAGGCCGCAAAAGGCATAACTGATCCGATGTGTAATTTTACTTGGGAAACAGTGTCTGGTCATGACATAAATAAAAGTTGAAAGTTGACAAACAAAGATAGACTACATAAAATTTCTACGACCACAGCAACAACCCAAACGAACCGCTGATTCCCTTGGAACTGAACGGAGGTGCATAATCCACAGGGGTGCAAACTCCAGTTCCGCACGGAGTCGGCGCGATGGCGGTGCTGCTAGGCCGGTGAACGACGCGAGGTAATCACTGGGAGTGTACATGTACCCTGTTATTTCTGCCTGGCAGTGCACTTTTTGGAAACGGTCCGGGATTGCGGTCCACTCCTACAACTTATTTGAAAATATAAAACGAATGAAGCGTTAGCTGGAATGTAGCCAGCCAGATGGATATGCTCCTGTCAGATTCATCGCAATCACTCTGAATCAGTCGCCGGCATGGTCTCATGGCGGGTTTTGTCTTGGGATGTGATTAAGAGAAAATGAATGGGTGACTGTTCATGGTGCTCAGCGAAATGGAAGTGGTTTCGCATGTGTTTTCAGATGGACTGGTAGCGATAAGTCGATAAGACGAAAATCGTCGATAGTGATAATTGCCCAAATAGTTTGTCATAAGTTATCGACAGCCCTTCGTGTCTTGCTGTATGGGTGTCATTGCTCAACAGGGAATGGTGTTCTTGTTGGAAGGTCTTGCAAGTCAAGTGATTTTCTCCTTCGGTGTATACAGTGTCGGGCAAAAGACGAAAAATCACAAGCTTTGGAAAAGGAGTGGGAGCACACCGCCGGGTGAATTCGGCTTCAACGGTTGGCGCGGGTCCGTCGGCTTGCCTCCCAATCCGCCCAATCGCGAGATCTTTCCAGCTTCCAAATCATCATCTCAGAAACATGACCGCAAATGATCGTGAGCGATTTGAATGTTCCAGCACCGTTTGCCCATCGTCTGACCCTCAGTTGCCCGACCTGTCGTGACCATCGCCAGCTGGTCACGTAAACAACCTCTCGAAGGATCAGGAGCGATCGCTGAGGTTTGTCTAAGTGCAATCCAATGGCTTACTGCGGGTCTCACACCTCGTTTCCTCAATTGACGATCGCAGACGCTTCTGGGCACGAATCCTGTCTGAGCTTTCGGACAAGGATGGCGATCTCGCCGGATACTCCCTCGCCGACGATGACGATGGCGCTCCATCTGCCAAAGCGATGCGCACATCATCGTCGATTTCCGCCACCTCGAACGTGTCGAGCGGGTCACGAAACGGTGTAGGAACAACGGACCCAGATGAGGACGAATCCGACGACGAATTTCATGACGCTTTGGAAGGGCCAGTTTTTACAGAAGAGGATAAAGCGGGCATTGAGAAAACCAAGGAGTTCATCGATCCGGGTGCGGATGCTACACGGGACCAGATGCTCCAGGAATTATACTACTCCTGTGGATTTGACGACGCTGATGTCATGGTTCTTCGATTCTTGCGAGCTAGGTGAGCTTGCACTGTAGATTTTTAACCTGGAGCTCATTGACACCAGCTGATTGGCTCACTTCAGGAAATGGGATATTTCCAAGGCGTACATCATGATCACAAACGCCATCAAATGGCGTCTGAAGAGTGATGTGAAAGGTCTTCTGGAGAAAGGCGAAAGCTTTATCGGATTCTCTAGTCTGGAGAAGGGGAAAGGATACTATCTCCCAGTTACGGACAAACTAGGTACCTTTGTCGCAAACCATTCCGGGGAACGAGATCTTGGTTATGGAATTTGATCACAGGCCGACCTGTCGTATGTGTCCACGTTGCTCGGCACCACAAGAATGACCCTCTTATTGAAACAGAGCGCTTTACCAGTGGGTAGAACTTCTCTGCAACCGCCAGCTCTCCCTCTGAACGCTCATATTTTTTGTATCAGTTTGGGAAATGGAGACAGGGCGTCAGATTCTCAAGTATCCGGCGGAGGCTGCGACAATCGTGTTTGACATGACCGATTTCGGGTTGAAGAACATGGACTACCCGTTTGTAAAGATTCTCATCAGTGTCCTTGAAGCGTACTATCCCGAATGTCTGGGGCTTTTGGTGAGTTATTGGACCAGTACTGAGGACCCGGCGAGTACTGATATGTCCACCACAGCTCATTGTGAACGCCCCTTGGGTCTTCAATGGTGTTTGGAAGATTATTAAACCGCTCATTGACCCCGTTGTCGCGAGTAAGATCAGGTTCGCTAAAATCTCCGAGGTTCCAACCTGGATCGAAAAGGACGCCCTCCCCACCAGTCTTGGTGGGAAATTCGTATACAAGTTCAACAAAGCTGACACTGCGGAGCTTGCAAAGAACGCACAGAGAGCGGCGGACAAAGCGGGGAGGGTGGCGGCTGAGAAGGCGTGGAAGAGTGCTTGGGAGAAACTACGACTGGCAACAAGAGAGTGGATCGTGAGTGTTCCCCTGACAGTTTTGCCAATGAAGGATTTGAAACAAACATGTGCCTTGTGTAAAATAGATCACTGGACACGCATTGGATACAGCCACAGCGTCAGAAAAGGCAAGCCGTTCTCAGGCATACGAAGCAGCGTCGAAGAAACGCAAAGACATTGCGGACACCGTCGCGAAGAATTTCAGAGGATACCTAAAATACGTATACCTACCAGGACTCTACAACAGAAATGGCATGATCCCTCCTCCCTCGTAACGTGATGGAGAGTTGTAATAAGTGGTAATGGTCGTGTCACTGGAGTGGAACATCGGAATCCACGTGTTAGCATGCGTTGCAGTGGAAGATTTTTTTGCTCTAAGAGACTGGAATTGCTATGTAGAAGAATGCATTACATGTTTCATCTATCCCATTACTTTTGGTTTGTCCACATTTTCTGGAAAGCAGTGTTCAAGTCCACTTTTGGCTTCTCCGCTGCAGGGAGCGGGGGAGGTTGAGCTCCAACTGCTGCACCTCGTCCATCGTCCCCAGTCCCGGTGGTTGCTTTCCAGCCAGTCTGCAACTTCGCAAAAGTCCCGGCAAACGTTGCAGCGGAAGAAGAAGCTGCTGCAACTCCATTTGCTCCCACTGCAGGAACAGTGGGGGGCGGTGAGTCGTTGCTTACCATACCCATGAGACGTTTGAAGCCAAAGTCAGTTCCCATTGCGACCTTTGTACCACCAAGGGAAATACCGGGGAGGCCAGTGATGGCGTTGACACTTCCAGCCGTAGGGGCAGGTGTTCCAGTTCTTGCCACTCCAATGGGAGTGCCAAGTGGGCCTGGGGGTAAGTTCTGTCCGCCTGGTGACGTTCTTCGCAGGAACATGTCAGTCAACAGCTGCTGGTCTGTTCGCTTCAGACCTTTGAGCTCCAGGACGCGTTGGAAGTTGGCGAGATTGCTGTCCTGACTTGACAAAAGCAGGTAGTTCTCGAGGAAGCCTTCGAGAGGCTCGTTGGGTGTCATTACGATTTTGAGTAATGTTTCTACCCTTGAGACGCCCTTGGCGACGAGCTTGACGTACGTAGTAGGTGGCGTAGAAGGGGTATCGGAACCCATATTAGGGAGTTGGGTGAGGGTGGACTTGATTGCATGGGTATCGAGGAGCATCTACGAAAAATAAGGCGTCGAACACATCTATGAAGTGGTCAGCAGTTGGCATACCTGTTCTGCCCCAACTTCGGAAATGGGTTTGCACCGGTAAATGTTGTTCGCATACTTGTTCAGCAGTGACCTGGTTGTTCCGCGTTGGACAAGTGGTGAGATCCACAGTCCCTCTTCCAGTTTTACCCAAGCCAAGACATATTCAACTTACTCCGCAAATTTGTCACAAAACGACCTATAATATCTCCCGTTCGCGATCGCTTGGCGAATGCTGCTCACAAGTTCCCGCACCCCTGCAGCGATCGTCACCACATAGGCGTTCTGGTCCCCGACAACGTCCAGCGATGCCCAGGGAATCTTGACCATAGCTGTGAATCCTGGTTCAACGGAGTTCTCTACCCCACGCACAAGAGCGCGTATGGCAGTAGCGGCGACGCTGAAAACTCAAGTTGAAAGCCAGAAACGGAAGTAGCAATCATACGAGTACTACTCACTTGAGGAATTTCTCTCGTTCTGAATCTAATTTGATCTCTTCCTTTAGTTCAGGGTCCGCCTTGTCCTTAAGTCGCTCTTCGAGTTGAGAAATAGTTGTGTAACAGTAGTCCGCAGTATTTACAACCAGGCACGAGACACTCAAGTCCTCTGGAGAAAGGGGTTTCTTTTCGTCCCTGGAGGTACCAAGTCGGAGCCGGTTAGCACTGCAGCCCGTCAAAACGCTCTCCACCGGCACTTTTATTCCACGCACTTCTGAAGCCTCCCCGCCAGAATCTCCGCGTAGTGCCCCAACCACTTGGCAAACATTTTGCTGAGGTCCACCAGCGTCTTGCCCGTGGACATTTTCGCGCAATGAACAAGCGCATTTCTGTAGTAGAGAAACAACTCGGTCGAGCTCGTCAGGACACCCATGGCGACGTCGTCCTCGGAAACGGGTTTGTTGCGATAGGTGTCCACCAGCGACGACACGCTCGCGTCCTCCGCTGCAATGTAGTGGCTCAGGTACGGCTCGAACGCGGACGAGATACGGCGGCGGAACTGCGACCCTGGTGCTGCCGTACCCCCCACCGGGGTCGTGACGGTAACCGAAGTTGGGGTAGACTCCAGGGCCACACCCGCATCGGTATCGGCTTGACCCTCAGCCCCCTCCACTCCTTCCTGTCCTTCCACCCCTCCAGTCTTGGCCTTTCTCCCATCCTGAGACCGTCTCGCCAACCACCCTTCGAACTCAATTGTCTCCTTCAGCACGCCGAGCATGCCCTTCACGTCAAGCCTTTCACCCTGTCTCGACAGTACCCCGGCCAAATCTGTTCGGGTGTCGTCACAGAAGCGCTCACAGAGCACATCCGACGCACGCCACGTCGGTGGGAAGGCGCCGGCGTGTTCGGCGTCATGAAGTCGGAGGAGCCGCTTGAGCCACGCGTAGCGCCGGGATGTGTTGTCAAGAGCCGCGATCTGATGAAAGCAGATTTAACAAGATCAAACAAGCCATGGCCAACTCGTAAGGGGAGTCGAGTACGCTACAACATTAAGCCCGCCTCACCTCATCGTTCCCGCGAAACAAGCTTCGGTACTCCTTAAGCTGCGATTCGCAGTAGATATCCAGCACTTGCTTTCTGCGAGCGACGTGCAATTGGCGACACACAGGGTGGGATGGGGGGGGGGTGTCGAGAGCGATTCAAATCAGACTGTGCCTGCCAATCTACTCATTCCGCTCGCCCTCTAGAATTCGCCCCCAACCCCAGCCCCCTCTCGCACCTCACCTCACCTCCCCCGCCCTTTCCATCGCATCCACAAGTTCGCAAGCATCTCGGAGCGATGTTAAAGGAGGCCGTACTCCCGGCTGGGCCGAGAATCTGGTCGCCCGAACAGGAATCAAAACCGAGGTTCCACAAAGGCACCCCGTCCCCTCGCGGAGACCGCCATCTCTCCACACACTCACGCCGCTGTAAACTCCTCTACGACCTTCGTCCTGGCCTCCTTCTGCACGTCCTCGCACTTGGCCACCATGCGGGCAAACTCGGGAACGCGGGAGTAGGTGGAAAAGTGAGCGCCAAGTGCAAGAACGGCGGATAAAAGCGCTGCGCAGGGGGCGTAGCGGCGGTGATGTAGGAGGTGGGACAGCTGGGCGAGTGCAGTTGCTGCAAAGGGGGAGGGGGCAGGTGTATTCAGTATGGTTGCGGAAACGGTTAGGATCCTTGCGACGTGCCGAGTGTAGGTGTCGCAACAGACCAAGTCCTGCAGTGGGCCCAATCGACACGGCCCATACCTCCAATCCACATTTGCTCTCCTTCCCATCCCTTCCGCTCAACACTCACCCATCATTTGGCCCCTCCTGAGCACAGCCACTGCATGAGCGAGGTTCCGCTTTGCCCGGTCGAGGTGTGCCATGTCCCCGGCGATGTCGGCCACCAGGGCCCGTGTGTGGACGGCGGATGAGCGGAAGTGGTCCACCCGGCCGCGGAGGGTCTGGGTGGGATAATTGGAAAAGTGGTGTAAGCGAAACATGGACCAAGAAGGCGGGATTTGGGCCGAGACAAGTTCGGGTGAGCCCTTCTGCATTCATTTCCACTCCACCAAGTCACACCCAGCCCCATCATCCAAACTCAACGCGCCACCATCCAGCAACGCACCTCAACGCTCCCCCGCACTCTCTCTATCTCCTTCGCGGCCGCCTCTCCAGCGTCAGTCTGCGCACGGACCAGTTCGCGCGAGGCCTGGTCGATGGAGCGCAGGTGACGCTTCAGACGGGTGAGAACAACGGGGAGGGCAGAGAGGGATTGTGCTGGGTAGGAGGTGGGGAAAGTTGTGAGATGGAAGCATGGAGAGAGCAGGAAATGTAATTATTGGGACAATAGATATCCGTCCTGGGCGGTCTGGACGCTCGTCCCCGACATTCCACTTCAGCAAATGTCAGCCACTCGGCTGATCAGTTAACTGTCTTCTGACACGCTATGTGCCGTGTCGAGTCGACTCTGAGATGAAACTTGCTCCCACGAATGTGACGAACTTCGTCCTTACGCAACGAGCGGCGTCGCGTGATGCAAGAAGGTACCTAATTGTTTCTTCGTGCCCATTTGACTTTTTCTATTCTCTCCGGGGTCACGCTTGAGCCAGCGACCTTGGTAACAGCAGCCTGTCCACTGTTGCTGGGAATCCACACTCCCCACGTCTTCCCACTCGCCCACCAACGCGACAGCTTTATTTCCTGTACCATTCATTAACCTCCGAGCAGGCTTCTGTCACCAGAAAGCCCCATCGCCTTTCGTCGGCGCCGCATGCCCCGAGGAATGAAGGAAGCCCACCACCGCTAAATAGCAACTGCGCGCCGCCAGCACGCACCATCGGGAAAGAGGGCATTAATGTAGAGAAGGGGGTCAAACTTTTCCGAATCCAAGGGGTCGTCCGAGTCTAGGATTGCGGCGAGGGCAGCGTCGAGCTCTGGTGTGGAGGGCGTGAGTAGTGCGGCGGAGGGATTAGAGGGGGGAAGAGCTGGATTGGGAGGAGCGGTCGCGGTGGCCGACATCGAAAAGAGAAAGTGGGGTAGTGGGGCTTCTGATCGTTACAACACAGTACGCACAAGATATGTGGCACTAAGCGGCATCATGGTCCCAATTCCATCATCCACTCACCTTCCCTCCCTTCCAAATGTCCGCACCCGATCACGCCGGCGTGGCCATTCCGTCCTCGTACGCAGCCCTCTGTGCACTCACCGGTGAGCCTGCTGTCCCACGTGCGAACTTGAATGAGGGCAGCTCGCACATTTGAACGGCTTGTGCGTCTCTGCCACCAGTCCCCAACCTCAAAGCCATCGCAAGAGAGAAGAAACTCACGGTCGGTGAGTGGACTCTGACAGGGGTAGCAAGAACGGTGATGACGTGTACAACTGAACGCGCCCACACCGCATAGGCGGGACCAAGGCTGAGCTTGTTGCTCGTATCGCTGGTGCCCTCGGAATTGCGATTCCCGCTGAGGCCGCCCAGGTGAGTTCATCGTCTGATATTCCCCACACACTAATCCCATCGTTGCACCACTCTTAGGCCGCCACGGCTGCGGGAGAGAAAAGAAAGGCGAAAGCAAAGGAGAAAACCACGGATGGAGACGGCTCGACTGCGAAGAGGGACAGCACACCTGCGGGACCTTCAGCGCCCTCCGCCAAACGTCCAGCAACGTCGGAGGGCCGCCCACCAGAACCCCATCTCCCACCTTCGAAAAAGCCGCACCTTGTATCGCCATCACAGTCTCTGGCAGGAAGTCTACCCGCTCGGGCAGCTGCATCAAGCAATCCCATACACCGCCCACCGAGCCTCGAACGACTCACCAGCCCAGGGACAAGCGTGGGAATCGGACAAGCTTCGAACGGAACGGTACCTTCACATCCTGTCGCTCCAAGCGCTCCAAGCGCTGCACGTCCTCTTGAACCCGACAGGTCGGACAAAAACGGGCAACCACCAGCGAAGGCTGCTGTTGCCCCACGAAGTCGTCCGCAGATGCCCAAACCCGCACTCCGGCACCCACTGCTCCTCCCGCCCGCTGCTGTACTTCACCGGGCGCCTTCTTCTGGCTCTCCTCGCTTTGATCCTCACATCGAACGCTTCTCGCTTCCAGCACAAACCCCACCCATCCTGCAAACGTCTAAAGCTGCGAAATTGGCGCCGTTGACTCCTCCAACACGCCACCGGGCCCGAGTCTCGCTGGCGGTGGTACCTTCGCCACTTTGTGGTGCTCAAACTGAAGGTGAAGTGATGTCAGTCACACCACTGGTGAGTCCTTATGGTTGGGGCTTAGCATGGCGCTCAAGTTTGTTTGGACGGTCGAAGCTGTGTGGAGACAGTGCATTCATTCTACAATCTGTGTACCCACTCTCACCATTGATCCCAGGCATCTTCGAACACTGCTGTGACGCACCTTATGATTCAACCACAAGAACCCTCACCTGCAATCCCGACCATCTCCACCACCTCCTACTCCACCATTTCCGACTTTCTTTCTCACTCCCTTCTATCCCGCATGTTCCCCCTTCTCTCGTTTTCGTCGGCACCCCCGGATGCCTGCAGTTCCTCTCACGACTTTGTCCTTGGCATTCATGTGTCCATTTTCGCACGTGCCGAAGCCCTTGCCACAGCGGAGAGGTACGTAGTTCGGAAGCTCATAGAGGTTGTAGGGTCGGTAGATGACATGGGAAACGGGGATCAGGTGCTTCAAGAGGTTGGGAGGGTGGTGAGAGGTGAGCATAAAGAACGGGACTTGGACCTTCATTGTGGGGTATGTTCTGATGTTCTGTCCTTCCCCAACCCCCTGAGCAGTGACGTCACTGACACCATATCTTTCTCAGATCCAAGTATCAGAAGGTCGATACTCTGGCCCGTCCGACTCCGTTATCGACAAGATCGTCATCTCTGGCACGGGGACCATAATCGGCACGTCCGCGACCATCCCACCACAATGGGCGGTTCTCACCGCGCAAAAAGGGTACATTCCACCTTTACATCTTGTCGCGACAGTCTCAGAAACGTACCCCAACATGATTTCAAAGCGCGTACGTGAGCGGGGCGGCGGCGATATGGTAATTGCGGCGCGATTCGTGGTGGCGAATGTACAGGAGAGGGGGGAGGAGGAAGGTAGTCGAGCGGGTTGGAAGGAGAAGTATGGGGACTTTGAATGTGTAGCGGACTTGGGCGACCGCGGGGAGGGAGAGAGGGAGGCAGGCACTTTGGACAGAAGTGGTTCCGGGTCGGTTCGCCCCCCTAAGAAACCGCAGCGGGTTGTTTTGGAGCTGCCTATATCAATGGCGGTCGAAAGCGTGGGCGTGCATCACGGTCCGCACGGTTCTGGAGCGCCGCTATCACGTCATCTGGCATACGTGCAGACGGAATCTGGAGGGCTCTTCGTGCTAAAAGAAGTGGGTCTTGCGGTAGGAACGGAGGATGAAATGAGCGTGATGTGGAAGATGATTTTGGGATGCGGAAGTCGAGGAGAAGACGTGTGTGGCGGAACGAGGGATGTCGGCGGAAGCGCAACAAAATCGATGGACGCCCTTGTGTCTATCCTGGAGAGGAGAACAAAGGGAGAGAAACCACGTACGGTCGATTTTCAGTTTTCA
The DNA here is from genome assembly GCA_001574975.1 of Gonapodya prolifera JEL478. Taxonomy (NCBI): domain Eukaryota; kingdom Fungi; phylum Monoblepharomycota; class Monoblepharidomycetes; order Monoblepharidales; family Gonapodyaceae; genus Gonapodya; species Gonapodya prolifera. The sequence continues at coordinate 191,375 of KQ965737.1, forward strand.
GTGAGGGAATGGATGGTGTGCCGTCGGAGAGAGCTTGTCCGTGGATCTTCGGACATGTCAAAATACTTTGGTGAGAAGATGGATTAATAAATGATTAATTCTGTACGTCAGTTATGGCAGACTGATCACAATAAAGGGTCTCGTCTATCGATAGAAATAAGGTCGGAACTTACACAAGATATATGTATGATTGCTTTGATTTGCTTCTCTGACGAGGTACATAACAAAAAGAATTCTCACCATTTCTAAGGGAAGAACGTGGGCAGTTGAAGCACCGCGACAGTCATGGTGCCAAAGATTCTCGCTCTAACACCGACAACGACATCAGAACAGCATGTTTCTCAGTCTTCCTTCGAGAACTCACCAAGGAATGACAAAGAACCCAGAGCTGTCGCGATGATACTCCACTTCAATCCTCGAGGACACTGGAAAACCGAGAGGGAGCCAGAGGAGACTCAACGGGGGAAAGAAAATCGATGACGAGCCAGCGCGACCGTATTCGAAGCATGGCGTGCGCCTACGGTCCTCTCTCTCGCGGAAACGCCTCCCTCACCTGGACAGCGTCGGCAAAACAAGAGGGCGGGGCGCAGGAACCCCACATGCGCCAAGGCGACCGCCAACCATGAGGTGGGTCAAGCACAAGGGCATTTCCCGTGTGGGTGGATGTGACGCGCGCTCGAGCTGGGACCGCGCCAGCTCATGATGTCTGGCGCTGGGGCAGCCTCCTAAGTGAGTGGCTCCGTCAAAATATGCATCAACACTCCCTGGTTGTTGCGTCTTGTTTGGGAAAAGGTGGGCTGCCCCTTGGCGGCATGAACGTTTCCAAACCGCTGTATGACATACATTGTTTGCTCCGCCCTCCGCTGCTTTGGGTACAACCAACTTTGCACTACAAGGTTGGGGACGTGCCTTCGGCTTGCGGTGAGAGAATGGATGGTGCGGCGCAGGAGAGAGCCCGACTGTGGATCTTAGGACATGTCGATACTTTGGTGAGAAGATGGATTGATAAAAATGATGTAGTATGTACCTTTGTCTTCGAGGACTGATCGAAATAAATACTCTCGTCTCTTTGCTCCAATATCTTAATCGGCTGGAAATTGGAAAAGGCAAACAGTGGACGGGAGCTCTCACCGGCCAATGCCCGCAATGGCACCACACCGTTCACCAAATCACATCGGTTCAATGTAAAACGTCTCCCATGTAAGGTTGTGTGGTTGCGAACACACTGTCCCATCATCCAACGCACACAGATAGGTCCCAACGTGACTTCGAATGCTGACCTGGTTTTCGCCTTCTGATTGTACGGAAAACTGTTCCCACTCACGTAAATGTTCACGATCAGCTACCCAGCGCCCATCCCGTTCCACACATATGTATCGCTTGTGCGCGATGGAAAAGAATCCGAAGCGCGCTCCAACTATATGAACACGAAATTTTCCCATTCATGGGCCGCAGAACTGTTCGCCGTGAGACAACCATCAGGGTGGGCACTGATGTACATTCCGTGAAATGTTTTGAGGCACACAATGTGGTCCTGGCGAAATTATGGAATCATTTGAGAAGTTCCAACCATTGAGTGATTTCCCATTGCAATGTCGGTTTCAATCTCACCTGTTCTGGTCGGTCAAATACATCTGCTAGTAGTATGACAGGAGTACCCGTGGCATAGCGCGCAACGATGGTGTTCCATGTGGAGCTGTATTTCCAAGCGTCCAGGTTGACTTCACTTAATCTGCACTCCACTGTTGAACGATTCCAGATTCCCTGTCTTGATCCCTATGTTTATCTTCCCAGTACCAGCAAGGTTTCCGCGTTCAGAATGTTCTTAGGTGTATCCAAAGCTCTGCTGATGGCACCATCCTTGTTGCTGAATTGCGTCAGCCTTGATCGCGCTAAATGCATTTTCTGGATGGCGCCAAATCGTCATGAAGGAAGGCCGAGATAGAGACTGTCAAAAATGCCCTTTATCGTCACTTCATAAGTTCTGTAATCCAAGCTTGGATGCTGAGCTTGCTTTAGAGCTGCATATATCCTCTGATGTTCGGTGCCTTCCGACAGCCAAGTTTCCCCAAACGGGCCACCCTGGTTGTGGCCGTGTCGCAGGGAATTTGATGTGGTGGGTGGCTTGGACACCTTCTGCTTCGGGCATTGTGCGATTAAGTGTCGTTTCGTATTCTTTCGCTTGAATATACCCATAGGCACCGCCTCAAAACTTTCAACTTAAAGTTTTCATGCTGTTTCTCCATCTCTGCTTTGTACTCCTTGATTTTGTCTAGCCACCCCTCCCATCAGTGTTGCCCCAACAATCGTGCCTCAGTGTAAATTTTGCTTATGTATTTTCATGTCCGCAACTGTTGCAGCTGCACCCACACCACTGCTGTTGCGGTACCAAGTGCTGCAGTTGCACCTCCACTAGCAACAGTAGCAGCGACTGCTGCAACCGTACAGTAGCACTTGCTGTTGCGATTCCCATTGCCGTACCAAGGCGTGTTGCCTCGGCATGATCGCCATGTGCTGCGGCCACTGCCGCCCTCACCCGTCTTTCCAGTGCCTCCTCGCGAGCTCATCGTCATCACCACCAATCATTGTGCCAAGGCTGTCACCAGACACTGCAAGTTCGTGGAAGATGGGCACCCCTCCGAACGCTTCACCTAAGAGGAGTGCAGAGCCAGTCGCCCGGCCCATGCCCTTGCCGAGCAATGTGGCTTCTTCCATGTCACCATTTGCAGCGGCTATTGCGGAGGCAACACCAGATCCAATAACACTTTGCTCCTTATAGTCATCCCACCGCCTCCTATAGCACTCTCTACGTCACCGGTTATAACATCTCCGAGAGACTGAAAGGAGGTTGAAATTTCGTGGAAGAGGGGGATGTTGAACATCTATAAGACAAACGTTGTGACTTCATCGCAAAGCAGAAGGGCTCCGGTCCTTGCAACGGCGCACATCCTCTCCTTCAAATGTCGGGTATTGAGCTGGGAGTGTGGGGGGTTTTGCCAGTGAAGAGGGACAACAGTCTTTTGGATACTTTGTCATCTTCGGCGCATAAAGATAGAACGCAGCGAACGCGAGAATTATGTGACAATTCCATCGTGGATCGTACCGTTGATTGTTGGAACTACATGTTTGCCAAACCACATCCACTCCGCTCGCCAATGATTTGCATTGAGATCACGAACCTGATGACCGGTGCTGAGGTAGCACAAAGTGTATCTTATGTGTGATGCCTGTACGCACCTGAATCCTTTGGAAGTGGATCGGCAATCAACGGAAACGTTGAAGGTAATGAAAAGGGAGTCCGATTCCACGACGCGAGCCGAGATCGATGATTCGATTTGGTGCAAAAAAATCCGTCTTCCAAGGCTGTGATTCCGGGAGGAAATTCATTGGGTTGATGGAACAAGGTGATTTGCGACGACTTCGGGGTTGTGTTGAAACTCAAGAACACCCTTTGCGTCAATCCTTGAGAGAAGAACATAGGGAGAGAAACTAAATACCGATGATATGCGGGCTATAGTGAGAGAATGGGTGGTGCACCGCGGGAGAGTGCTCGTCGTTGGTTCTCGGACATGTGGAACTAATGTGGTTCGAAGATGATTAAATGTTGTAATATGTACGTCAGCCTTGGCGACTGATCCAAATAAATAATCTCGTCTATTTGCTCCAATATCCACTGAAAAAGCGCCAGAGTGGTATTTCGCTCAAAAACGCCTTTAGTGTCATGGGATTGTGGGTCACACTGAACTGGATCAAATTCATTCCGAAACCTTTGCAGAGCGGAAAGGTATGTAACCACACACTGAGACATGTGCCATCGTAGGCAAGACACCAAGACGCGACTCACTTCCTTCCCGCTTGTCGATATCAAACCACATGGCGGCCTTAATCGGGTACTTGTTCAGTAATTCATTACTATACACCTGCCTCCACCACGCCCGCTTCATCTCGAGCATTGTTGGTGTAGGTCCTGACGTCGGATTCCAAAACGCGCCCGTCTTGGGGAAGACGGTGGGGTGGCGAGGGATGGCGTCACCAGATCAGAAGAACCAATGGTCACATAAATGCAATGCTCACCTCGGCGTGAATGAACGGCTTCTGCTTATCCATAGCGTACCGCTTCATGAAGTTGGGGCCACCAAAAGACGTGCCGGTGAAGAGGCCCTCAAGCTGATTGGGTGGGGGCTAAAAAGTTTGCGGCAAGCGTGGGTTCGTGACGTCGTGCAGTCAGGAGTGGGAGTGGTTGGACCCATGGGACTTACGAGATTGTTTTGTGTCTCTGTCGTGAGTAATGTTTAGAGTGCATGCGTGGTGGAGAATGCATTGGTGAGGGCGTGAGATACATTGCATCAGAACAAGAGTGCTTACGTGTAGGCACTGGAACAAGGCAGATAGGTCAGTACAGCTCATATGAAGGCGCGCGCGTCACAACTTACACCAATAAATATCCAATCCTTTTCAAGTGCCACCCGTCACGTCATCAGTGCTTGTGAATGCATATATAGCTTTTATCACTCACCGACCCCTAAATCAACAAAACGCCATTAAGATCACGAACGCACATCACAATAGATAGGACACTTACAGTCCACGTACTCGTCTCCCGGGTAATAGGGGTGATACGGGTCATCCTTCCCATCAATAACACCGTCTCCGTTGGTATCCATTTCTTTGAAGTTGGTCGAATTCACGGGCGGGCCTGAGCCGAAGGGGTACCCTGCCTTCACGTGCGTCGTCGTTAGCATCCCACCAGAAAAAAAGGCACGGAGTGGGACCGGGCGTGGAGAACTTACAGCGATGTTGGGCGCCCACAACATGGCGGCTGCCGGAACGTGGGCGTGTACGGCATTGGCGACGCGACGGAAGGCTTGCCTGTACAGTCTGGGTTGTTGGGACCAGGAATACCACGATCCATTCATCTTTGGACACGGCACGGGGAGGAAACGTCATTGTGTGTGTTCTCACCGTGGATGCTCCTTAGTATGTAGCTCTCACCTCGTGCGCGAACCGCACAATTACCGAAATCCCTTTGGCGTTGAGCTTGATCAGCTCAACGATCAGCTCGGCGATGGCGGCGTCGGTGATTTTGTCCAGACCTCCTTTTGGTTCGAGTCTTTTGCGGTTGGGGACGGATTCCAATTCAAAATCACAATTCCAATCTTCTTTCACGGACGGGACGATGCACTCACGTGACGATCATGATAGACCCATGCGACATCCAGTTTTGGAGCTTTTGGTAGTTCCATTGATACCATCCGTCGGTTCTTGCACGATGCAAAATGAGGCGGTGATGTTGTGCACTGGGTGCAACCACGACTTGCACTCACAGCGGGAACTCGTAAAAGTCTCCAAACAGGAGCGCGTTGAGTCCCGTGCGTTGGTTGTACGCGCTTTTGGTACACGCGCGAGTGAGCGTGAGAGCGAACCAAAACAAAAACAAAAACAAAAAAAATCAGAACCCATTGGTGATGGCATTCTGCCAATGCGACCAACGTACAACAACTCACGTGGGGTTATCCATCTGGTCCAAATATGTGCCGTACAGCAGCTTTCCATAGGGCACTAAATGCGTGTTTGAAGGATCAAACGTCGTGCCCAGTCAGACCAAACCACGAAAGACGTACCAGGAATCCCACCCAAGAGCTCCACGGGCCCGAGCCAGTGCGGCTTAACGGCGTCCTCGGACGGGCGAACGAAAAAGATGCCGCCCGGGTGTTGGAGGGAGCAAAGGCTGGTGCGGGAGGGGGTGGGAGGAAAGGTGTGAGAGTGAGGAGGGACGTGCACGCGACCCGACACGTACTTCTGTTCCCAGTCGAGGTAGTCTTGCGGGTCCGTAAGCGACACGTTCCTGTCAAACGCGGCCTGGTACTTGGCGTAAATTGTGTCGCAGACGGTCGGAGTCGCCCACGTGGTCGTTGTCGATTGTTGCACAGTGCTCGTGGTGAAAGGTGTCGTGGGTGTCGGCGTTTGTGTTGTCAGCTGTGCCGGCTGTGTCGGCGCAGGAGACACCGTGCTGGGCGCTTGGCTCCGTGCGCCCGCTGAAGCGGAAACGGTAGCACTTCGGGACCCGGTTCTTTCCAAAGGGTCCATGTCAGGTTCGGGACGTCCGCCTCCCACGACCTGAGACCAACTCACGACACTGTCCGGCCCGTAACCCGTGCGGTCGTCGATGCAGGCTGTGTGGGCTGGGGAAACGCGACCGCGCCGAGGTACGGGAGGAGGAGTGACGCCACGACCACGAGGAGTGCAAAGGCTGCATGGGCGCGCACGCGCGGATGCGATCGTGCGGGCATCGCGACGCTTGATGGGGGGCTAGTGCGCGGGCGTGGATGGGAGCAGAGCGGAGTGAATGGACCTTGGGGTTTTTGTGCAGGTATTTTTGCGCTTGAGGGCCGCGGGACCCTCAGGGACGGGGGAAAGACGGACCTGGCGGCGACGCGCGGCACCTGGAAAGAGTTCTAGCGCACAAAAAACAGGAAGTAAAAGGGGATAAGGGTGCTCACGGCTAGGCTTTACCTTCGGCACTGCTCTTGTCAGTACGACGTTTCGCAGCGGTGTTCCACGAAACAGTGGAAGCCACGGATTGTACCGGAAATAAAAAAAATGTGAATAAAAGCCAAGGACTATGATTGTATTCAAAAAGGTCAAAGTTTGCAAGTACGTTGTTCAACAATGAATCCGAGAGTGCTGACTGCTGTGGTGTTGATGGCTGTCGATCCTCTCTTGGAGCACATCACCTCCGTCTTGCCATGGGCCGCATCCCCCTCAAGAGGCACGTGTATGCTGCTCTGGGCTGTTACAGCAACCCCTGTCGCTATGCAACAGGTGGGGGGTTGTCAAAAAGCATTGCAAGAAACTTTCGATTCACATTGCCAGTTCCAGCATTTGTATCACTTTGTACCTCAATTGCATTGGTTGTAATATCTATGAATTCACCACTTCCCTCCACGTTTGTGTCATCACAGAGCTGTTAGCAGCAATATGGAAGTACTCCCAGTTGTCCAACACTGGCGCAGTATACAACTGGCTCGTGAGTCGCTGAACAAAGGGGTTCTCCTTCAAAAAGTTGAGATACATCTGATGGTACCCCGGCGTTGTCAAAAGCAGCTTGTTCTCGATGTGGAGAAACGGAATTAACGGGGGTAGGACGCCAGGCAGGAGCTGCTGGGCGGACATGTAGCGGAATACACCTTCGGTGACACCGCTGTACCCGGCCCATTCAGCATGAAGTCACACAAAAAACGACAAGAGTAGGTGAAAGACTCACGCCCATATGTTTGGATTGTACCAGTCATCTACTGAAATGATGCCTCCATCGACAAGCGAGTTCCCGGCAATGACCAGATCGTTGTATGCGACCATCGCGTCGTGGCCTCCATCGACGCTGAAGAACCGTACGCCTCCAACCGAAGACACCACTTTTGGAGCCTGGAGATGTCAAGAGCAGAGCCGCGTGGGGTCATTACTCGTTCCCACTTCTCGAATCGCCTTTCCCAAGCCTAAGCCTACCTTTATATTGAGCGAGCTCGACTTGACAATATCCACGTCCGAGACGCGAATCGAATGAGTCGTTAATGTGTCCGTGAAAATCTTGTAACTCCCGCTCCCCGACCTATCCAGATTCAGATGCTGGTCCTCAAACACGTCGATCGCCATCGCCTTCTCCGCGCCGACAACGGACTGCATGATTGCCGTGAAGTAGAGACCGTGGTGGACGCCGATTTCGACGACGGCGCCGCAGATCCCGGCATCGTGCTGGTGCCTTGACAACAGAAGGGCGAGAATGGCCTGAGACGGCGACATCCAACCGCCGATCTGCCTGGCGAGAACGGCGTCCACGTATTTGTTTTGGGTGAACCGGTTGTACCGGGGCGAGTCGGTCGGGTTGCATGTGGATGCAGGCTTCTGCCCTACGATTTGCGACAGAGACGAATCCATCATCCATGGGATTCTCGCGATCGATTCACGAACGAAGTAGCTCACACTTCCACGACAAAGCGGTGGGTATTTCGTTGAAGATCAAAGAGTCCACAGTCACTGCTGATGGCGAGGGAGCGCTAGAGCTTTGCGACAACGGTCTTGGCGATTCTTTCAGCGTGGTGAAGAGCACGGTGAGCGCCACACCGAGCGTGAACGCGCACGATATATAGAAGAGGCCCGTGCTCTGAAGCTTAGTCATTCCGAACGGTGATGGTGTGATGAAGTGATGAACGAAACTGTGGCCCAAGATGAGACCTGTTATGTGTATAAAATTTAGTTACAAATAAATCAGGGCCCTTTTCCCTCCTCCTTTTGCTTCCATCATGAATGGAGTTACATTAATGGAGTAAACCTACCATCTTAAAATTTTGGGGGATTGTTACATTTTCAGTGGTGCGAGTTGGTACGAACGGGGAGGGTAGAATGTCATGGTGGGAATGCTGAAGGCAAGAGTGAGAGGCGAATGGATGGATTCTTTTTTGGTTGTTTACATGTCAGAAAAAGATAAAAGATGACGTCCGAGTCTTTCTGTAGTACATAAAGCCTCTGGACGCAACATTTGATAGACAAAATTTTGCTGAGATCTGAAATTGGAGGGAGATACTTGCACATGATAGTCGAGGTTGGGACTGAGTATGTATTGCAGGTGGACTGGCTGTGGCAAACATAAATTAGTGACAGACTATTTCCACAGCTCTTTCCGCATTGTGTAATTAGACATAGATACCGGGTGCGTTGTGCGCCAATGTCCCTGTTCGAAGTGCCTTTGAAGATCAGCGGGTAAGCAAAAGTCTAAAATCTTGAGCGGCACCTGCTCACATGCGCCTTCCAACACTCCCACCCAAGCGGACACCGCGGTTGCACTTGGCAGTCTCTCGCTCCTCCGCTGCGCTCGTCCACTCAGCTGCCCGCCAGCTCGATCGTTTTGGGAGTCCGGCTTGCTCAGTGCCGATCCCCCCCCAGAAAAAAGGCTTGCCAAGACTTGCGCCAAGACCCCACGGCTGAATGAATTCCATCCCCATAAATAGTCCCTGCTTGTCTCATTTCCCACTGATTTCCACTCCACTCCACGCCAAATGTCTGGTACGATTCTCCCCCTCGCTCAACCCCGAATCGATCCAGTGTGCTGACCCACGCCGCTTGTTTGCCTCGGTCCCTTTCCTTACCACGGTTCCCAACATCAATCTTGCTGTTTCCCTGGATGGCTTTCCATCGCTTTCCATCGCCCTCCCATTCCCGCTGTGAACCTCCTTCCATCCCTGCCTGTTTACGCCCACAGAGAAATTCCTGATTGACGCTCTCGCCGTGAGTTGTTCACCCTTCGATTCGATTCCTCGTCCCCAAATCTCACCTCCACTGTCCTCTCCCCAATCCCAGGGCGGCGCCGGTGCCCTCGCGTACAAGGAGTACGAGAAGCGCAGGGAACGGGACGGCCTCCCCCCCGCTCACCACCAGGGGTGAGTTGACACAGGTTGATTCTTTCCCGTCCTACCCACTCACCCACCACCCACCGACCCACAGTGCCAAAGAAGTCCTGGCCGGCATCGTGTCCTTCGAAGTCGCCAAGCACCTTCAGGAGTACGAGGCCAAGCACGGAAAGCAGCAGGTCGAGCACATTGAGAAGCTCAAGGAGCAGGTCATGGCCCGCATCCACGGAATGTCACAGGGCAACTAGGCTGCTGGTCAGAGCTCGCGAGGCTGAGAAAACTTGTTCTATAGTCAAGCTGAAGCGATTGGATAATTGTATGCTTAAATTATGATTATAATTATCTATTGAACATGGCGGTATTTACGTGATGTTGTGACCATCGACAACCTCAGTGTTCGATCTCGTGACTTTCGAGTCGGCGACGAGGCCACAGCATTCCCTCCCTGTGCGCAAACTCAAGCGGGAACTTGACTGCCAAATGCACGACGATACCCACACCGACATCATCGCCTTCCTGACCACCTCATACTCATTCGCGCTCGCCGAAATCCTCTCCTCACCTTCACCTTCCCCTTCCCCATCCACATCTCCCCCTCCCTCCAACCCCCCGCCCCCGTCCACCACCACCACACTGCACGTCAAAATCATTGAAGGCCCCTGGCTCGCCATCGCACTCTCGGACCGCGGGTTCACGGTGAGCGGTTTGAGCTTCGACGCACGTTCTCGCAACACCTCGGCCGAATCGCATCGCGGATCGGATACAGGTACGTTCCGTGTCTTTTCGCCCGCCGCCGTCCTACGAAGACGAAGACGGGTCGTCGCCGTCGTCGAGCGCGGGAGCAGGAGAGCGCGCCGGGGAGAAGGTGGGAGTGGGGGACAACCACACACCCCCACCAGCAGAAGTGACGGCGGCATTAGAATCCGCCACGGCCCACGTCGGCCACACGTACGAGTCCGCCGAAGCGCTGTTCGGCGACGTGAGCCCAAAGTTCAGGGACATGTTCGCGGCGCGGTTGGCTGAGCGGTTGCAGGCGGCGTTTGCGGGTGCGAGACGGGGGGACGAGGAGGAGGGCGAGGAGGGCGAGGGTTCGGATGGTAGGAGGAGCGAGGGCGTTTGAGTTGTGTTCGCGATACCTCGAGGGCACCATTGCATTGTCACAAGCAGAGCTCTCAAGAACAAGTCCTAAAGGTTATAATGTACATACGCGAAAGTACTACATGGTATTCTCAGCCAGTGGCAAGTTCTTGTCATGTGTGTTTGGCCTTGGATGTGGAAGGGTATATGAGGAGGATCTGCAAACCTCCCGTCCTTCTCGTCACCCCATCAGCATAGTGACATGAGTCCACCACCAATACATTAAATATCATATGTACAAAATTCAAATGCTCAATCCGACACTCCGGCACTACTCCGGCGGCATCGGGAACACCCCCAGCGACTGATCCGCATACACGATCGCGATGAACCCTCCCGGCGTGGGCTCCCACGTCGACACGATGATGGCGTACGTGCCGGGCTCCAGGGTGGTGCAGTCGGTCAGGACACCCTGCACCCAGTTGGTGTATGCCCCGGACGTCATGATTTCCGCGCCGAAGCCCGAAGGTGTCCGCGCGAACACGGAGACGTTGAGGGCGGGCTGCGGTTTCAAGTCGGGAGTGATGAGGCGGATCCTATACGCGACGGAGGAAGGGGTGTGTGGGATGGGGCAACCACAAAACATCCATGACACAAGATGGAAGCGTCTGGTGTGCAAGCAACCCACTGGATTTTGGTCGGCACCTTCAAAGTCAGTTGGTACTTTGGATTTCGAAAGAACTGCTTGTAGTGAAAGCACCCCATCGCCGTCGTGTCTTTGATCCTTTGCGACGACATCTCCTCATCAATACACGCCGTCCATGAAAAAGAGCCAAGCCCCGCCAGCACGTACCACTCGCCCCGGATCACGGTTTTAATCATTCCAGCGCCCTCTTCGGGAAGAAGCCTGAGCTGGAAGTTGTTGGTTGAGGATACAGTCAGGAAATATGCTCCGAGACGATTTGCGTCGAATGTGGAGACGATGACGGTGTACTCTCCGGCTTCGAGCCAATGCGCAAGTGTTATCAGCGGCGAATCCACACTTTTTCGACACGAGTGCTCACGTTGGATCCCGATCACGTTAAAGTAACAAAATCCATGTCGGTAGTCACCCGACGAGGCGACCGATTCGGATGACGAAACACTAAATGAGGGATCGCATGCTTCGTTCTCATTCCGAGATATACGCTGAGCCTTTGCTCCACTCACTTGCTGACCCTCTTGCCAGACTGAACGAGGCGCACGTTGACGGCAAACGTTCTTGGTGCCTCGAGCATTATGAAGAGGCCCGATTTCTTTGCCGAGCCGGGATCTATTCGCAAGTAGTACTGCGGGTTGCGATAGAAAGTTGCGAATGCCATGCAACCGCCAGACGTGTCCGACGTCCACGCTCCGGGTATCTTGGTCTCGACGGGGAAGCGTTTCTGCACGGGACCGATTTTGAAGGGAAACATGCTGTAGGTGCGGAGTGTGAAGCTGAGAGACTTCTTTTTCTCGTGCTGGGAGATCACGATCGTGTATCGTGTTTTCCCAAGAGGGGCGTTGAAGCGCACAAGAATGTGCGGGCTATGAGTAAAAGTCAAAGAGTTAACTGAGATCAAGGGATGGACAGAAAAGTGCCGAACCTGTTGATATAAACTCCTTGGATCATTGGGTTCTCTGGGTAGTATACTCGATCACAGTTGGTTTTCTCATACACGTGCAGCGCGATGTAATCCTTGTTTTCCTCCTGTCACATTCGACATTAAGAAGACACGCACACGCATTTGGGCAACCGAATCACACTCATCATACCTTCACAGTAATGTGCTTCGTCAACAAGAGCCACACGGCAGTCTCCTTCTCGTTAGAGACGTTGGTCTCCAACCCGAATTGAGGGTTGTTACCGAGGTTGTAATTGTCCTTCCGAGGACCATCATCCATAGGCCAAGTGATGTGCCTCACGTCCCGAACCCGAAACAATTCTGGATTCCTAGTTCACAATAGGAGTAATGTGATAATCAGCAGGATATAAGTAACTGTCCTTCGTCTTTTGCCCACCAATTCATATGAATGGAATCAAAGTGCTTGAGCACCGAAGAATAGCGAATCCAGAAGATTCCATCATCTTTCTGAAGGTCTGCAAGTTGATCGTAATTCAGAGCACGCTTAAGCTCTGGCGTCCAATTAATTTCTTCTCCTATAGGTGGCACCCATCGCTTGTGACTCCAAGGGTTCTTAACCTTGGTTTAAGATGTTTGGTGGCAGGTCCACACCAACAAACGTACGCATTATCGAAGCTCACCTGCATTAATCTTTGACCGCCGATCTCACATATATCCAAAACAGCGTATGCGTGCGTCGGCACTAAACCGAGGCTCTCCGCTTCTTCGTCTTTCAAGTCACCCTGTGAGCACGAGTATCAAGTGAGGAAGACGTCACCAGAAACCTTGTCCGTTCTTTGGTATTTTCACTCACCGTGGCAATTGTAATGAGCGAATCGCCGAACTTGTGCCCATCGCACATTCGATACCAGGTACTCTCAATATTAAAATTAGTGCTACAGAAGGTGGTATCGTAATAGTCGTGTTCACTTCAAGTCATTTATAGATTTTCACTCACTCTTTAACAAACAGATGCTCAGGTATCCATCCAGTGAGTGCTAAGAGACGTTATTTTAAAACGAAGTGAAGGAGAGTTGATCAAGCAGCACCGCACCGTGCAAGTCGATTCCCGAATTCCTGGATACACAGAACACATCAAGTAAGCGTGCAGGCACAAAATCGGTCGAGGGGGAAAACCTACGATCCCGGAAAATCATAACCCCCCATTAACTTCATATACGCCTTCTCAACAATACTTGACCAGATCTCGTTGCGATTTCTTGAGTACGTACACATCAAGGCACCTAACATTCACGCTTCCCCTTTACGTACACGCCGACAGGTGGACGCCACAAATGTACTCACCACTCTTACTGACGGGTAACAGATCGTCCACAACTGCACAATCGTGTCGGTGTCACCGTTGCTGCCCTTTCCCAGCGCACGAGTATAGCCACTCACCAACTCTCCGCTGGCACCCGTTGTAGTGCAACTTGATGAGATACTTCCCCCCGGGATTGTACATAGGCTCTTGTTTGGAATTTTGCGGCCAGATCGTTGAGGTGATGAGCTTGAGGGAGTCGCGGTTACGTTTTGGCGTCGTTTGAGCAAAAGAGAAATTTTTGGCTCACCCGCCGGTTCTTGCGTCGTTCGTAGGATGACGCAACGCACAAGGACGCGACAAAGGAGCAATCCGTGACGACATCCTGACAAAAGCAATCACGAGTCGGGTTCACACCCACAACAAGAGCCCGCACTTCAAACACTGTACCTGCACTAGACTGTTCGCCGAAATGACCTGGATCATTTTGGGGTTGGTCATGACCTGCCCAGGTCTCTTCCATCCGCCCAGCTTGAGCTTCTGCTTCTCCGAAAGCGGCAGCAGTCCGTCGGGGTCCTGGAACAGCTCGTTGGGTAAAAATCGCTCGTTAAGGTCTTTGTCGTCGTTCCAAGGAAGGTACACGTGCCCGTTGACACTCGACGATCCCGCGAGGATAGCCTTCTCCTCGTCCGTAAGGAGCACGGCCGTGGATGTTTTGGCGGCGGCTGCTTTATCTGCGAGAGTGATGCAGGTACAGGCTTGTGAGGGGATACTCACAACGGCATCGACCTATGCAAGTTACCGTTGGGTTTGGCGGATGAAGACTTTTTGAGTTCTTCAGACGACGTGAGTGCCTGCTCCAGCGTTTTTCTGATTCTCTCTTTCTGTGCGGGATTGGCAGAGGCTGTCGCGGTGTGGTGTGGTTGTCGTATCAATCACTCAATGAATCAAGGGCTCTCCCCTGAACTCGCTCGCCCTCACCTTTCAGCGCCTTGAAATAAATCTCCGCCGCAGTCGTGTACTGCTCAATCGCATTCTTGACCCGTGCACTTTCGCTTTCGACCCCCGCTTGTTGCAGAAAGAACTATCACCAGCACACACAAACTCGTATTAAGCTTCCATGACAGGAATTCAACACAAGAGGGCCCATCAGAGCTGTACACTCACATCTCCCTGTTGCAGCAACGCGTCCACCTCCGTAAGCAGTACCGGCTGCGTCCAATCGGCCGAGGTAGGGAGGTTGGTGCTCTTCAACGCTTCGGCCCGTTTCATGTACTTGGAGCAGGCGTCGTCGACCGCGCGCCGTTTCGATTCATCGGGCTCGACTAGACACGGAGCGAAAGAGGCAGCGGAAATCGTCACAATGGCAGGGTGGAGCAGGGAAATCGGCCACCCAACCAACCTGTGCGGATCCGGATAAACGCCTCGATGGCCTCCTTGTAGAACGTCAACGCGACAGCAGGATCGGCCCCGGAGCTGTCCTCGGCAACGGCCTTGCTGGCGAGGGCCCGCGCGTCCTCGTAGAAGGCATGAAGGTCCTCGGTGGAGGCCATAGCGGCATTCTCGATCATGTAGGCCAAAGGCACAACGCTGCAGGTGCCCATCAATATCAAACGTTGTACATTTATGGACCGAACAAATTCTAGCAGTTATTTTTCACAACAGCTTGGAATTGAGGTGCGCTTCAGTTAAGTCATCCAAGGTTGTCAGATCGACCACCTTCCCCGCAATGCTCGACGCCGCTGATAATACCATCTTTGCACTACTGTACATCATTTTGAGATCCGTTTTGGCAGCTGCGTATTGCCATGATGAATGTGATGTAGTTGGGAATGAGCACTGTAAAGGAACTTACTGTCGGGGTTGTAATAAATGAACACAAGAGGATATGTCACACGATCTAGAGTATATGCAAAAGTATCAGAGTTGAATGAAAATAGGGGGTTCAGGTCCATGCTGTATCATACCGGAGAGCACTCGCTTGTAGCTCAGAATAATGTATCGGGGAGAATTCTCAGGGAGTTCATCGGCCAAGTCCTCTAAGGTGGTGCCTTCCAGATGCCTAAAACTTGCTTGTATTGCTCTGATGATTAGGCGCAAGAGTGGCAACTGATCTCACTTATCTTCCACGATGCACAACTACGACATGCGGGGTCAGCCACTGCCATCACCTACGCAAACTAAATTTCTTACCTTTTGCATATCAATCTTGAGGATCATGGCGCGCGTCTCTTTGGACTTGTCGAAACGAAACTTTTCGAGGTTTTTGACCACGTCTGGGTCGATGTCGCATGTTCTCGTGCCAGTTCCAGACTAGCCCAGCGTAGTGAATGCGCAAGGGTGAGACATGCGATCCGTGAGTGGTGCAACTCCTGCAACATACCATGGCGATTCGTTGGACGGAAGGTTATGAGTGCTGACCAAAGCATTCCGTCCGTCAACATCCATCCGCAAATTCACCGCCCATGACGATCGACAAGCCGCAGATCATTGTGCATCTGTCGCGGTCGCTCAACTATACGCCGTATGACGTGCGCTGGGTGCCCTCGTCGGCCAAGTTTGTTGTTCTCGGCCAGCACCCTCGCGGAACGGGCGCGCTGCAGGTCTGCGAGCTGGAGGCGGGCGCAATCAAAGTTTTGCACGAGGTGAGTTGTCTGGCGCTGACTTGGATCGGCGAGACGCCCCCATTCGTCGAAACGCCAACCTCACTACGCCGGGTCGATTCTGCAGTCGGAGAAACAGCACGCTTTCAAGTGCGGCACGTTCGGCGCTTCCAGTCTGTCATCGCGACATTTGGCGACAGGCGATTTCAGTGGACGCCTCGCCCTGTGGTGCGTTCTTGTGTCACTATGGGACACTTATGCCAGAATTTACACGGAGCTGCCGCCCCCAAAAGGGACCTCGAGCGCCTCGACCTTCCCGTCTACGCTGTCAAAGCACACGACCAGCTGATCAACTGCCTCGACGGCTGCGGGGGGGTTGGAGTGAACAGCGGCCCACCGGAGCTTGCCACGGGGTCGCGGGACGGTTCGGTCAAGATCTGGGACACAAGACAGCGGGACAAGCCCGTCGCGCGGATTGCCCCCGAGAAGGCCGAAAGCGCGCGGGACGCATGGTGCGTCGCGTTCGGCAACTCGTACAGCGACGAGGAGCGCGTCATCGCCACGGGGTACGACAACGGCGACGTCAAGATGTTCGACTTGAGAGCCATGGCACTGCTCTGGGAGACCAACCTAAAGAACGGGGTCGGTAATGAAAAGAGCCCGTCCCACCCCGTGCGTGCCAAGGCTTACAGTCCCACCTCCCACCCCGTCATCACAAAAGGTGTGCTCCCTCGAGTTCGACCGAAAGGACATTCGCATGAACAAGCTCACCGCCACCACGCTGGATGCCCAAGTACATACTTTTGACGTGCGCACGCTGAGTCCCAACAAGGAGTTTGCGTCCGTGATGAAAAAGGTTCGCCAAAAGAGAATGAAGTTCGGGGGGGAGCCAACTGTGCTCGCTCCTTTGCATGGATTCTGAAGCCAAATTTTTCGCGGATACTAGGACAACACCGAAAACACCACCGTGTGGACCGTCCGCCACTCACCTCAAAACCGGGACCTGTTCATCACATCCGGCGGAAACGGGAATCTAAACCTATACCGCTAGTGAGTTTTCACGTTACGTTGCGTTGCCCCGCACGATCCCCACGGCCCAACTACAATCACTCTGACCTCCTCGCTCTCCCACAACCCCCAACACTCGTCCAGCATGTACCCCGAAAAACGCTCCCTGCGCGACCAAAAAACGGGCACCGAGACCGGTGTGGCCGGCACGGTCGAGCTCCTGCAATCCGCGCACGTGGCCGAGCAGCCCGTGTCTTCGCTCGACTGGCACCCGGACCGTCAGGGGCTCGCCGTCTTCTCGGCGTTCGACCAGACCGTCAAGGTCGGGATCGTCACGAGGCTTGCGCAGTATTAATGGCGGGGAGGAGGAGGGGTTTGAATGGGGGAGGAGGAAGACGGTGCGTCGAGTGTTGGAGGCGGGTGGAAGGACATTTGTGTGTGGAAGACGTTGCTCAAGCGGTGCCAGTCTATCGCAATCTGTCGACGGTACAATTGTACTATGCCAAGTATAAAACTCTAAATTGGAACGACGAAATCCCCGAGAACGGGCTGGTGGCCTGTAGGGGCATACGATAGGGGGAGGCCGCCCACTCCCCCGACCCAAACCCCCAAATGCTGCTGCGTACTCTATTTGTTGTAGAGGAGGAAATTTTGGAGACCAGTCCACTTTTCTGTTGTGGGGATGGAGCATGGAACGACAAGCAACAGATAAGCACAGTCACCGAAACCACCAACGATGAAAACTCACCCGAGTCAGAGTAAATGTAAATCATGGACGCCGCCAGGGAGGGTTGAAGCAAGTCTCTGTGGTTGCGGAACTGCCACATGACCGATCCCCAAATCAGCGCGGCGAAGATGGCCCACGCTTTGGGCGGCGTGCGCAGTTGCAGCTTCTTCTGCAGAATCGCGACGTAAGCTGTCACGACGCGCCCGAACAGGTAGAAGCAGATCTGGTGCGTGGGGAGAACGTCCGTGGTCAGTGATGAGGTGTTCTCGACATCGCATTCCTGGGCGGACCGCCCCCACCGTCCACCCCTTTCCCTTCTGTAGATTGGATACCGCGCGACACTTACCTGTTGGTTGATGGGGTTGTCTTCTCCGAAAATAAACCATCCTCCGACGAATCCTGCCAGGAACGTATCGTAGTATCGTTCTTTCCCACCATTCAGCCGACGGAGAACAAGTAGTGTGGTTTTCCATATTGTGGCAAAGAAGGCAAGGTTGCGGGCGTGTTGGAAGGTGGCGCGGAGAATGAAGCGGACTTTGTCCTCAATGCTGGGGGGCAAACAAAAGTGATCGAGCCGGCGCAGTCACGCGGGGGGAGGTAGAACAAGAGACAAAGACAATGTCATTGATACGATTGACGTTGGGCGGCTCTCTCTGCCGGCGCAGGGAATCGGGAAGCGATGGGTTCCACTCACGGTCCATCTCGGAATAGGAACGTCATAACGAGGGCATGTGGAAACCGAATTTTCGCGCCGTAGACAGCACCGCTTCGGAATCCCTTAAGAATTGCGAGCCATTCTTGGTTCTTGGGGTTGAGTAGGATCTGGATGTACGAGAATCGATACCCACCGCCGTGTCCCAAGTCACATGAAGACGGAATTACAACTCCGGCGGCGGCGACACAAGGCGGACAGGCCCACTCACGCGTTCTATCTCCTTCTGCAGGACCATCGTCGGCGCAGGTGCGGGTTGAGGTGAAGCGTTGACAGTCGGAATCCGGAATCAAAGAGGCAAATCCGCGATGGGTCACACAGAGAACGGGAATGGATCTCGTATCGCAGTCCTGGGTCCTGTGCGGCGATGGCTCGGCGGGGTCTGAGCGTTCGATGGGTCCACGTGGTGGAGGTGGAGAAAGACTGTCTGTTCGGGCCCGTGGATGGCCGAATCCTGAGGCAGGGAATCAACCGTGATCTCCCACTCCGCTTCATCTCGAATACTATTTTGCTTCGTAGTGGCTACGTAGCTCAAACATGGAAAATCGTAGTCACCGTGGCTGAATTGGTATAACGTAAATACTCGACGGACACAACCCCAATAATAAGTGGCAGAGCAAATTAATTACATTCCAGTTCTTGAAGTCGATTGTCAAATGCCCAAATGCTGGGAGGTCAGTGAGCGTCTGTGCGCGACAACCACAGCGGCAACCAACACTTCGCCACCGATATCGTAACAGCAGACATCCGGATCTACCGCCTGCTGATTCCACTGCACCAAAATACCCTTAGCTCTTGACTTTGGGGGCTCGGTGGACCTCTCGAAAGACCTTGGCGCCAAATCCATTTTCGACCGACTCCGTCAAGTAGCAGGCAGATTTTACCGAGCGTGAACTGCCCACATAGCGCAATCCAAAAAGGAATCCGCTCTCGATGGGAATCCAGGGCCTCCTTCCGCTCATCGATCAAGCGAAACGCCAAATCCACCTCTCGGACCTCGATGGACTCACGATTGCCGTGGACGCGTATGTTTGGCTGCACAAAGCAGTGAGGATGTGCTGCATGGACCTCATGCTCGGAAAAAAGACGACCAAGTGAGTGTTCCCGGATGTTCACCCCGATTTAATGTGTCATGAGGGCTTCGCAAACGAAGTTTGGAGCCCGATATTTGCGCGCTCTCTTGTCCGATTCGCGAGTGGAAGTCAATGGCTTCCGTGAAACTCGTTGCGTGTTCTTTGGGAGTCACATAGAGTCTCAAACGCTTCGCCTTACCATATTTCACTTAACCTTCATAGGTACGTCAATTACTTCCTGGACCAAACTGCTCTCCTTTGTCGCCACGGAATCACACCCTACTTCGTCTTCGATGGTGGTCCCCTTCCCTCTAAACTGTGCATTGAACAAGAACGAGCTGCGTAAGTGCCGGTGTGAAGTTTCTCAACAACACGCCTCACTTGACGGGCTTGGCACGTCCTTCCAGTCGTCGAAACCAGCTAAGGGCGGAGGGTCTAGCACACTACGCTGCGAATCGCCGCGAGAAGGCGTTTGATTGCTTTGCCGGCGCGGTGGATGTTACGCCACAAATGGCTCACGAGGTCATCAAGGTTCGTGGCTTTCCATGCGTGGTATCACTGCCATGTAATTCTGACAATTTATGACCGGAAAACTACATTCAACTAATCGAACTCTCTATTCACAAAGGAACTTCGTCGCCATGGCATAAAGCATGTTGTGGCCCCATTTGAAGCCGACGCGCAACTTTGCTATCTTGAACGCGAGGGAATCGTCGATGCTGTTCTCACGGAGGACTCGGACTTGGTGGTCTTTGGGTGCAAACGCGTAGGTCAAGTATACGGAGTGTCTTCCCGCCAGGTGCGAACCGTTACTCCTCTCGCAGGTTCTATGCAAGCTCAATCGTGAAGGCAAGGTTGACGAATTCCTCGCCTCTCGCCTCTCCGAGGTAAAGAATGGGGAGGTGATCCTGGGAGGCAGATTCACGCACGACAAATTTCGCTGGATGTGCATCTTGGCTGGGTGCGACTATCTTCGTGGCATCCAAGGAATAGGTCTTAAAAAAGCATACAAAGTTGTTCGGTTCGCTAGCTCGTGGGAAGCTGTAAGTGCCTCTGGATGTGACAAGTTGCGTTCTTGCAATTATCGCCTTGGACGTACTTTTTAGGCACTTCGCTCTGGGTACCAGTTCCGACTACCTCCAGGCTATGCCGATGAATTCCGTAGGGCAGAGCGAACATTTCTTTACCAACGCGTTTACGACCCAAGATCTCAGCAACTAGTAACACTCAACGAAATACCCACATCTCTTGCTGGAGAGGACATGCCTTATATCGGAGAGTAAGTCTTGAACGAATTGAAAGGGATGATAGTTTCGCTAATTTACAGGTCCCGGATTAGATTTTTGCCCCCGCACGTGGCACAGGCCGTTGCTGAATGTCGCATTTGTCCAGCCACAAAGCGTGTTTTTGACGGGGAGGAAGCGGACTTTGGGGATTGTTTGCCACCTCAGGATGATTCCAATGATTCCACCACCGATGGGAAAGAGAATCTGCCACCGATACCCGCGCACCTTGAGGAGAGCGCCAGCGCACCACCACACAAGCGTAAATCGTGGCCCGGAGCAGAAAGGTCACTTGAGACTGCAAAGAGGGCCAAGTCGTTCGACAGATTCTCTTTGTCTCGGAAGCCTGACAAGGCTGGGGAGGTCGTGGATACGAGCACTGTTAGCAAATTTTTTGGCGGTGGTGCACCAAAATCGGTAAACAGGGTTCACCGAACCATGGCACAAGATGTTTCACCGGAAAGTGAAGTCGAGGGCTGCGTGGAGGAATCAATTTCTAGTTCTGCTCCTCCAAAGCTACAATCCCTCTCCCAAACCACAACGATCCCATACGCCCGAAAAGTTCTTGTGGACTACGGTGGTGCCGGAACATCCGTTGAACAGGTACACAACAGTGACTCTGATTCCGATGAAAGTGGCGAAAATGAGAACGCTGCCCTTGATGTGGACGACCCCTCCCAGAAACCTCACTCCGTCACACAACAATTACAACCAAGGAACAAACTATATGTTCCCGCAACCTCACAGCAGTCAGAAACAGACGAAGAAGGACCTTCTTCGAATCCCGCCGCCGCACTTCCCCTAATCGCCGAACCGATGATCTCACCAAAACTTGAAAGAGATCAACGGCCCAGCAGTCCTTTAGATGCCTTTCGCTACTCCAAGTCTCGATCTCGCCCTCGCTCCGGTGTTGCGGACTCACCAGCTCGTAGACTAGGCATGGGACCTCGGCCAGCCGCATCACGAGGGACCGAGAATGAGGGCCAGGAGGCTGACGTTCCATCTCAACCCCAGCATGACGTGGGCACCCCCGGAAAGCTTTCGGTGGGAGTTGAGCAAGCACGAAAAGAGGTTGCTTTAGGAATGCAGCGCAAGTTTGGGGCTGCAGCGATGGGAACACTAAATGTGAGTCATTCTGATTCGAATCCCGGAGTTGGGTACTCATTCCATCACCCACAGATGGAAAAATTTCGGGCTTGCGCTGTTCCATATCACTTTGTTACTGCGAAAAAACATCGCTGATCGATTGATAATGTAAATCTGTATATACGTATTTGAGTACGCGGAGCGGCCCAAGCGGGTGGAGCAGGAGAGGCGCCGTAGAAACGCTCTGACTGAATATCTACAAACATCAGAATAGAACTGCCTCCATATATTGCTATCTATCACACTTGCTCCCCGTTGGCGGCTCCCCCCGACTACCCCTTCTGGAAACGAATGGGATTCTCCTAACTTCCGAACCGACTCCTTGGACGGGCGCGCGGGCACCGCGGGGGTCGGACAGACGGAGTGCATCTTGAACACGTGGCCGGACGAGTCCGCTTGCGCCCCGTGTTCCACGACCTTATGCGCCGCAGCCTTCCAGCTCCTGACCACGGTGGGATCCTCGTCGTCCTCTGCGGGATCGACGTAGGGGTTGCTGCTTCCCACCACCGTCTTCACAAGCCCCTTCCCTCGAAGGCGCTTGATCATCACCCCTTTGCTTTCCGTGTGGGATCGCAGGGCTTTCCTTGCGGTGTCGTACGCCACCGCGAAAAAGGCAGCGGCGTCCTTGACCCTGAGGTTGCAGTTCTGAGGGGCGACCAGAAAGAGGGCAATCTGCTCTCCCAGTGCCGGCGTGGCGACGAGAGGTTGACCCCGCCGGGTTTCCTCGGCGGGGCTCCTTCCGGCATGGTGTCGAGGAGGTGTTCCGCCCTACGGGCGGTGACATTCCAGGCCTTCGAGATGCCCTCGATCCCCTGCTCTCTCGTCTTGCGGCCTTCCGAAATAAGGGTGCGGAGCTTCCTCATTGCCTCGTTGGGAGTCTCGGTATCATGGGCGCCTGGTCGGTGAGGTCCGTTCCGTTGTCAGCACCCATATAGAGCTTAGACGCAGAGCTGGACATACTTACAGCTTTTGCAGAGTTGCGTCCTCTTGGCCACTATTGTGAGTCTGTCGCATCCCACACAGACTCGGTCAGCTTTCCGGTTGGCCTTTTGCCAAAGCGCCATGGCATTTTTTGCGGAGGTTTGTTGATTTTGCTCCCACCTCAACCTAACTCTTCGCCGCACGACTTGCAGGTGCAGGATTTGCATCTGCACCGTTGGTGGCTCAAGGCGGCGACCGCGGAGGTGTCCAAGACGGACATCGCGTCGCCGGTTGTCAGTTCCATCTCTGTGTCCATTTCTGATGTTCGGTTGCTGCTCTGTTCTCGCTTCTTGACGGATGAATGGATGAAGAATTACTCGGTGTTGATATCCCGAGTGTCGGGGCAAAACGGCCAAAACGAATCACGAAACATTTTCAGAATTTCCGACTTTTCGCATTTTTCAAATTCCCACCAATCCACGCGTACGACCCCTCCTCGCGGCTCCCCATCGTCCCCCGGCCCCCGCGCTCGTTGTAGGCCCGTCGTGTCGGGACAAGTCCAACACGGTGAATTGATTCCCGTCTCAACGGGCCTCATTCATTGAGGACAACATCGATCTGGTCACTGATGATGATTTCTGTCCTTTCCGCCCCTCGTCGTGATGTCTCCCAGCCAGTGTTGTGTTGGAGCCAAGTGGAGCGAACAAACCCGCGCTGGCGGCGAAACCCGCGGCGACCCAACCCCGCGACCATGGATCGGGACTCTTCTCACTGATGCGCCAGGAATTCGGATTGGAACGGGGGACTTCGGCGACCTTCCGCATGGTCTCTGGACTTCCCGTTCCGGGACATTCTGGCCTGTCGAAGGGTGTGTTGCCCCATTCGCCACCGCAAAAAGGACGCTCGTCTCTGAGACGTGCATCCCCAGGGACAAGCACGTCGCAATCTCGGACCGGATTGTCGACGCGGGCGTCCTGTTCTCGCTCGACCGCAGGGCGCTCCGTGCGCTGGCGCGGCAGCTGGATCTGAGCGAGCGCGAGGAAGCGTCGCTCCAGGAGGTGGCTGCGAGGGCCAGGCTCCGCTTCGCCCGACCTCCCATTTTGGCGGAGCTCGTCTCCTGGGCACGCATCCCTCCAGACAAGCACACGGTGACTTTTGACCGGGTCCCGAACGCGGCAAAGCTCGCGTCTCTGGATTCCTTTCAGCTCGCGGAGCTCGGGCGACAGCTGGGTCTCAACCCTGACGACACGGAATCGCTTAGGCGGGTTGCGTACGCGGCGAGACCGAGCTTCAGGCGCCTCAGGGCGGTCCAGCGCGAGTTCGCTCGTCAAGCCGGCCTTTCGACCCATCCGCCTTTGCTGCGATCGCCGAACGCAGCAGTCGCCGAGACCCGGCCGACCGGTCTATATGGACAGAACCGGACGAGGCCGAGCGCCTGGGCTGGTATCGAGGTCACCTCCGTCGGATCCAAGCTTACTGCCGCTCGACCGGGATCTGGAACGCTACCGTTCCTTGGTCGGATGCGGAGGCGGCGCTCCAAGCTCCTCCACCTCCGGTGTCTCCGCTGACCGCCGTCGACGACGACGTCGCGAGAGCGAGAGCCCGAGAGACCAAGAGGCTGAAGGATGCCATCGTGGTGGCGTCTCGAGGAAACCAGGCCAAGGTCAGGGGATACAAGATCCCCCTGATCCAGCACCGCGCGGTCCTCGAGGGGACGCCCCTTCAGTTCGCTCCACGGGAGGCAGACTATTCGGCCGTCCTCGGGTGCACCTGATGCCACTGCCCGCTGACGCAGCACATGAAGGCGCGAGAGGAGTGCGACGTCCTGGTGGCGGTTGAAGGGGCAGACCCGGACATGGACGAGATGAAGGAGCGGGAGGCGGAGACGGACGACCACAACAGCAGCGGCGATCCCGAACGTGACGGATCTGGAGACAGAGTGGGGTCGAGCCGCAAGCGCTACTCCACCGTCACCGCGGCCGCGGACAAGCAGATGGAATGCATCGACAGCGTGTACCCGGACTTTCGGAATCACCTGGACGCTGATCGCAGGCACAGGAACATCGTTTCCGTGCTGGGGACGCTGTTCGTGACGTGGCAGCTGATGCGGTACCCGTCGTCGCGATCCCTCGCCACCGCGGACGGATCGTTTGTGAAGAACTCGTATGCGACCTGTGAGTCGAGTCTGCTGAAGAGGAGGGTTGCAGCCGGTTTCCTGACACTCGACCCTTGCGTTTCCCTTCCTTCCACAGTTAAGGGCGGCCACCGTTCGACAACTTCTGGACGCCGCCGTCGGCTCTGTGGACGACCCGACGGACGCGGCTCGCTTCTCGGGCGATCTCGTCTCTTTCATACGAGCGGTCGAGAGCGGCGGCGTTGGGTTGGACCCGCAGCAGGAACACGAAAATCAACAGCAGCAGCCGGAGCACCCGGAGGCGCCTGCGATCGACGACGCCTCGCGCTTCGCGTCGCTGCTGCCTTTCCTTCCCGAGGAGCTGACGTCCGAGGACCTCGGCACCTTTTTGGACGAGTGGCAGGTTCCGGAGTGCGAGCACATCCGCCGCCTGATCACGCGGCTGACAAAGGAGGTCTTTCGAAAGACCCTGCAGATGGGCCCGGGCGTCCAGCAGCGCCTTCTGACGATGCTGGTGTCCATCGGCTCGGACGAGCTCAAGGAGGGCAAGCTCCCGGGACAGTTCTTTGCCGACAACGTGACCTACCACGATGCGCCAGTCTCCCCCCTTCAGCTTGAACCCGTTCGGAGGGTGGCGGACTACCCGAGCGTCGCCCTCTTCCGGTCTCCCATCGCCGGCTGCCAGGTCACCATCGGGCGCGACCTCAACGTGACGCTGGGCGACGCGATCCAGCTGGCCCAGCGGCTCTGCGAGTTCAAGTCGACTTTTGACCGCGACGTCGCGCTTTCCAGGGAGGCCCGCCGGGCCTTCAAGGCGTCGCTGTCACTCTCCTTCAAGCGGTGGACCTCGGCGAGCCTCGCTTCGGAGGCCGTTGCTCCTACAAAGATGCACCTGCTGCGGCTCTCCACGAGGTTCGCTTCAGAGGCCTTCAAGATACTCTGGGGCACTTCAGGCGGCTTCTCCGACCTCTCCGAGGCGACGTCGGCCGCCTGGCGGCCCTGACCAAGATCGCTTGGATCGATGTTGTCGGCAAGAGAACCGCTGGGAGCTAACTGGCCGGCAGCGGCTCGCCGTCACCGCCCAAGACGGACTCGGAATTCATCGCGGAATCCGCCTCCGCGACCTGCTTCGTTCTGCCCGCTTCGATTCGAGCGACTGGATAAGCTCGGTGGTACGACTGCAAGCGGCCTGTGGGGCGGAGGAGGTGGAGGAGACCGCGGAGGACTCGGAGGACCGCGCATCCAAGCCCGCATCTGCCGCACAGCTGACGACCAGGGTCTGGCGAGCGGTTGGAGGCTATACCTCTGCCAGGGCTTGCGCGAAAGCCCCTTACGAGGCCAGCAACCGGGGCGACGTTGCGCGCAACAGCCAACCGCGTCACGCATTCGAGGTATCCGGCGGCGTGCCCGAAGCCGCGCACCAGGGCAAAGTTCGGCGAAGACTCGTCCTCGGAGGAAGCTGCGGTCCAGGATGCCGCGGCTGCGGCCTGCGATGAGGTCGAGGCACTGTTTGCCGACGCGGGTTGACGGCCGTCGTCCCACCTTCGCAAACGTCCGGCGCGGACCAGTTCGCCAGGCAGCGCTACGAGGAGCTGATCTGCGAGCTCAGCCGTCAGGCCGGCAAGATCCGAAGGAGAGACAAGCAGGCGCCGATCAGGCACTTTGCAGAGAGAGGAGGCGGGAGCTTCGAGCGACGCCGTATGTGCGAGCCAAGGAGGCCGTCCGGGAGGCCGCCACGCATCTCCTGCTGCCAAGCTTCGCCCGCCTGGTGCCGTTCCTGTCGGAGGCCAAGAGGAGGTACTACGCGATCCGGGGAGCCGAGGTGGTCGTTCGGTCTGTGCGCGACGGATCGCTTCCCGCACAGCAGACGACTGGGCATCCCCGCCATCAACATCACGGAGCTCGCGCTCCTCAGAGGACACAGCGGCATTCGACTCTCATCGCAGCCGTCGCCCGGCTGATGTGGATGGCGTGCAGCGCCAAGGACGGCAGCGCTGATGTCCGGATCCTGCAGGCGGGGATGGCGCAGCATGAGACGGACGGCCTCGTCGAGCGGCTCCGCTTGCTCTGTCCGGAGTGGGCGCCACTCAGACCTTGTCGAACCGCGAGCTCGCCCGTTTCACCACCCGCCGTTGACGCCGACGCGAACACCGACGATCCGATAAATCTGGACCTCGCTCAGAACACCACCGAGAACAAGAACTCGGAGGACTACGACCACGACGGCGGAGAAGAGCCCGAGGAACACGGTGCCAAAATCAGCAGCCGGGCGTCCACGTCCGTGAGCTTTATCAGGGACTTTTCGTACCGCCAACTCCGCGTCACGTTTCCGATGGTCGAGCGCCTGCTCAAGAGGTGAGTTTGAAGGAAACACTCTTCTTTCGCTGCTGCTTCAACAGTTTGCTCCGCGCCCTGTGCACAGGTGCGACCCCAAGCTCTTCAGAGCGGTGCCCAAGGCGACGTTTCAAGCCAACAAGCTCTTGATATGGGAGTTCTGCTTCCGCACCTCGCTCATCCGGCCCAGCGCTGGCGCCACAGGCGCGGCAGCTTCGTTCCGTTCCGTCGTCTACGGACGGTCCAGTATCTTTGTGAACTTTGAGCGCCGCCTCACCAACAGGCAGGCAACGCCTCCATCTGTCCCGGTGCGGGAAGACTCCTTCGACTATCCCAGCCAAAAGGCCCAAAGGAACGGCGAGACAAGGTTGGACTGGCAACCTGCCTTTGACCAGCGCTCAGGATATCGGTGTCGCCAAGCGGCGGCCCATCCGCATCACGGCGGCGCGGGAGTGGGCGACAGGAAACGCTTCTTCTCGCCTCTGAAGCACGGCCCGGACTGCTCGGACTTTTTGGAACTCCTCGCCACCGCGCCGTCCCAGTCCAGATGATGGGGGTCAAGGCGCACTGCGACGTCGTCTACTTTGGAGGCAACACTCCTCAGCGCCCTCTGGCTCACTCGACCAAGGAGCAGTGGACGGTCCGTCGAGGTGAGAACATTGACGCTGCGTTGCGCTCGTTGCACACACGCTCATCTCGGTCTCGCTTGCAGACTGGGAATACGTTGACAGCAGGACCGGCCGAGCCGTCCCCGAATCGCAGGCCGAGGTATATGTCAGGCTGACCAACCGCCAGTACTACGACGGATGCGGGTTCGGCCTCCACAGGCGGAAAGCTGAGGTTCTCAAGACCCTTGCGCCTTTCGGAGATGACGCGGCTCGTGGACGTGTCGTCGAGGATTTCGAACGCGGTTGCGTGCGTCCTTGGACGGATCTAAAGGCATTCTCTGCGTCAGTGTCCGAGGACGGTTTCAACCACAAGCGTTTCGAATCGCAGCTGCCTCTTCAGAAGACCAACGGTGCGTGTGACTTCTTACGATCATCTTCCGCACGTTGGCTCAAGACCCGCGCGCCTTCGCCAAGTACCTGACGGCGGTCGTGCCAGTCGTGGATAAGATCCTGGCCTTCTACTCCGACCCGTTCTTCGACATGCTCAGGTTCAGGCGCTACATCAGGCAGCAGACGGCCCTCCCGAAGATACTGGGCCGCATGTTCACGGAGCTGCTGATCAAGTGCACCTCGGAACTCCGTCAGACCGATCCGCGGGATCTTTCGCTCAAGGTGGCGTTTGGCGACGGCAGGTGAGGGGTGGCTCGCGATGCGCATCCCGTTTGCGTTCTTTGCTCACCAAGCGACGGTCGTTTGGATCGTCCAGCTTCAACATCGCGTCAAAAGGGCACACTGCGTCTGCGCACGTTCGCATTCGGGACGCGCTGATCGGTCAGGAGTCGGTAACAGTTGAGACGAGCGCGGGCTCCATGTACCCAGATCTTCTCCCTCTTCAATGCGAGGAGATCGGGGAGCATCGCAGGTGAGCAGGCCACTGGTCGTTGGCGTTCGGAGCCGTCTTAAAACCAATGCCTCTCGGATCAGCTCCGCACTCTGCTCAACTGTCACCGCTTCCTCGAGCCCATGCGGACACGTCACGAGATCGCGGACGGTTCCAAGAAGGCTGTCAGGCCATGGGGGCTCAAGCAATGCACGTCCTGCGGCATCGTTTGGAACCAGGACCGGAACAGCTGCCGGAATCTCCTCTGGATCCGCATTTTCGAGGACGCGACCGGTCACCGACCTGCGGGTTACAGACCTCCTTCCAATGAACGGAGCTTTACGATGCGGCCCCCCAGACATTGAGCCTGGCTCATCGAAGGGAACAGCCGCGTTACATTTAGCCGGGATTATATTGTACTTAGTTAGTGTGCCCTCGTTTTTTGGGCCTGGCTGCATGTTGGCCAAATCTGGATCATTTCACATTTTTTCACCACAAGATTCACTCCATCTGCCGTAATCCTGCCTTCGTCATTCTAGTCTAGCCTTTGGCTCTTCGAATCTCTCCGATCAATTGAAATGGACTCGGTTATGTCTGACGGAGTTGGCGATGGCCAGCCCCAGAGTTCGCAGCAGAGTCAAGCACAGGAGCCGGACTTTGAGGTCACGCCTGACCCTATTTCCTCTCAATTTCCGCTGTCATTTTACGGTGATGGACTAAAGTCGGGTCCAAAGGACACACAGGAAATGGAGGTGGATGGAAACACGCATTCCTTCGCTGGATACACGTTTTCCGATTAGTAAGTGATCGATCAGGTGAAAGAAGTGTTCTTTGGCGCCTGACGCTCTCTCCAATCACAAAATCACTCCCGTGGTTGAACTCGTACAATGCGAACATCAATTCCCCACAATAAGTTCACTTTCGGAGCCGCCCTCGAAGAAGCACCAACGCGAACCAGTCTCTCGCACCGCGGCCTCTCTCGTTGCGGCCAATGAGCGGTTCATGCTGAACGAGAAATCCTTCACACAACAGTACTCTGGAGTATACTTTGCTCGCCTTGCGGCTCTCCGACCACGCGTCATAGTCGAAGCTGAGAAGCGGTGGGGGGAAGGGTTCAAGGTCGGAGAAAGCGGTGAGTCTGCTCTGCAGCGGAGCGATTTTGGGCAAGACCCAAACACAATTCCGTTGCCTCAGTTCATCCCACTCCAAGACACGTCCCTCGTATTCTTGACATCCCTCGCGGTAGTCTTTGCTGGGTGGTCGGCACTGTGTATGTCGAGATGGCTTTGAAGCCTAATATTCTGGACGAAGTGACTGCGGAGGTATGTGGTGTCTCGGTTTTCCTTCACCCAGACGACTGCTTTCAAAAATTGCGCTCTATTCACCGTTTCCCCCGGTAAAATCTAGCACTGGATTGTCGCTCCACCTCCCTTGGAGAAGTACTCCTCCGAATCGGACAAGTACACACTCGAAGACGAGCACGGACGTATAAAACTGACGGGCTCACTTTTGAAAGACGTCATGTTAGTCACTGGTGAGTGCAACTCAGTGCGTTTAATCCCTATGGTAGCTAAGGAAGGCTTCTAGGTGTCGTCGTCGCGGTCCTTGGTGCCGAAACGAAATCGGGAGACTTTGAAGTCTGGGACGTCGCGTACGCCTCGTGCGCACCTCAAGAGCCCCACCAGACTTTTCTGGTTCCGAACGCTCCCAACGTTCCTGACCCGTCGGAGCGGAAATTCGTGGCACTCATATCTGGCCTCAACATGGGGTCGGACTCTGCAAGCCATTTGCAAACAGAGCTGATGGCCGAATGGCTTGCTGGATGGTGCGGCTCCGTCAACGATCAAAAAGCAGTTGGGAAGATCGCCTGTGTGATTGTTGCGGGAGGAATGATTGCAAGGGAGTCTCCAAAGGAAGGGGGGAAGGATAGTGTTGGCAAAGTGCGCAACAATGCTCTGTTCAACCTGAACCGCCTGAAAAGCTAAACACACCCGACGTCTTTCAACACCAGTTCAAACGAACCACAACGTCGCCGCTTGCTCAGTCGTCTCCCCACCCAATTCAACTTCTCGATACCCTCCTCTCTCCTTTAGCGTCCTCCTCTCCCCTTGTTCTTATTCCAGGACCGCACGATCCTACAACGCACAGCTTACCACAACAACCTCTCCTCCGAGGGCTTTTGCCAAACCTCTCGGGCTGGACGGGGACGTCCATGGCCACGAATCCCTTTGAATGTGTTGTGGAAGATGTTCGGTACGTGATAAAAAAAAATGATACCCGAATGAAAAGTGAGCTAACGTTTGCGGCAGTTTTCTAGGCCATGCGGGACAGCCCCTGCACGACCTTGTATTCCATACACCAACCTCATCTCTCCTAACATTGGCAACCCACACTCTCCGCTGGCAACATCTCGCTCCCACCGCGCCTGACACGCTGTGGTGTTATCCTTTCAAAGGAGGCGATCCATTCGTGATTGGCGGGAGGCGAAAGGGGAAAACGAGAGCAGCTGAGGGTGCTACGGATGACACTGATCGGGGAGAGGGTGGAGTGTGGTGCCCTCATGTGCTGTTTTCTGGCGGCGGGAAAGGAACCAACGTGGAAACGACAATCTATCAGGGTGAGGTGTCCTTTTTCAATGAGACGTCCTTCACTCAAATTAAATGACTTCTTCCTCAGACGCAAGCTCGGGTGCACGAGTACGTGTCGTCATTGTGCCCGAATTCTCAAAAACGGGTGTTATTGCCCTTGTGGATCTCGCGACTGGAGACGTTTCTTCCATTCACTTTGGATTGGGAGGGTTCTAATTTGTTTTGCTCAAATGTAAATACATTGTCATGTGCACGCAAGCTGCTGCATACGGAACGACTCGTACCAGTGAAAAGGCGGCGATGAGCTCATTATCATCGTAGGCTAATTACATGACCAAAGCGCAATAGATGTGTGTAACCCGAAACCACTTCATGTCCAGGGCAGCGAAACAATCCGCCATATCAAAGGATCGCGCGGCCAACAACAACGTCGGTGGGAAGACGCGGCGCGTGCAAGAGCTGGAGCGCGTGAATGAAAGATTCAGGGAGAGGGAGAGGGAACAGTCGCCAATTGGAGACGACACAGATCAGCAGGAATTTTCATTCTCTGACAACACCGATATTTCTGATACGGAATTGGATTTATGGGACTTTGGAGTCCGTCAACAGATAGCATTCAGTGACCAAGATGCTCTTTCATTGGACCTCCAAGCTGAGAGATTACTGGGCAAAATGTGAGCGAGATGCAAAATACTCTCAGTGAAGAATGTTTTCATCACAAGAGCTAGCAAGGAAGGACGTCTATTGTCGTTGACAGCACCTTCGGCATTCTTTCCTGTGGACCGCGGCATTCGCGAGAGCTCCTCTGTGAAGGTGAAGGAGGGCACCGCCGCATCTGTACTAGCAGCTAATCCAGAAGACGTGCTGCTGAGTCTTCGACAGAGGTGGGCCTACCAACGCTCCTTCTAAACAGCGGCAGGGATTTTGTTGACGGACTCCCCATAAGATTTGGCTTGGATGATTCCGGCGCTCCTGCTCCTGGCGATATCGCTTTTCACCCTTACTCCCCTCTCAATGACCCAGAACTTGGAAACTTGGGGGTTCATGGAGAGAACGCGGCAACGTGGGCCATTGAGAACCTCGAGCACACCCGAGAAAGACTCGCGCGGTTGTTTCAAGGGGCACACAGTGACACCGGGGATGGTGATAATGATGCCTTTGACAACACCACGAATCCGATTCAAATGCCTAGTGACGCTGATGCACTCGAGCACACCACCTATCCGTTTCAAATGCCCGGTGACGGTGATCCATCTGAGAACACCACGTATCCGTTTCAAAGGCCCTCCGGACTCCCAGAGAGCAGCCTTCAAACTCAACTCTCACACGATCCATCCTTTCGAGAGGCGATGTTGAAGACTGAGAATTATGGTATTTGGGCACGCCCCATGGCTCTGACAGGGTTGGAATCCCCTCGCCACTTCGGGGATCCCCAATGGTTCACATCTTTCAAAGACGTTCCACCGCAACAACACGTTCGGGCCTGGATTATTGCAGAGTCCATCCCGTTCTCTCCCCTGCTCTCAGCGCCCCTCCAATCGCAATCGCCTTGGAATCCAGTCCAAACGAGCGTTCGTTTGGGCGACAGTCAGCAAACTGACGAATCCGCTTCTCCTTCTGCTTCTGCCCTTTTTGATGCACTCACGCCGTCGAGCGCGAGATTGTTGCGTTCTCCTTTGAATGATGTCCGCCCCTTGGAGGGTATCGTCGAAGCACCAGGATTAGATCCGACTGCAGAAGCCGGGGAACTGAGAGAGATGCCGAACAAGACACACGGAACGGGCGGAGGCACTGGCGCTTGGTTGACCGAATCGAGGATTCCGAGCCCGGGTCCTGCGCCATCCATGGCATCTCCAGTACCCAGTGAAGGAGGCGAGGAATTATTTGGGAAAGCTCGTGATGGTGGACCAAACGGTATTCCGGTCGGAGACGGTCTGACGTCATTTTCTTCAATTTTGCCCCCGCCCATGTTTGAGGATGAAGATGATACGGTAGCAGGAGCACAAGCAGAGCTACAAGCACTGAAAGCTACGGAGGCTGAGTTGGTGCGGCACCTCAAGTGAGTTTATGCTTTCATGCGCCTCATATTTTGGATTCTAATAGCTTGTACCTCAAAATTCTTGCTACACCCGTGTTTCAATGCAACCCCGACCTTTTCCATTCTCCCCTTCAATCTCGCGCGTTTGCGACGATCATGGACGGCGCGTAGTGACGTTCGCGAGAACATTGCGCGGTGTAAAGCACGAATGCAACGAGCAGGGATGGCGGAATCGCGATGATAGCAATTCAAGATAATTTAAGCGAACTCATACATTCAGTATAATGTACGTTGAATCAAATCCCGAATGTCCTCAAAACTCTCTTCGATGCTTTCCAAATCCGCTGCACTCCGACCTGTCTTCCAAGCGGAGTCATCAGAAGCATCCAAGTTGACCAGTTTCCTCGCAAGGACCTTTTCCATTTCATCGACGACAACAGGTACGACTGCTTCCACAAATACTTCCCCAGGCGTTGTGCCGTTGGGCAACAATGACTGATAATCTTTCCATATTGGCGTTTCAACAGCAATACTCGTGGCACCCTTGTCCGGTAACCCGCAAGCAATAATTTGGTCGAAATATGACAGGTCGGTGGTGCAGTTGAGTGCAAAGCCGTGCGATGTCACGTTGTGTGTCAGATGTATGCCTGTTGGATTGTTAAGAGTTGATGTGCACCTGACCAACAGCATGTCTCGCTCTTACCTATGGCCCCAATCTTGTTTTCGTCCTTGAGTTCGGTGACTCGGCTTTTCCCTGGAACCCAAACTCCGGTGTTCTGAGTCACACTCGCTGGTATTCCATAGCGTGCAGCAACATTTATCATCATATGTTCGAGAAGAGAAACATAGCATCGTACAGGGAGCTGTGTGAGCCAGTGAGGGTTCGACGTGACGTGGAAACGCCATGCAGTGCAGCACATACCCGACCCATTTTTCTCATTTCTTCACTATATCCATACCCTCCCTTGGTAGTGAGCGCCAGGATAGGGTACCCGACGAGCTGCCCTGGGCCATGATAAGTCAACTGACCGCCTCGTAGGGTTTCGTGGTAGTCCGCACCGGTGAGCTCGCGCAAGCGCAAGCCCTCAGACGCGGAAGAGGCACCACGAATTCTCCTACCACCAGTGTAGACAGGGTCGTGTTGGAGAAGAAGGATGACATCGATTGGAAGCCGGGACGAAGGACCTTGACCAATGTTCAAGTCCTTCTGTCCAGATGTGGCACTTTTTTCAGCTTCGTCCATCATTGCTACTCGACGCTGCACGAGCGCTTCCTGTAATTTGAGCCCAGTGTGGTAGGGAAGATGGGGTATGTACTTGTATGCTATCGGCGCCCGAGTCGCGGCATCGTCCAAATTTAATCGGTCCCACGGCGATGGAGGCGACGCTGATGTGGCACAGGCTGGTTGAAACGCCTGATTGACAGCTTCTGAGCTTTGCGAAGCTGCTGCCACTGCTGCCGAAGTCTTCAACGCGCGAGTCCATCTGGCCACCACTTCCGAGACACACGCCCTCGAGTATCTTGAATGTAGGGAACTTGCGGCCAAAAGTTTTCGGCGGTACGTCAGCATTGTGGTTGCAAAAGGTGATTGTTCTTTGGAGATGCTATGGCCTTAATGAGCATTGAGCCATACTAGTCTCAACGCTGGAATGCAAAGAACGTGGTGAAGTACTATATTTAAGGAGAATGTATGCAGTGACATTGTAATGTTCAATTGCCTAGTGCTCGGAAAAGATGTTCCAAATTCGCCAAAGCTGTTCGGTCTTGAGGATCCCCACCGAGTGAAGAGATGACCCTCTCCGCTTCTTCATCTGTTCGCCCATCAGGATATGTACGACCCGACACGGTATCAAAGCGATCCAGGTGATACTCCAAACTGGAAACGAAGTCTCTGTCCAACAGAGGGGCGCCGCTGGGGAGGTTTTGAACCTCCAACAGTCTCTCATCTACAGCTCGCATTTCTATAATGTCCTCAATCTTCTCAGGATCGTCGTCTCGATCCAGCTTTTGGAACATATCTCCCGGCAATCCGTCGGTTGGAAGCCCTCCTTCGTATAAAGCGGTAACAAGACGCAGACCTTCAATCGAGGGTAACAAAGTGGGTATAGATGGCAGTCCGAAGTCCAACGCTCCTTGAATTTTCTTCTGGTGTGAAAAGAGACTGAGGTATGTGACCATCAAGTCCGCTTCCTCTTTGGTGAGACACTTTAGCAGGACACCACGTGAAAAAACCGCGATAGTCAGCTCAGGGTCGCTAGAAGAGAAAGATTCTTTCACGGTGAGGTTGCAGAGATATTGCGAAAATGCTTGCACATGTGGATCGTCATCGAGCAATGCGGCCGAGTCCACCCACGTGGAATCCAGACTGTCACTATAGAGCAGACCTTGCTCGGGTGGGGATCCTTCCGTTCCCACGAGGGCCTACACGCAAGCAATTTAAAATAGCACCAAAAACGTTTCGGCGCACGTTATTTACCGCAAGACTCGCAGGGCGGGCCACTTGGCGCTCAACGAAAAGTGGGCTCCCGTTCTTCAAATCCTCTTCGACTATACGACTATTTTTGAAGTCAATAACAATCGGCTTGTAAGTGGCACCTGTAACAGAAATGCTCCTTATCATACTCCACTCGGGAACCAGCAGTGGGGTTCTCGACTTGAGAGGAAACGTGGCGACAATTCCACCCGCACTTTCTACGTTTGCCGTGGACTTCATCGATGAGGTTTCGCCTGCGTGGATACTGAGTTCTACTGGAACGGATACGGCAACACCACTCTCAACGTCTCGAGTGACGAGACATCGACGTTCGATGGCCAGGGCCCACAAATGTCTAAAAGCTTGAAGGTGAGAGCGATTGTCCATCGTGAACAGAGGGAACCGTGGGAAAAGCGAGCATAGAAGCATTGCCACTGCCTCATTGGACGTTCCAAAAGTCACCGTGCCACCACCAAGGAAAAGAAAACCCAATGCCATGTGCGTTGCCATTTGATTACCATAGGAGAGCTCCAACCTCCCATGTCGTTGCCGGAAACGCCGCATTGCTTCAGTGTCACCACTTCCAACGAGCACGGCTCCGAGTGAAACAGAGCATACATCTACGTAAGACCTCAACAACACCCGATTTAGCTTTTCCGGAAACAAAGTTACTGGATAAATGAGTGGGGATGTGACAAGTTATTTCAACGGACGAAAGAACAACACCTTAATTCACCTTTCCGCTTTTCCATGCCGGCAAACATATCAAAGCATTGAAGAAGGACTGCGCGTGCTGAGCTGTTCCCCGTGCCTGCGAATTTGAGCCCTATTGCGAAGACGCTTCCTGCAACACAACTCCAGTACGCATGTTTGAAAGAATCAGCCAAAGGCTCTAAATCTTCGATATTGTCCACCCCCTCTTCCTCCAGTGCTTCAATTCGCTTGTATCCATTCTGAATAAAGTGTGGAACTGCAGAAGATATCCATTGCCATGTAGGCTCTATTGAGCTCCACAAGATAAGACTCCTCCCCAGAATACGAAGCAACAGCAAGTCCGGCCGAGTATACTTCAGCTCCAGTGGTGTGCTAGGTAGTTTTATCTTCACCGCTGCAGTTACGGAATCTGTCTTGAGGTAGATCAATGCCAAAGCAACCAGAGCTCCAGATGCAGTAATGTCCATGTTGGCACTTTCTGCCATTACCTTCGAAAGATGGGATCGGGAAAACGTAGCACCTTCCGACAGAGGGAACTGAAATTGGCGCTTGTGGTCGGCACTGAAGCTTTCTGTAGCGCTGTGCTCCGAGTACGAACGAAGCGCATGCACGACTTCCTTATCCTCTGCGCTCGTCAGAGATGCACCACAACCAAGCCCCATTAGACCAAGCGCGAATCCAGCAGCCAAGGAGTACCCCTCATGGTATATGTTTGTCGCTAAGGTGTCGGATTTGGGAACCCTTGGTTCTTTGCGACCAATCTCGACAACCATTCGTTTCATCAACGGCTTTTGAACTTTGTTCATATACAAAAGGCCAAGGCCAAGCATGCTGACGGTCTGAATTATGGGTGTAATATTCAGGTCTTTGAAGTTTCCAGGTTGCATTGTTGGGAGGTGAACCGACAGAAGTCGCAATACCTTCTCGTCCATTGTTCCACGAAATGCAGCGGACAGCCCAAGAAGGAGACCGACGGTGGTGAGTTGATGGTTGTGGTGGAGGTAGTTGGCAGACTGCCATGACACCATTTTACGCAGATGCCCATTTAGCCCAAGCGCCAGCAAAAGTCCTGCATGATTTTCATCGCAATCCTCCGGCCTGTTGAATATTATCCACGAACCATCAACCCCGGCACACTCTGGATGGATGCGAAGGCCAGCAGCAACTCCGTTGTGGAATTCGGGCCATTCAAGCATGTCTGCAGGAAGCTGAGCGTGATCAATCTCGACAACTGTATTCGTAGGTGCCATCTTAACAGAAAGAATGAGCTTGGGAAACTGGAAAGGCCCATTTGTAACATGTTTCATGGTGGTCCCATATGTAAGAGCGGCCCGTCCAACTGGTAGAGAACAAGTCCTGTATGCCAATTGCACGAGGTGATTCTGGATTTCAGCTTGTTCCGCTCTGCGTGGTGGGATATGACAATTACCCACTTCCCTACCACCAAAGCACAATGGTCCCAACTCACTCCCCTCCATTTTGTAGTTCGATTCTTTGATGTATGCTCCTTCCACTCTGGAGCATACTTTGTGCTTCACTGAGCCTGGTGTCTGCGTCAAAACGTAAAGACGGGATTTCGTTGTCGACAATGTCAGTGCCTGTATCGTCGACTTTGTCCTTATGCATTTCCAGAAAGATGTGGGATTTTTGAGTGAATCGCGAGGAGGCCTGGGTGTTTGATGTTGTGTATCGTTCCGATTGACCACGTGCAATTCGACACAGGTCCTCTCGACCTGAATTGGAATACAAATCGTAATCTTTCACACGAAACTCTGGCAATCAGATACGCACCGATTAGCTTATACTCTGTAATACTCCAGGTATGAGGTGGATTTCTCCTGCATCGTGTGAGCGCTTCCCTTATGGGAAGTGCAATACACACTGGCAGCCTCTCTAGCACGTCCAACGTCCACCCTTCATTCGCCAATTTTCGGACCACCTCTTCAAATTTGCCACAAACAAAGTTTGAGAACAAGGACACTATGAGGCTGGTTCGATAGTGTTGGTGAGGAAGGTCCCAGTTAGAAACACCCCCGTCATGCAGTATCGTTGCCAAATCGGATACCAGGATAAAGTGAGTCGGAGACTTGGTACGAAGAGTCGTAGCCAGCCAAGGAAATAAGGACGGAGGTCGGCGCTGGAATGAGGCAGAAACTCTCTTTGCAGACTCGCCTTTTTAACAGTCAGTACCAGGCAATCGGTGTTACTAATCATGGTGACTCACTCAAGTTAACCCACGATCTCTTCACCACGATCCCGTCTCTTTCATAATGCTCACACCAGGCGGGCCATCCCAAACTCTCCACGAGCTGTGTCAGGAGCAGGCCAATAGTTCGCCTCGAGTCTCCCATTGCTTCGCTCATTTTGAGATCTTCGTATATGAGATGAAGTGCCCACACAACTGCATGGACTTGAATATCCAATTCTTCATTATCCACTCCACGGACATCAACTTCACTTTCACAAAACGATGCAGCCCACTTCATTTGCTCGATATACTCTCCCTCCGCTTCCACCCCACTCAAAAGTACGTCTTCCAATCGTTCTGGTACTCTCACGGCAGTAAAAAGGTCCCAGTCCCTGTCGACTGACATCCTTGAATGGGTACCTTGGGGGGACTGAACCACCCCATCCGGCGCCCAGCTTGTCGAGCGGTCCTTCCGTGCGGTGCGCTGATCACACAACGACAAAATGGTGGCAACTAGACATTGGATCTCCCCGTGGAGTCTTGCCGAACGACGCGGAGCAGCAGCACGTGTAAGGAGCAGCCAGCGGACACGAAGAATGGAATACACGCGATGGGGGAGCGCGTGCGACAGGGACCACAAAGCGAGAGCCACGGCGGGATCTTTGGGAGCGAATGCTGCTCGCACACGCACCATGGCACCCGATGAGAGAACAGCGGTGATGCGGTCGCCACAGGGGTCACGAAGGGAAACCACCACGGCACTTTCGGTGTGAAGAGTAGAGACAGAGCTGGAGGAAACGGTGGCCAAATGGTGGTCGGTCCTCCCGAGCACAGTTCGCGCCGCCTTATTTCCTCGATCCGGTTCCAATGCCCCGTCCTCTACATCAGGTCTTCTCCGCTTCGCCACACCACCGCCCCCTACATTGCGGACGGGCATCCGGTCCAGGGATCGTTCCGGCATCGCGCATCGAACACATGTGTCACCTACGCCAACCCATAAGCCAAACGAGCCGTCGGGGGAAACAATTGCGATGTCTAGCATCTTGGATCCACGGGTCGCCGAGATAGGGGCTGCCGCAGCTGCTGGAATTTTGAGAAATGGGCGCACTGACAACACGTTGAGTGGTTGGATGACCGCTAATGTTTGCATGGACAGTTCTTGGCGCTCGTTGTCGAGAAAACAAAGGAGTTCCGCACCGGCATGCGAGTGAGCGATAAAAATGGTGGAAGCTGGAGCGCTAGGTGTGAGGAGTTTGACTTCGCATTTTCAGAATATTCGTTACGAAACACCAACGTACCTCGAGCTCTGAGAATCCACCGAGCACTTCTCCCAATATACCGTGCTCTTCAGATACTCATCCCACGCATACGATGCATCTGGCGCTCCAGACGCCTCTGGAGAGAGAAATGCATTCCCTCCGTTAAAACCGCTGTTTCCAACCCATCCGGTCCCGCTGACATCAGAAACACGGCCCGAGCTACGGTGGGGTCGCCTTCGAGGTGCCTCGAGAGTGGGGGTGCGGGATTCAGCGGCAGGGAATGAAGGAATCCCCGTGTCTGATGGGCCAACAACCGGCTCCGTTGAGTTTTCTCGGGGTGCCCCGAACATCGTCGCCTCTGATCCACTGCGGTGGTGCTCCTGAGCGCGTTCTCTTCTTTGATCCCTTAATTGAGAGTCGTCCCGACTATACCTCCAGACAGTGTGACGACTGTTAATGACATCCCATGTCACCAAAATAGGTTGTGCGGACCTTCGATGAGAATTTTCAAAATCGCCAAAAGGGTGAAAAGAACGAATGTACAGGACTTGATGGTTGTGGTAAGAAAACAGTGTAGTGGGTGCAGTGGGGCGCAACAAAGTGGGTGGCCATGAGGATGCGGTGGGTTCAACCAGCGATTGCGTTTCAACAGGCACCAGGCGCTCTGTGTGCGAGATAGTTTGCAAATCTTCCAATGGGTGAGAAAGGTAGAAGTGAATGGGGTGAGGTGATACGTTTGTGTCCGACGGAGTGAGAGAGGAAGATGGAACTGGTGTTGCAGGAACGGACAAGTATCTATCACGGGGAGTGGATGTACTTGGGCAACAGTGTTACAATCAAGAAAGTCTGCTGAAAATCGCTACACTTGGGAGATGTTCAGCTCACCTTAACGGCGCAAGTGCTTTTTCTTCCTCGGGGAGAAGATGACGTTCTAATAGCAATCCTACATCCATAGGCCAGACACGACGCAATGCAAACGGCAGAGACTTGACGTAGTGTGAACCACCAGTGAAGTAGATATGAACTATGTCTCGCAGGAAAACGCAGAGCGCGCGAGAGACGGATGGAGTGTTCGAATGCACATTGATGCCTTGTCGCCCTTGAGCACTGGACGATGCCGAAAAAGCTGCAGTGGTGGATGGAGGTGAGGGAACACTATCGGTGGTATTGGGAGAGTGATTGGCTTCCTCTCGTGGAAACCAACCCCATAGAGCGTGCTCGACAGGCTGGCCAACGTGCGCAAAAGAAAATATTTGCTTCGGTGCGCCGCCGACGGCCCAAATGACAGTAGAATCATTGATATAAAGCTCCTCGTCAGCGGCGAAGGCCGATACATCCGATCCGTTGGGGCTTTGATGTGATTCAATGGGAGACAAAGAGAAAGATGGCGGTCTCAGAGACTGCTTTCGCCAATCGCATGGAAATCAAATGGCGGGTTGTGTTCGATTTGCTTGAACAAGGGAGACCATTAATAGAACACTCACCTCGCTTGCGTCGTCTCCTCGACAATCGATCCCAGTCCCGGAGGAGACAAAACGAGCGCCAATGGGCTCGAACGCGTGGCAATCCAAGAATTCCATCCACCAAGACTCGCAGCTTGCTTTGGTCACCCACATTTCATTGGTCATCGTTATTTCCCCCGTCCCCCGCTCCTTTCCCCTTCCTTCTTCGTTCAAATTCAGTATTTTGAAGCAACGTGATGAAACTATACAATTTCTGGTTCACAGTACCAAATTAAACCCCTCGGATCAATCTTCTTCTCGTACTTCACCTTCGGATTCTCCACTTTGAAATCGTCCACCATTTCCCTGGTTATTACTATGGCTTTTCCTTCAACCTTCCAATGTCTCAGGAAGCCCATACCTTGAAGCGTCGTTACAACGTCTTCGTGCTTCATCCCTGTTCGTTCGGAGAGCTCTTGAAGTGAAACTTGACTCGAGGGATGTGCGGTGGACCCCGCATGAAACGTCGAACCCGTACGAAGAGACATGGCTGAGAGGGAGGGCTCTTCGATCAATGAGTCGATCTCGTGAAGGATAACGGATTGCCAGTACGCCCGGTAGGAGACCAGCCCAAGATCGGAGAGAGGTCGTTCTGGGGTGCCAGGAATATTTTGGACCTTGGAGAGCTCGTAGCCTTTAATACGAAAACAGTCGATTGTCGTCTCCAGGCAGAAAAGGGATCTTCATCCTTACTAAATTCAATCAGCAGCCTCCCATACCCTTTGCGCTGATGGTGCGGTAATGTTACAATACACGCCAGGTTGTAGCCATCGACAGACTCCTTCTCCTATTGTAAGAGACAATATTATAGAAACTCAGACAGAGAGCAAATCCCATTCTCTCACCTTCGAAAAGTAAGCCAGAACATGATCCACATCGCCCCGCCTACTGTTATCCGATTCCGTCAAAACGTAAAACAGAAAGGGCTCCATGTCGTAATACACCGTCTTGTGGTCGATGAATAGCTTGCCAAAGAGACACAAATTTTGGCAGTACAGCTTCCGAAACGAAGAAGGGTTTACACTCGGGCATAGGGCTGCTCAGTCTGCAACGACTTCCCACTTTGTCAACCTTTCCATCGATTTCATAGATCTTGATGTTGCCGTTCTGGTACACTACCTCTCCAGGTGGGTGGTGGAAGCCGCACTGTGCCTGAAAGAAATAAGGACGTCATATTTTTTGTTTCACGAAGTCAACCGATGCTGCACACACCCTATGATGAGACCAAACCATCTGCCCCTTGAAGTACTTCATGCAGAACTCGCACACCCAGAGTTTGCCTCCGACGATCCCATCCCCACCGTCACTCCCACATCGATATCCGTCTTCCTCGGGATACGGCGAAAAGTACCACGCGGAGCACTCATAGCGACCGAATTGCACGACTGAGATATTTTTCACCCTGGTTATTTCCGCTCTTTCTCGCTCAATCAGAAGGAGTCGTGGGTCCGTCAGGGTGAGGTCGGTGGGCTGAAGACCAATTACGGAGAATGAAATGGGCGTTGTTGCGAATCGGACTTAGTGGTAACAACTCACATCCCCGAATCCCGGTAGTACTTCCGCCACGGTGGGACCGACTTCCATCTCCGCGACAAATTGATCAAGTTCAACTTCGCCATCGCCGGAGGGTAGGCGGATGTGCACATGTTTCACAACAGGGAGCGGTTCGAAGTCGACGACGCGGTCCAATCTTATCCAGTCGTCGAGCCGACGATCGACTTGTTGTAAAGCGGGAACAGTAAGTTTCGATGTCGTTCACATTTGCAAATTAACTCACATCCCTCAAAATGAACGTAACACTCCTGTACTTCTCGAGCCGTTTCGACCCCATGTGTGATCTTCCTCTTCTTTTCCGGTGGAGCAGTGGTTGCCGAGTCTGCAGTTGTGGGGACGATAGATGTGGAGATACGAACACGCCGAGTCTCAATGACTTCCGCGGGAACTAGGATTAGGAGGAGCAAAGATCGAATTAAACCTGCGAGTCCGAGATACTTGGGTCTACCTACCTTGCTGTCCCCGGAGCCAAACTGTGTACCTGTGTCCTTCCTTCAACTCGGGTGGCCTCTTGTTTCCTTTCCTTTTCGGTCGAGACCATCCATCGGGAACGTGCTGAAGTGGAAATGCATGCCAGGGTTCTGGAGGTGCCTGAAGTAATACAGGGTCCGATCCGGAAGCCTTCCGGATTTTGCCGCTTTCACGGCGTTTTAAAGTTTCTTCTTCAAATCCATGGACGCGAAGCTTCTCGGCGTGCTCTTGTGCCTGGGTGTCCCGCTTTCCCCATCCCTTTCCCCGTCCCCGTTCGCCGTTTCCCACAGCAGCTCCTCCCTGACCATTTTGTGCATTCCCCAGAGACAGCGCCTCGTCTACATCTTCCGTTTTGCCTTTTCTCTTCTGGACAGTTCTGTCCGCTAAATCGTTTGGCAGTGTCCGCGAAGGTCCTGGTTGATGCGCAGAACCATTGCGCGGACGCCCTTTTCCTGTCGAGATGGTGTTCCGTGCCCTCCCACTGGGCGGTTCCCCTTGGTGTTGAGTCTTCCGTGTAAATTTTAAGCCATTTCGAAAGCGCGGGAATCTTTCTACAACGATTGGGCGGCTTGTGTCGAATACATCTTCCAACTTGGCTTTCGAGGAATAGCGACGCTCCTTGGTACCGTACATTTGCTTCCTTTTAAAAGGAACCTTCGAATCATTCATGTGCTCGTCTTCCACCTTCACCGGCTCGTCCATTTCAGTCTGTCTCCGACGTCGTTTCACAGGGCTCACGGCATCTTCCTTGCCAATGTCAGTCGAAGTGGTGCCCCTTGGGACTCTTACACGAGGTGGCGAGTGAGCAACTGCCGACGGAGCCATCCCCACCAATCCATCTTCTTTTCGGCTCTCCACATTCCTGCTCGTGCCCGCCTTGGTCCTCTGACCGACTTCATCGCCACCCTTGGCAGCGTGTCTGTCGACCTCTGGGGCATCATTCACGACCCCGACTGCATCCTGCTTGTTCACGTATCGCGCGGCATCTTCCGCTAATCTCCGGCGCGTCCTCCGCCCAACGGGTGCTGAAATATCATCATGTATCATGGGATCCGCTGCGGAAGGTGGAGGAGGGTTGTTGAAGTCTTCCGGGATGGGTACATATTCCCATCCGGGGTATCGGCGTCTCGGTTTCCGACGAACGACCGGTGGAGCTTGCTCGAACGGTGCACTTTCCACCATCACCGCAAGTTCCGGCTCTTGGTGCTCACTTGGTCCCACAT
This sequence comes from Gonapodya prolifera JEL478, assembly GCA_001574975.1. Classification (NCBI taxonomy): domain Eukaryota; kingdom Fungi; phylum Monoblepharomycota; class Monoblepharidomycetes; order Monoblepharidales; family Gonapodyaceae; genus Gonapodya; species Gonapodya prolifera. Next base: position 236,199 of record KQ965737.1, read on the forward strand.
CTTCCGCCACCTCAGGTTCCTTCCCCGCCCGTGTCCTCTGTTTGGGTTGTGGAAGAGGTTCGACCTTACGCCTCCCCAACCTCGCTTCATTTTTCTCAAGCGCCATGGAAGAGGTTCCAGTGCTGGGGGCCTTTATCGTCTCAGGGGATGATTTGGCGACGTGCTTCGTGGATCGAGGAGGCGGCTGATGGGTAACTCGTCCCCTGCCACGTTGAGCCCCCCTTCCTCGCGCACTTCGCGTAGAAATGCGTGCCCCTGAACGCCGCGGAGCTCCTCTCGGAGAGTTGTCTCTTGCTTCAAAGGGTGAAGGTTCAGACGAGCCTTGAGACTTCCCTCGCAATGGATTCATGTGTGTTCCACAAGAGCGGCGCGGACAAGACAGAGCCCAAAACACACCTCGCTTCCAGTATTTTCGTCCATTTCGTCGTCACCGCCAGCGTCGCTCGCCTCCTCCTGATCGTCGTCCGAGTCGCTCTGATCATCCACATCGACATCCTCGTCGCCGTCGTCGCTCGAACTTTCGTCATCCACGTCCACAAAGTCTTCGTCTTCGCTCAAATCTGATCGGTCATGCCGCGTCCGGAAGCCCATGGACCGCGGTTCCACCCCACGGCGTACTCCTCGCCAACCCCGCGTTCCGCCCCGCCCCCGCCCCCGTCCTCTCCCTCTCGTTGCCCCTCGTCCGACATTCCCCGATCTCGTAAGTCCCATGGATTCAACGCGGAGATGGATTCTCGCGCTCGCGATAGGAGCTATGTGGGATGGAGATGCCTGCTACATAACGGCTACAAATGTATTCTTTACAATATCGCCAAACACTCAAAACCCAATTCCCCCTCCCACGATGTCTATCGTCCCTTCCCTTGCGCACTCGCTGCCGTGCCCGTTGGGGACGCCGCCCCGTTAAATCCACCCTGACCCGTCCCGACCCCACCGCCGACAGTCTGCCCCGCCGCGCCAGTCGCCTGCATAAGATTCGCAATGTATTTCACAAGCAGTTGGTTCTGCAGAGCCTGCGAGTCGTGATCGGTGCGGGCGCGGTCGGCGCGGGCGAGGAGTTCTGTTGGTGAACGACACAGCAAGTGGTTGTGGTTATGCAAGCTTGAACGCGTTAAGTGATGACAGGGTGGTTGAGGAAGGTACCTCGGTAGCTGTCTTGGGCCGAAAGAACGCTCCTGTGCGAGGTGACGGCGGGATGAGTTTAGTGGATGCTCACAAGCGATTGCGAGTACAGTCGCGACGGAAAGAGCTTGAGATCAGTCGCCAGGGGAGATGAGAACGCACGCTATTAAAGACTCTTTGTCTCCCATGGCATCTCCCGATGATTCGGTTGAAATCTTTGGTAGTGACTTGGTTCCTCGTATGAACTTGCTCAACTGAGTCTCACAAATCTCGAAACTTTGATTTCTTTCTAATGCAATTACATAGTTATGCAATTAAAGACTGACTGGATAATGCAAACAGCAAAGGAGACGACTCTTTGACCTTTTCGGAAGAATGAAGATGGAATTACTAAAGTGAGGCGCCTAAATGGAGAAAACCGCCGCTACGATGGCCGGGAAGATCAGCGCCGAAAGAGATCCTATAGTCAAAGCGTTTTATTCGGGAGGGTTATCATCGGAGTCACTCTGTAATGTGGGATGCGTCTCACCTCTTTTTGTTCCAGCGCCTGCCTTGCCCGCAATCGCACTTGCGGTTGCCGACGCAGTAGCGGCAGCAGAGCTTTGAGTCGCGGAAGAAAATGAAGTGTCGTTGGGAGCAAGTGTCGCTGCGGGGCCGGACCCTGGCAGAGTGGCCGGAAGCGACTTGGCGTTGGAAGCAACCGCCGTTGGTATGACGACTTGCGAGGCTGGCGGTACGCCGGGGAGTGTCACCGTGGCTGGTGAGACTATCATCGAGGTGTTGGACTTTCACGTGAAAACCAGTTCATCAACGAAGTGGGCATCATTGTGGGACGATTCTTCACGCTCACGTTGACTGCACCACATGCTGCGATATCCGGGCTTCCATTGGCACACACTGCGGTGCACAGGTTCTTAGAGCATTGCCAGCTGACACTAAGCTGGGCATCGGGCGGCGGACAATCTGCGGCAGTCATGCAAGGAAGGACAATATCCCTCGAGAAGACTGCAGGAATGCGTCTAGCGACTGTTTTTGAGTTGAAAGCGACAGCCTTGGACTCACGAGGAACGGCAAGAGCAGAAAACAGGAGCTGCGACGCTGCAATATATATCGAGGAGGTCAAGTCAGGAAGGCAGGAGAGAGGAGAGCGTCGCACTCACTTATCGCGAGCACGACACAAAGTGAGCGCATCGTTGAGGTGGATAGGGATGACCGGCGTCTGCAGGGAAAATTGGGTCGCTCTATTTATTCGCCAAGGAAGAGACACTGCCCCGTTTGCCCTGCTGCGGTTACGGACCACGGCTCACAAAGTCCGGATTCGGCAAATGGACGATTCGCACGAGTTGGCGAGTCTTGTGGGAAGAATCAGCACCGTGGATTGTGTCTCAGATGAATTGCTCGAGGAATGGAGAAGCGCGCTCTGGCGGAGTCTGGCTGGCGATGGGCAGTTGAACGTCCCGTGGAATGACTGGGCAGAAGCCGGGAAGAGTTTGCTGAAAAAAGAGTCATCTGCCAACGTTGTTTTACTCAAAGCTGTCCTGGGCATTCTCGTTGCCATGCAACGGCTGCTGTCGGATCTGTCGGACCACGATCGTACGAGGACCAGAAACGACTTCCCCTTCCTCTTCGACTGCCTCGCACTCTGCTGCCGCGTTGCATCTTCTTCTGCTGCTTGGCTTCAATTGAAAATCCAGGAGCGCACAGACAACGCGGACAGTTTGACAATTTCAATCGCTTTGATGGGTGCAAGAATGCTGATATCGCTTACGAGGAACTGCGAACCGGTAAGTTAGAGTCTCGTTTTTCTCCATCAATACTCCGCGCTCGCTAATTCCACGCGGAGGGGGTTGATGACCCTGTTTCGGATGAACCTTTCTCGCAGAGCTCCATGTCGGGAATAGACCAAACCCTGAACAAAGTATCACTGAAACTCGGCGCCGTGTTCGCACATCACGGGCGAGTTCCTTCATCCTCCACGGCATCGTCACTACTCGATAGCCTTGTGTCCATCATACACGCTCACCTGTCACACAACAAAGCACCAAGAGATGCATTCCGCGAACCGCTCATCCCCTTGGGTGATTCATGGAGATCAGGGCTAACGGGATGGTCTGTTATCAGTGCCTTGATGTCGGCAGTGCACGTCCTTCGACCTCCTCCAGTTCGGCTCTTGGGACCGTCATTCGCGCTGCTCCTTGTTCGTACCACAACGCCCAACGTTGACTCTCTCACCGAGAGCGTATTTTGGACTGCGGTTCTCGAAAGTTACACGCAATACCTATCATCCGTCGCGAAACGAGTGTCCGCCGGGTCAAATAAGGACGAAGAAAATTTGTTCCGCGAAAGCGTTTTAGTTCCTTGCCTGGACATCCTCATCAACGCGCTTGTTGGCTTACAGCGCCTGGACGCCTCGACACCCGTTGGAAAAGAGAGTGCGGAGGAGCAACGCTGCAGTGTGTGTGTGCCTCTTGCCGGGGTGCTCTCTTGGCTCCGAGCAGACGCGCCTCTACAAACACCACCATCGTCACCGCTCAGAGTCTCTACCGTCCTGCAGGACATCGCACCTGACCTTTGCCGAACAATCACGCACGTTTTGATCCTGCTCAACGTGAAAGGCCGGACGTCCGCCGTCGCCAGCGTCTCTGCCGACCGATGCGTCAAACTTCTCACGTACCTCATGTTCGGCGTGGCCGCTTCCACCGACGAGGTGGCCCCCCCGAGCGGCGACGCTCCCGACGAGCTGCCCGCCCTGGATCGAACAATCGTGGCGTGGATGGGAATCGAGGGCGGGAAGAGGCCCGGGACCGGAACTGAAACTGGAAAGGAAGCGCGCGATATCACCCCGCGGTTGGTCCGGGTGTTGATCGAGATGGCGTTCGGACGGGCCAGTGCCGGTGCGGGCCAGCACAATGAGCTCGAGCTTCACGAAAATGGGAGCTCGGAAACCAATGAACGTGACGGCGTAAAGAGACGAAAACTTGACGTACCTTCAACCGAGGCCGTCACATCCGGATCGCGCGGTGGCCATGCCGGTGCCACTGCCGCCTCCGACCGGGCCTTCAAGCTCCTCATATTCCTCGCCAAGCACCCATTCACCTCGATCAAAGTCGCCGACCGCGGTCTTCTCGACATCACGCTGGGGACGTCGTGCGAGTCACCCCACCTTGACAAGTCGCTCCGCATCCTCAACCGCCTCATGCAAGACCCACGCGTTCGGCAGCGTCTGCGCGAACAGCACAACGTCAGCGCGTGGTTCGCCCGCACCGCGTGCTGCGTTGGTGCGTCCTTGCTGCGATCCTCCTCCGAGCGGCCCGACGCCCGGGATCTCGGGATGCGGCTCGTGGGAAGTTGTGTCACCATGATCCGCACCGCGTTCGCCTACGACAACCAGAGCCTCACGTCCTTGGCACTAGGAGTGCGGATTAGCGATGTGGACGCTGCCCTGTGGCTCCAAGAAGGGAACGCCGCTGTTATTGCGCCAAACGTTGTGTCGTTTGTGCCGTTCATGGTTTGGCTGGTGGTTGAGGCAGGCCCCGTGCCGCCTGTCGTTGTGGACGCGGCACTCTGCGTGTTGGATTTTCTTTTGGCGAATGCGGCGCGATCCATGCGATATCTCCTTGAAAGGCCGTCTGCGGTTCCTCATTTGTTGAGTTTGTTTGTGACACTGGCGAAAGACGTTGGTCAGATGAACGTGAACACGCCTATGGGCCAAATGCTCTGCTCGAGCGTATCGGCGCTGCTCCGCATTTTTGCAAAGATGATTGGACACGTTGACGTCAGAGAAACGCTTCTGTTAAACAACTCGATTCAGGAGATTACTTATGCTCTATATGCCCTGGAAAGGAACGTTGATTCTGAGAACGCTTCAACAGCATTCTTCACAGAGTTCCTCAAGTCTTTGAGTCAAGTGGAACTCACGCGGAGCTACGCAAGAGGATTCGCCTCGACAAACCAGGACTCGTACGCGGTTGCGCTGGCATGCCTTTGCCCTGTGTCACTATGGGGTGAACTGCTCTTTGGAGGGAGCGCTCCTCTTGAAGGCCCATTCCTCCGCCTCGTTCAGCTTGTAGAAAATGGCGACATGCGTGGTCGAAAATCGCTCGAATTGATGACCTGGGTGGGGTTCCACGGATGGATTCCGTCAGGCACTGTTCCTCCTCCAACCGACGACGTGCGACGGATATACCAGCTGTTAGAGGAAGGTCCGCCCTCCTCTATATGTGCCACCGCGGATGGTGACAACTCAAGTGATGTTTTCTTGTTGCGTGTCCGTGACAATGCAACACGGCAGTTCAAAACGTCAGGAAGCGTCTTGTCCGTATCCCCAGTTTTGAGTGCGCTCGTTGAAGGAAACTTCAGGGAAACTGTCGATCGTGTGATCACAGTGGGCGACACTGACGAACTCGAGCTTCTTTATCTCTTGGGTTGGCTCCATTGCATTTCGGGTTCCAGCAGCCCCTCAACAAGAGTCGGTGGGCTGAAATCGAGCGACGAAATGGCTCGAGTTGGAATCGGTCTTCTTATTTTGGCCGACAGATTTGCGATTCCGTCTGGAGTGTTTGTTTCGTTCCTCGAGTATTTAATATCCTCTTCATGCTCTTCCCTCCACCCCGAATCGATGCTGTACATATACACAAAACTGGAAGCTACTTTTGGGGAACGGGAACGCTTAGAAGATACAAGCCTCCGCCATTTGGAAAGATTATGCGTTCAACAAATGCTGTCACGATTAGGTGAATTGGACGTTCCGGAATTGGGGACAATGATCCACGTAGATCGAAAGCTACGATTTCATATTATTGAAGAATTTAATGACTTTGTTGCGCGGTGACACTGCTTGATCAACTTGATCTTCCTAGTTTCTTCCTTTGACATAAATTGCACCAAGGACTCCAACAGCCAACAGCACGTGAAATCTCAGATATTTGTGTCATCGTGAGTGTGGGGAGGTAGCACAAAGAATCTTCCATTTCGTCTTTTGTCATCGCTAGCAGCAGAACACCTTGCCCCTCAGTGAACGTTGGCAAAACGGAACGGATGGAAACAGTGTCAGTGGTGAGATGATGAGATTAGACGTGGAGACGAATGTAACTCCGAAATGATAGGAAGGACGCTGGTGGACACAGACATCAAAGATTTTACATACCTCCCGCGGCGAGGACACTTCCTTCTTCAAAGCAGTGGATTAAGTCCCAGTCTACTTAATATTATCACTACAACTCGAATGACTGTGTATCCATTGGTGTGTCCCTGCATACTGCCCTTCGTACACACCACAGAGAGCCGGACCGCAGGTAGACTTTTAGATTTTAATTAAAGAATACCCCAGAGGGCCTGGCGCCTCCGCCTGAGTAACAACCCCGACGGCACAAAAGGACCAGCTGAAGCGCTCCCCCGAACCCAACCAACCGTGAAGGGCGACGAGGGAACCCGACTTTGATTGACCCTCCCTGCAAGTCCCTTTCGGGATACCGAATGCAACGGAACAGGGAAGCCGCTCCCGCCCCACCTTGGCCCATGGGCGACCTCGGGGAAGCCGGTGATAACGCAGCGAAGGCGTTCTCGGTTGGCACGTGTCGGGACCGTAGCGTTCCACGTTGCGGCCTTAGCACGGCGAACTCGGACCTCCTGCGGAGGGCTCGGCGAGGTCGGTGAGCTGAGTGCGCGAAAAGAGTGCGGGGCGTTTGTGACCACTTTGTGCCTATGCTTTGGTCACACCCAATGCTCCTTTTCACTAACCTTAACCTTCACATTCATTTTATATTTTTTACACAAAAGTGAATCGCCTAATATTGCAAGATGTAGTGTAAGGTTCCGTGAACACCCTCCAAGCGGATGTGCATGCAGATGAAAAAATCCAGTGCAAAAATTGTCGAAGAAGAAAATTATTTCTCCATTCGTCGTTCAGTATTTATCTGGAGTCACATGAAGTGGGTCGCAACACATCACTTTGGTCAAAATCGGCAAGTCCGTGAACCAAATGACACAGACTGAATCCGGTGGCTTCAACGCGGGGAAACTGCCCCCGCCTGTTGTTGCGCGCATTCTCGCGTTTGCAGTTCCGCACAACGTCAGCTTCCCGGACTACGCGTCACTCAATGCTTTGCGCTTTGTTTCAAAGACATGGAGGACGGCAGCGCAGTGGCTGCTCATCAGGAGAATTAAGCCAGCAGGAATCGTATGTGCCGTCACGGAAGAGCTGGATCCGAGGTTTGTGTCATCACTTCACTCCCCCATCTGTGACTCTCCATGGCTTCCCTTTCAATTGACCCTCGTGCGCTCTTAGAGTATTCGACAGTGACGAGCAAAAACATATCTGGACTGTGTGGCTTCAGTTCCAGGATCCATCGGATCATTTTCGGTCACCTTCGCCTGGCATCATCGCGCATCCTCAGCCACCTCCCATACTTCCGCCCACTGTTCGGTTTGGTGCTGGCACTGAACCACCGGTTGTGATTCCTCACGGTCTTCACCCCCCCACCATGACTGCCGATCCCTTCATTCGAGCAGTTCTCAAGTCGGTCGACGTAGACAAGAATGGGGGATTTCCGTTCGGAGGGAATGGAATTGGCGCTGTTGATAGTGTTGGCTCCACGATGATGGTCCCGTCTTTCGCGAGGTTGGTACCTCGACATTGTGGTTAAGAAGCGGACAAGTTTTCAAGTCTCCTAAATATGACAGGGACGACAAAGTCCGAGGACTCGTCGTTGAGGAAGTTTACCTTGTCACTCGTGTCGACGGCTTCCATGCCGATTCAGACAAAGGAAAGGGTGTCCGTGACCGCTCAAACAGGAACTACGGTGAGGTCTGACCTGTCGTTTTAGCTTTACCGCGACACTCAAGCTTGATGTCACGAAAAGAATGGCGGGAGCTCTCGAGACTCTCTCATTCTACACCTCCCGGTCCACACACACCGCGAATTCTGGGATCGTACTTGGGGCACTCTCGGCTTTCGTCGGCCACCCCAAACACTCCAAGCTCTTCCGTCCCGAGGTCTACCGTCTCTGCCCGAGCGTGCTTTTTGGGCTCGCGCTCCGATTGGGTACTGGAGGTGAAACATCAACTCCGTCCTCGACCCTCTCAATTTGGATTCCTTTCCAACACATCAACGGTCTCACCCTCTATCGACGAAGACGACATTAATGGCCAAGACACTCTTGTGGATAACGTGGACGCTCTCCCTCCCACCCCTGCAGACGACTCTCGGGACACAATTGTTGTCCGCTTTATTGGACTTGAGTGCACGTATGGCTTCCTCTGTGGGGGGGTTCGCTCTCCAGAACGTGTCGGAGCGTCCATTGTCTCCCAAATGCGTGCCGCGGCCACATCAGACGATCTCTTCGCGAGGATGGTCAATACCGAAAGAGCGCGGGCTGCACTTGGCGAGTCGCTACAGAGTTCGACAACACCCCCCAAGCATCTGGTGGATCTTTTGGCCGTCCAGCACCCCTCGAGGTGTTCTCACACTATTTTCGCAGCCAGGCAAGGGTTTCACCCCCCCCTGGCCCAGTCTCAAAGGCATATTTGCGACGCATCCGAGGTTCTGAGAGAGTGGCTTCAATCCGGAGGCGGATATCGTCCGGACGCACGCTCCTGGGATCGAACCGCCCCGCCCGAAATCGAAGCATCGGGATCTTCAGATGGCCGGCCCGTCCAATCGAACTTACGACTCTCCCCGACCTTGGTTTCTGCCATTGCGAAACTGGCAAAATCCCGCATCAAACCGCCTTCGGAAGCGGAGCTGGCTTGTAAGTGACGTGTCCATTTTACCGGCTGTTGTGACCTCACATGCCTGTTGTAACTCATGTCTCTTCAACCGCGCAACACAAAGAGTGAGTGGAAATCCGTAATGATGTTCATCATCACGCGCTTATTTTTGTCTCTCGTTGCACTAGTGTTTTGTCCATGATTGGAGCCACCCTCGTGAAACCCCTTTCGTACGGAGGCGCGGCATGGCTCGACATCGAAGATGAACAGCCCAACTCTGTCTTGGATGACGTCGGAACTTGGCTAGGAGGCATTTTCGGAGGAGTTGCGAGCCGAAAGAACGTGAAGGAACTGCAGGGTGACAGCTGGTGGTAACAGTTGCCATTTTTCTTTATAGTTATCTCATTTGGAATTTTGATTTGAATTCGGACATGTATTTTAGTCATCCGTAATACACAGGTCCCAGCACTTACACATCTTTGAAAATTTAGAGGAAGTATATTTTTACAAGTCATTACAGCTCTATTCTTAAGTTTTGGATGTTGTTGCGGATTTCCTCAAGTGGAGCCACCACTTGTTCTGGAACATACTCCAGTGGGAGTCGGAATATGAGCACGATGAACACGATGAGGAAGAGGGCGGCCAAAAGGAAAATGTAAACTGCAGACATATCGACTGGTATGTTGTCGATTATTCTTCTTTATCAAACGCAAGAGTGATAGGAGCGCTCACCTTTAGGTTTTGGAGGTACTGCGATAGCCCTTACTGTGCTGTCTGCAGAACCGCTAACGATGATGTTGGAATCTCGGGTCCATGTTAGACATGTGATGGCGAATGAGTGAGCATTGGGGAAGGTAAAGTAGGGCTGTAGATTACATTGAGAAATGTTTCTTCTGGTCGGAAAGTCCTCACTGAAATCGATACACACCTCGAGATTATCCGCTGTCACAAGCGTGATGCTAAAATCTTGCATGGCCAGTCCCAACAGCTTGCCGTTCGGGCTAAACAGACACGGATCAAAAATGCACAAAAATGCCCGTAAAATAAGAGTACAATCGATACACACCTGACAGCCATGTTCATGATTGGCTTTCGAGCCACCGCGGCAGTCTTTTCTACGTCCCATGTATGCGCATCCCATCTTGACACGAATGATCGATCCCTCGACTTGGAGTTGAATGCAAAGAAAATCTGTGGTCGTTTACCGTCCGTGTTGTACCTGGCAATACAAAATCATCCAATTACGGTGGTAAACTGACGTGCGCTTTGAGAACTACTAACCGAGACTGCCGTAGAAGGAGCTGGTACTTTTTGCCCCCACCCCTACCATTGAATGTTTCCACGTTCACCCTTCGAAGCTCCTTCCATTCGAGATCTTCCCCATCTTTGTCGTTTCCTGGTGCGGAACGAGCCTGCGCTTGATATACCACAGCGTGGTTCGGTGTCACTGCGATAATCTACGGCAATGTAGCTGAGTACGCGCAGCGTAAAGGTTCCAGTCAAGAACCCTACCTGCCGACCATCTGGCGAAAAGTGGGCATCGTATATCTCTTCCACCTTTTTGGTTCCTTCCGCAAGAATTACGAATCGGGCGACGACATTAAATGTAGGGTATCTAAAGATGCGTAGCTGCCCACGATACAAATATAACCGGAAGTTCAGTTCTGAACCGCATTGTGACTCACCTCGCCGTTTGTCCCGGCAGTCAGCAGGTAAACTCCATCTGGGCTCCATTCTGTTATTCTCTTGTTAAATTGTGATAGGCAGATATAATGAATAAAAACGTCGTTTCGAGAGCAATTGAAAACTTACCAGGTACGGGGCCTGCGAAGGATCAACTGCAGAGTCTTGAGCCATTGCTTCATGCTCCTGCAGAGGTTCGACCCTATGGCCGAAAAGGCTGTTAATTTGACAGCCTTTCAGTTGCAGCTTTGCCGACAGACTGACTTGTCGTTTCCGACTACTTTAAACAATCTCAAGCTATTATTTTGGCGCTCCTTGATCTTGACCTCTGATTTGTTGATTCCAGCGACAATTAGCTTTTCCTTTTGGCGTTTCACTGGTCAACAATAGTGATACGCGATTTGACGAATGGTAATTGCACACCTTGGGGTGCACACCAAGGCACATAACGGCGTCCTCATCTGAAGGGAGAACAGTCTCAAATATGTCTTCCGTTTCGAGAGTTGCCAGGTCCAGTTTACAGAGGAGCTTTGTTGTGAGAGTTGGTGATTGACATGAGAATGGAAACGTAACTAAGACAACGAGACTCCATGTCATGGTGTCATTGCAAAGAGGTATTTCCAATGGAGAAAGTCCCGCAAATCCCTGAACCGAATCGCCACCTCATGCAAGTTCGCGTGTTCAGGGGTGAGCATCCACGGCATTCGTTCGTCCAATCGAAATGTTGGAGCCAATCTCTCATCTTGGAGTAAGGCACGGCATTTCGTGAAAAGAAAGCTCACAATCTCGTTCCGCACGCCAGTCTTCGCGGATCCCCCGCCGCCTCCAATGAACAATCGATTCTTTGTCGCAAACCCCATGGAGTAGACAGGAAACTTGACGTCTTTCTTCCGCGCCTTTACTTTGGATGCCATCGTTCCGATTTGTGTAGTGCTCGGGGAGTGAAGCTTGCCCGGTCCACGCGGCCCAGCACAGAAAGCACACCACCAGCATTCGCATTCGACATGTCTTCACCCACAAAGGATCGGGAGACAGGTCCCCCGACCTTTTCCACGCCTGAAGGATCATACGTACTGAGAGATGACATACACTATGAGCTGTCCGCGAATCCCTTCATTGGGACCCATTTCCACATTATCGCACGGATTGAGCTCCCCGCGTCCGAGAAGGCTACTCAATCGCGACCCATAGAAGGCTTGCCGACGCCAGGAAAGTTTACGGAGGTCGCAATTCTTCCGGATACATCTGCTGGTGGTGAGCGAATTGCAGATCGCACAGGTTCTCCGCCACTTGAGTAAACGATTGTCCTCTTGCGATGGCCCCTATCCCTATGATATACTACTGCAATACACTTTGAAACTTGTCCCCCTGGTGCCTGATGCTATGGCGGGACGCGGATGATGTGCAGACAAAGTCGACCGCGGGACAATGGTATTTTTCGCAGACGCCAAGACTTCTCCAGTAGCACGACGTAAATCTAGTAGATTGGGGGGTCTCCTTGGAGGAAACAAGGGATCTTCATCGACCGGACCTCCAACCACAATGGTGTCACCACCTGCTTTCAAAGACTTTGTGTCGAAAGTAATTGTCAACGAAAATGTCGGTCAAATCATGACAGACGCAATGGAGAGCATATTTTTGAATGTTGGGAAGACGTTTTTGTGGGTGAACTACTCTTGCCAGCCCAAGGTTAGTGGCAGCCTTGCTCTGATCTCTCCTATGGGTACTCATCCAATATTTGCCCATCAGGATCCCCTTACTTGCCTTTATTTTAAAGATTCCTACCCTACTTGCCATGATGTCAACGCTTTGACGCGCGACACTCTCGATGTTGTCATCGGTACGTTATAAGGCTGGTATTCTCTACCGATATGTTACTACCGCCCGCGCTGATTTTAGGTTTCAATACCGGTGATGTTTTATGGTATAGTGCAATCACAGGGAAGTATATCCGATTGAACCGTGGCGTGGGTATTTCGAGCGGTGGCTTGTTGGCCCAGTCTGACCTTGAAATGCGTTGCAGGGCTCCATTATCTCTGCTGCTGTTACTTGCATAAAATGGATGCCTGGCTCAGACACCACTTTCTTCGCGGGCTATGATGACGGCACTCTCATTGTGTACGACAAGGAGCGAGACGACGCAGAGAAATTCACACCTAGTGGGCCCGGTGAAGACGAGTGGGACAAATCGCAGATGTATGCTCACAAATGGGAGGGCAAGCGGGAGAAGTTCCTCAAGCACAACCCAGTGGCGTGGTACAAAATCAGCAGAAAGCCAATTACGGGTGAGCAGAGTGATTAAGTTGACACATCGATGCGATACTCACGAAAATGGGTGGCAGATATTGCCTTTTCTCCCGACTGTCAGCACATCGCCGTGGTTTGTTTGGATGGCTACCTTAAAATCATGGAATACCACACTGAGCGTTTGGTTGACTCATACAAATCGTATTTTGGAGGTTTTACTTGCGTGAATTGGAGCCCCGATGGTAAACTTATTATTACGGGTAAGCGTTGCAGTTTTGCGATGAGTCTACTTTCCAACTTCTGTCGTTTTAGGCGGCCACGATGACCTCGTCACGATTTGGCAGTTTCGCGGTCGGATTTTGGCTCGCTGTCAAGGACATTCATCCTGGGTGACGCGTGTCGCGTTCGATCCTTACCGCTGTACGGATAGGAACTACCGTTTTGGCAGTGTTGGCGAGGACGCAAGACTGCTCCTCTGGGACTTTGGAATGCATAGCCTTTACCGACCGAGGGGGGTGAGTGTTAAGATGGATGTAATGCATGACGTTCTCTCATTCACTTGAGTTTCAGCCCAAGAGCCGACAGCGAGCTGAGGCTGAACGGAAATCAACGTTTGGTGACTCCCCCGGAGCCACAGTACACCAAGCACCTCCCCGCTCTGAAGTTCCGATTATTGTACCCACTGTGTCGAAGCATGTCCACGGGGACCCAACGTGCGGGTTGGTCTTTCGGGATGATGCAATTGTGACAAGCTGTCGACAGGGATTAGTTAAAATCTGGAGCCGACCGAAGGAATGATGATGCGCATTAGTCAACGATTCTGATACCCCGAATTTTGAAGTTAATCGAATGAAGAGAGGAAACTCAATAAATTGCATTTGAATGACCTCAGCAGACCTCCAATATCACCACCGAGCTCCTCTACAGCCCACGATGCCTTGCCGAGAAGGGGAGAGAAGAAGCGCAGGCGGAACGCCGGGCGATACACCGCATCGGATCGATTTGTCCCTGTCGTCGCCATCGCAGGGGTCTCATGAGAGTCCGGAGGCCTCCAGTCGTTTCCCACCCCAGCAACTGATTCGAGCGAAGAATGGAGGAAGCTCGAGGAGTACCCAGCCTCATGGGACACCGTCGACTTTCGACTCATATTCTCCCAGTCGTCATATTGCTTTACCATCGTCCACACCAACAACACCTTCCTTTAAACGTAAAAGTGACTTGACACACACTGAATTAAAATCGCGAGAACGAGGGAGAACATCCTCCACTTCTGCGGGGCGCTCCAAGGATTCCTCACCTTCTGGCTCGCCGTCAGGTTCTCCTTCCCCAATGCGATTCGGCTTGCCATCAGCGGAAACCCGAAATTCAACCCCTTCACAAAAAGGCAGGGCCTTTTCTACTTCACTGCGGAACTCTGGTGCGACAGTGGCTGGATCTTCCAGCAGAAAGAGGGAACGCAGCTCTGGAACGTCTCAAATCACGTCCCAACCTGACGATAGTATGGCGTTTCCTTCATCCTTGTTGAACTCTGGAGCATATATGGGTAGTACTGGAACTCTTTACAATGTTCTCCAATTCAATCCGCAAACCGTGGCTGCGATTGTGAGCTCTTTGGACGAGACTAGGACAGAGCAGCCCCGCCCGGAATTGGGTGTCTCGATACCGACAGCCCAGCGCTTTTCGGGAGATATGTCGGAAGCGACCCCTTGGCTTTCACCTGTTCCCAAGCTACCCCCTGCTGGAAATCCTGGTCGATCTTCTCAACCTCAAGGTGCCGCCTCAGCCGGTTACTATACGAAGATGCGACTTGCAAGACAACCTCAATCCCATTTCCCACTGTCTGATGAAGCCGAGCACCCCAATACACCATTCAAGGCAAGGAAGACCCCCTCAGGTCTGTCGAACCCATATATGGTATCCCCTGATGCAGCTGCGGTCATTCCCACTCCAGACCCAGATCTAGTGGAACTTGATCCCAGTCATGGTGGAGGTTATCACCTTGTTCCTTCTTTTGACAAAGTAGTATCTACGAATGAAATCGTCGCTGGAGTGGAGCAGGAACGTTCTGTCGCAAGAGCACGATCTCGAACACAATCTCGCCCACGGCATAATGCGCATTCACCTATTCAGTCACCTCGGCCACCGTCCAAACAGCTCAAGGAGGGTAGCTCTAGCTCTGCACCGGTACCTGAGGCTGCTAACGTCGTCGAACCATGTCATGTCGCTGCTATAAGACTGCAATTACGAGCTTTATCGAGTAATGAATCTACGGCGTCAGTCACAGCCGCTGTGAATAAGCTGCTCAATATTCTTGTTGGTGGTGAGGCGTACGATGGACAAGGCAAACAGCGAGAAGAGTTGGCAAAGTCACTGTCTAATGAAGGTGTGAGCTCATCCTCGGGGACGCAATGTTAGAGCTTCTTACGACCTTACTTTCAAGGTGTACCTTCCGCCGTGTTGTCTCTCTTGAGACGCAACAGTGACGCCGAGGTTCATGTCGTTTGTTGTAAACTTTTGAAGGAAATGACAGTTCTCAATGGTGGGTGCGCCTCGGGGAATCTTATCACCCTTTCTTATGAATACATTCAACAGGAGGTGTGGTGGGGGCGCAGTCTGATGTTGAAACTCTACTGGATTCGGTTCTTCTCATGGCGAAAGGTATGAGAATTGACCTGTTCGTCGTCTAGCTCTTCACTATATTGGTCCATTTGTAGCTTCAAAGAACACAAAACAACGCCATCACAATGCAACAGCATTTGCGAATGAAGGTCGACGCATCGTTCCACTCGCGGGTGGATTTAGTAATTCAATGATTGCGAGCTCTAACGACATATCCTCGCGACCTCGAAAGACAAAGCTTGCCTCGGCGGGCTCAGTACCTCTATTGACGTCTCAGTCATCTCTTGGCCAGCTGACGAAAAAGGCGGGGAACCCCAAACGGCCGGGTGACTCTCAAGTTTTGTTATCAACGGATAGATTGGGTGGAAGTAGGCAAAAGCTGAAAGACAGTGGTCACACACTTTCGAGAAAAGGTGGAAGTCTGAGCAATCTGCTTAAGGGCGGAAGCAGGACGGATTTGCTTGGCTTCTCCCTTACTCCCAAGACAAGCGATTTCACGGACAACATCCTCTCTGGTCTCATAGACAGATACATGGATCCCAAGTTTTTACGTGACTTGGAGCGGATGGATAGAATGAAGAGAACGGAAACGATCCGACATTTGGTCTCTCTTTTCTCGAAAATCGGTCATTTGCTTACTGTGGGGAACTACACATCATTAGATCAAGATCTCGAAGGTGCTTTGGAAATGATGCTTCGAGAAGGTGGTGCAATGGTTGGCGCCGAGTTTGCCTTTGTCTACCTCGTCGACAGGGAAACCGGGGAACTCATAGCAAAACAGTTCAATCTAAATCTTTCGGAGAAAGAAAAGGAGCTTTTTGAAGAGACGAAATATCCTCCCGGAACGGGGATAGCTGGTCACGTCGTCGTAAATGATGTTGTCATCAACCTAACGGACGCAGCGGAACATCCATTGTTCGACATTGAGGTTGATACTGGTGGCACTGGAGCTCCTATTCATAGCATACTTTGTGTCCCTATCAAGACTCGGGGTGGCTCCGTCAAAGGCGTCGTTGAAGTTGTGAACAAAACAGCGTCACCAGGGGAACTAAAGCCAGGGGTTCTGCCTTCCTTCAATACAGACGAGGAATTTCTTCTGCGAACTCTTGCTGGCTATGCCGGTACTATCATTGATATTCACGAGCACTATGAAGCTGTTATGCGAGCTCAACAGAAGGTTGAAGTTCTCTTGGACACAACTCGGAGCTTGTCCAGTACACTAGATCTGAACAACCTTATCCAAATGATCATGACAGCTGCAAGAGAATTGCTGCAGGCTGATAGATGTACTCTGTTCTTGGTCGACAAAGAACGAAAACAGCTTTGGAGTCATGTTCAGGGTCGTGACGGACTGCAAGAAATCCGCTTCAACATCTCCGTGGGAATAGCTGGATATGTTGCAACAGAAGGAGGTTCGTGATTCTTTTAGAATTGTCGTGGATCCAAAATTAATATGGCCAATCCGTATTAGTTTCTGTGAACATAACCGACGCGTACAAGGATCCACGCTTTAACCCCGAAATTGATAAGCAGACCGGGTATAGAACGAGACATATTCTCGCCATGCCAATTAAAAACAGTGCTGGTGACGTTCTAGCGGTGACGCAAATGGTGAGTTTAAGAACCATGAATTTCGTTTACACTATGATTGAGATTTTTTTTTTTTTTTTTGCTTCGAGATTAATAAACTGAACGGGCCATGTTTTGGACCTGACGATGAGAGACTTCTGACTGCATTTTCTGCCCAAGGTATTACTTTGTTATGCTCTAGTTGCATTCCATTAGATGAAGTTCTGACTCCGGCGACATACCACAGCTGCCGTTGCATTAGAAAAGGCAGATGTGTTCCAGAAAACACAAGAGATGAAGTTGTTTTTGCAGGTGAGGCCAAATAGCACGATCAACTTTGATGCACTTGTTGATCTATATTCAGGCTGTTCTCAGCTCCATTACCAATTGCGTTATTACGCTATCCGACACCATGCGCATGGTGAGAACCGGAGTGCAAGTCCTCTCCTGATGTGTCATCTGACTTGTAATGTTAGACCACAATGAACCGTCCGTGGGTTATGGAGACGCTTGGTGTCAGTGAACAATTCATGCGCGAACAACCCATCGAGCAATGGTTGGCCGATACAAACCCGCACCTGCTTAAGGACGTAAAGCAGGTGTACAAATCAAATCAAGCAACGTACACATCTGAATACGAACTGAAAGTGGGTTGATATATATTGTCAGTTTTTTGGATCGTTAACTCAATGCAGAACATAGGGTCCAAGCGGTTCAACGTTTGTTAACTACAACATTATGCCGCTACAAACCTTGACTGGTGTGGGTGGCGGCAAAGGCGTTGTACTCGTGTTTGAAAACATTTCCAGCGAGAAACGTGCAATCATGACGCTGGGCCGCTACATGAACCCAGCGTTGGTGAAACAAGTTATGCAGGAAGGGGGAACTCAGCTTGGTGGTGTTCGCAAGAAAGTTGCGATTCTGTTCAGCGATATCCGGAGCTTCACTACCATAAGGTACGCTACGCAGCATGACGTTACAATTGGAATCTTCCATTCCACTTTGAATCACTTATTTCTTGACAGCGAGAGTCTGGAACCTCATGAGGTTGTTGCGCTCCTCAATCATCATTTCAATGACGCTGTAAATGCAATCATGGCAGAACAAGGAATTCTGGATAAGTACATCGGTGATGCTGTTATGGCTGTTTTCGGAGTGCCTTTTGTGAGTCCGGAAGACTCCATTCATGCATGTGCGGCGGCGCTCCGAATGAAGGAGGCGTTGAGAATTTCAAATGATGCGCGAATGGCGGCTGGTCAGAAGATCATTAAGGTGTGTGATTGCTGTTGAAGCATTCCACGTTTTGTCTTCAATCATTCACCTTATTAGATCGGGATTGGAATAAACACTGGCGAAGTGTTATCTGGCAATATTGGGAGCGAGAAACGGTTGGAGTTCTCATGCATCGGCGATGCTGTCAACCTTGCGTCACGTGTCGAAGGGTTAACGAAATACTGTACGTCCAACTCTCGGGCTTGTTAATGTCGAAATTCTCACAAAAGAGCACTCGTAGACGGCGTCTCTATCCTTGTCACGGAGTTTACAAAAGCAGACAGTGCTGACGCGTTCTTCATGCGCGAAGTTGACACAGTCGTCGTGGTGGGCAAGAAGAAGCCCATCCGCTTGTTTGAAGTTGTTGCACGCCGAGGAGAGGAAAAGGCATTGCCTTATGAGCAACTACGAACATTTGATTTATACGTGGAGGGCCTGAAACTTTACCGTAACCGGAAGTTCCAGGAGGCGAGTGAGAGGTTCACCAGAGCTATTGATCTCACAAATGACGGTCCGAGCAAGACTTTGTTGAATCGATGCAAGCACTATCTTGTGGATCCGCCGGCGGATGACTGGAACGGAGTGTGGACATCAACGGAGAAGTGATCGTTTGGCATTTGGTATATACTACTTTTATTGTTTTTTTCGTGGACGTTTGTAATGGAAAAAGTGGATTGTAAGGCTGCCTGTGTACTACGAAAAGCGTAAAAAGACTTTTGACCACCGACACTAAAACTTGTCATGTCGCCACGTCGTCCAGCTCTCCGCTCTTCCTATTGAATTGTGCTAAAGGAGCATCTAGGCGTCAAGCAGAAGCTTTCGCGGGTCTTCTATGTACTCTTTGATTTTTACGAGGAACGTGACAGCCTCACGACCATCAATGATTCGATGGTCGTAGGTCAGCGCGAGGTACATCATCGGGCGAACCTCCACCTGCAGAATAGGTGTCAGTCGCTCCTCTAGAGTACAACGAAGTCTAAAACCCACCTTGCCGTTCACGACGACAGCCCGATCCTTGGTTGCGTGCATACCGAGGATGGCGGCTTGCGGGGCGTTGATTATGGGTGTTCCGTACAAGGATCCGTATACGCCACCGTTAGAGATGGTGAATGTGCCTCCGGAGAGATCCTCGATTGTGATTTGATTGTCACGTGCCTGTATGGGGATGATGAGTGTCCGCGTCCATACCAAGGTTGAGACTGGTGAACCACCTTCTTCCCCAAAGCAGCAATCGCCTGCTCAATCTGGACTAAATTCATTTTCTCCGCATTCCTCACGACTGGGGTCACAAGTCCTTTCGGGGTGGCGACAGCAACAGAGACGTCAACATAGTCCCTGATGAAAAGTCAGGTGAACTCAAACGGGTACCATATTTCACTGAGCGCCACTGGAGCACTAACCTGTAGACAATTTCCGTCCCCTCGATCGCGGCGTTCACCTCTGGAACAGCTTTCAAAGCCGCACATGTGGCTTTCACAAACGGAGACATGAAACCAAGTCGGACATTGAAGTCTTTCTCAACGTAAGCTTTGTACTTGTTTCGGAACTCAATGATGTTGCTTGAATTCGTGTCTCCGTGAGACAAGAGACATGGTGCCACCTCAGGTAACGCCAACTCACGACATATCGACCTCGTTGAAGGTAGTGAGCGAAGCAGCGGTGTTCTGGGACTCTTTGAGTCGCTCCGCTATTCTCAAACGCATACGATTCATTTTGACCTGCGCAACACGTTCAATCCAAATGTTCAACACTCCTGACAAGTTATCAGGTCAAGTGACCACTCACGCGACGCTCGGAGCGATCTCCAGAAGGCGCGGTCGCTGGAGTCGCCGAAGGGCTCGGCGTTGGTGGTGGAGGCGCGGCCTTGGGAGGAGCAGCCGCGGGGGCAGGAGGAGCAGGAGCAGCCGCAGGGGTCGTTGCGGGTGTAGGAGGGGCAGGGGCTGCGGGCTCGGGCGAAGCGGGCTTCGCGGGCGCTGGAGCTGCGGTTCCAGCTTTTGCGTCGGGATCGATTTTGAAGAGGTTCCCGCCAACTTGAACAGTATCGCCCTCGTTGGCGAAGAGCTCCAACAGAACCCCATCGTCGGGGGAGTTGATGGTGATGTCAACCTAGTTCAGCGTGGCAGTCATACTAAGAGATCCACGTAATGGTGAGGAGCGCTTTGGTTTGTGAATCCCCACCTTGTCAGTCTCAATGGTTGCGATGGGTTCATCCTTGGCTACAAATTCCCCGACCTCTGTTCACCAAAAATGACGGTAACAATTAACCACTCGAAGGTTCGGAGAGAGTGCCCCCATCGTCGTCCCGTAATGATTTGTTGTTGTGCTGCGTACTTACGTTTGAGCCACTTTGACAATGTGCCCTCAGTGATGGAGTCAGCCATTGGAGGCGTCTTAACAATCTTTTCCGCATATCCCCGACGCTGAACACCCGACGCTGTAACTGGTTTCAAGGCAGACGACGAGCTGGAGGAGGAAGGAGTGGGGTAACTTATCCAACACCAATTCGAGGGAAAGCACTGAAAGAAATCGCGGCCATCCTCTTGCCTGAGCTCACCGCAATTGCAAGTGTCGTTTTTGGGCCGGTAAAGCAGCCCAAGACGATTTCGAAAGGGCAAGGTATGGTCCCAATGCCAGGGGTTTCGAAACAGAAGGGACCGCGGAGGGAAGCAAAGACGTCACTTGTCGCGGCGCGCTCCGAACCACGCGGGCTGCCATCGTCAACGGTGTCTTGTTGGGTGGATTTTAGTCGCAAAGTGGAAGAAGTGCAACGTTCAACCCGGATTTCGGTGTGGCAAAGCAAGATGAAGGGGACACCCGGGCGGGTGCATCTTTGGTTCCGGGCCTGTTCCGGGCGGGAACTTGTCTGTACAGATATTCATATTTGGTACTATTGCCGCACTGATATCCCCAGTAATACCTTGTCCCTGCCATTTAAAAACACCCTCTCGATCTCGACGTTGACACCTACCCCGCTGTTGCCATCGCTCGAGTTTCCCAGTGCAGTGCTGAGCTCGGCGACGTCAGAGTTTCGCGGTGCATAAAACATGCACATATCGCATTGCGGCGGGAGAGATCGTTGGATGAGTTCATACCCTCCAACTGGCACCGATGAGCTTTTAGATGGTGCAACTTCAATAGAGGAAAGTTGAAATGTGGCCTGAGAGCGGTAAGAAGGTCCACCCCACGGAGGAGACAGGAATATCACGGCAGGTTTGGGACTTTAAAATGATCGTGATAACAGTGAAAATGATGTTGGAACTCAACCGAAAACCACGAACTTAAGAGTGGGAAGAATGTCCAGATAGTTTGCATGAATGAATTCGATGCGGTCGCTCACTCCTGAGGTGGGGGATGGGCCGGCCGAAGACACACGTAAAGAATTTGCTTTTTCAAAGTTAAAAGGAAGTTAGAACAGTAAGTGCCTCACCATATATTCGCGCATTCTCCTTGGCACAGCGGAGTCGGGTTTCGTCAATGTCAATGGCGATTACTTGAGTTGGATGGTGAGGTTGGATCAAAATGTCAATAGATGGGAGGACTACCGCGCCTCGGCAGAAAAAAACATACCCTTGCCAAATCGCGCGGCGAACTGAATTGCGTTTCCACCAGCGCCGCAGAACGCGTCAACCACAGTTGACGTCAATGAAGCCCCTTCTCCCAACCGACTATCAATGACGCCCGCACAACGATCCGTAATATATCGCCCAACTGCTTCAGGAGTGACAGAATACCTGAACAGGGTTCTCGATCAACCGTTCAGTGACGATAAGCGATAATCCCCATACCATCCCTCTGTGGGAGTGTTGTTTGAGTTACAAACCATGCATTTTGGCGTTTAAGTATCCGCCACCTACCCTCGTCCATCACTATTCCTGCAATCACGTTCGCATCAATGGTGTTGGAACATCGGCATTGAAATCGTCCTTCCCGTAATCTTGCAAAGCGCATCACATACCGCTGTCATAACGGGACCATAGGCTATACCTAGCAGCCCAATACTTCTTTAGATGCGGAGGCATCGATTCAAAGGTCCAGTTCATCTTGTCGACGCCGTTAACGACATGCGCTGACGTGTCCTCTGCTGAAGAGTCCTCATAGAGCCGTCGTCGCTTCTTTCCCATTTGGAAGGTTGTAAATGTTTAGGAAAGTACCGATCCTTTCAGATTTGTACCGCCACAAATATATTTTCCACCTGATGTCGCTGGATTTTGGTTTGCGGCCGAAGCAGTGAAGCGAAGCTGCCCTTGCGTACCGTGAGCAGCAATTCCGCGCCATCATGGATCTGCACGAACAGCTTCTCTGGCTGGATGAGGGCTCGCTTGATATTCCCGACGAATTCGCCCCAGGATCGTCGCCTGACGAGATTGAACCGCGTCTCAACGGCGAGTCAACCAGAACTAGTGTGCGCCGATACGATCGACCTGGCTGATGGGTTGTCAATCCGTTGCAGAAATCGTCGATTCAATCGAAAATGATCCTATGGTGGTAGCGGACACTCAGATTTACGACTTGCTTCGAAGTTTTTTGAAGTAAGTGGAAGCGGAGCGGGGACAGCGCTGTCTCACTTCAGCTAGGGCTTTAAGTCAAGCCTTGAGCTACACAAGCTAATATTTGCTCAATGTTTTACCCTGACATTGGCGATTTCGTCGACGTTTGTTCGGTCGCAGATACTTCGAGACACTTTCCCCCGAACACCGGTTAAAGCTTGCCACCACAATTATATCAGGTGAATCTCGACTTCCCATGACGGGGTAAGGAATATTGTCAAGGGTCGTCTGGATTGCCCGTTCCACCGGAAACGTCTGGTAGCCCAGATGCATTCGCGGAATATGCGATCGTTTTAGTGCAGAGAGACTGACGAAGATGATTGATTCAACACATCCAGCGCTGTCCTCTGTCACCGCTTTATTATCTACCTCACTTTCCTCCGACTCATCGGAAGCCTTTCGCTCATTGAAAGATCCCGTTGCGGCGGCGTCATTCCTGTTACATTGGCTTCTCCGCAAGGCAGAGAAAGTTGCGCGCTCAGAACAATCGCAATCTGCAGCGACAGGGGGCTCTACAACTGGCAAAGGGGTACGTTGTGATCCTTCCCTTGACCCCTCCATCTACTTCAGCATTTCTGACCGAGTGAACCTCCACGCAGACTAAAGGTGCTGCGAAGGGGAAGAAGAAGGCTGCTACCGCGGTGGACGATGGATGGGATTGGGTCAATCTGCGAGAACGAGCCCTGCGTGCCTCAAGAGCTCTTCTGGTGCTGGACGTGGAGCGAGTATTCATTTCTACAGCAGAGAGAGACAGTTTGGTCAAGTGATTGTTGTTGTCTTTCGTGAAAGTTCTTCGCACACTGATATTGTCAAACGAACTCATAGTCTCTTCACCAAGCCAATCTATCAATGTATGGAGGATAAGGAGGCACTGCGGCAGTTTCCAGTTGAAACGGCGCTTGATGTACTGTGCGTTTGTGTGGCCAAACATGGACATGGCTTCGGTATGTCGTTATTGTATTCTTCACAGCATCTGGTATGGCGGACTCATGCAGCTCCTTCAAGGCGCCAAAACCACCATCTTCCTCAACCTCACGTCGTATGATCACCTTTCTGAGCTTATGGCCGACTTTTTGCACGATTTAGCGACGAAATACGGGCACACTCAGTTATCGGACGAAGTATTGACGTGAGCTTCTTCATGTTACGGACGCCAGTATTCTCGCTGTTTGACCACAGTTCGCCCCTGGTGAAACTCTTTCCAGTGATGTTGGTCATATGGACTTCAACGTTAATGAGGGCGAAGGGCTCTCACAACGGTCCACCCTTCCAAAGTCGTTCGCTACATTTCTCGTGCGACTGGCCACATCCAACCCCAAGCTGGTACTTCGTCATATGGTAGCCCTTCAAAATCTTCTTGATGCTGAAGTGAGTGAATTTTGGGGATTGTCCAAATCGATTATTCCTCCCTGACGAATGCCATGAAGTCCTACACCATCCGATCCGCATTTGTTGAAGTCATCGGAGCTCTTGTCGAGGTGATATATGGCGACAGTGAAGACAAGAAGGCGAGCGATACCCGTCTAGAACAGTTTTGGGAAGTTCTCTTGGAAAGAACGCTGGATTCGAATGCTTTTGTGAGGGCAAAAGTGATGCAGACGATTCAAAAACTCGCTGGGTATGTAACTCCAAGAGGCTGTCATTTACGATTCCGTAGTGCCGAATTCGATGTCAACTTGTCGGGTACAGCCTGGTTAGTCGAACATCCGGCCAGTCGCCTCGCTTTGGTATTCCCTTAAATCGTCGCTATCAAGCTGTGGACGCAACTATTGGACGTCTCCGAGATAAATCTTCTATCGTTCGAAAGAATGCAATAAGAACACTTGCCTACCTGATTGAGAGTCACCCGTACGCAATTCCTGGTATCGAGAGGAGAAGTTTGAATATGGCAAAGCTCTCTGAGCAGAGAAGTGTCGTTGAAGAGATGTTAAAGGTCAGTTCAAACAAACAAAGCCCATCCTGATGTCTGCTCATTTACTCACATTTCACTTCGGATAGGGATTCATGAGAAATCTGGAGGGTGATGTTCCCGAATTAAAGGTCATGTCAGCCGAACGAAGAGCAAAGAGCGAGCCTGTGGAGGAGAATCCCAATGACGTATCCCCGGCAGCGGAGGAAGATTCCAAATCTGAAAGCGCTGAATCTGGCGAACCGGATGACAGGAGCACACAGCCGCCCGACGATGACGAAGATATTGATGCCGAAATCGATATGAACATATTTGATCGGCATCCAGTTGATACAAATGATTCTGCCGCTGATATTCTTGGCAGAAAAATTCCGATGCTGAAACTTACGTTACGATGGCTTAACGATGCACAGAGACTTGTTCGTCAGCTGGAGCATGCAGCAACGACCCTATGTCAGCTCCTTGCCTCCAAATCAAAGCCAGAAGTGATTGAATCCATGGACGTTTTTGTTGTAATGCACCATTTTGAAATGGAGTGCGCAGCGGTAAGATCCACAAGTCCATGCAAACATTCTGTTAATTAATCGTTTTTGAAATATAGGATGGAATTCGTCGAATGGTTCATCTCATTTGGTCTAAGGACAATAACAGTGAAGAGGGCGGCAAGACAATCCGGGACCACCTCCTTGACACCTATGGAGAGCTATACTTCACAGCGCAAGGAGCCACCGAGAAAGAAAAGACTCAAATAATTGTGAATAACCTCATACGGTAAGTTCATTGTGTAAGAACTTTTTATTATCGGTATCTTTCTTATGGTGTTATATTTAAGTCTGACCAGCGATGCCACACTAGCAGATCTCACATCATTAGAACAGCTTTTGTCTACCATGATGTCCAAGGGCACCATTAAGCTGAATGAAGTCGTACGACAGCTTTGGATCACATTTTGTTCGTATCGGTGTGTTGAAAGCTCTCTGAAGTGCCTAACCCTTGTTATTTATTTCAGCACGACCTGACGTATCCAAGGAAGTGCGACGAGGTTCTCTCATTATAATATCGATGTTTGCCAAAGCGAAGCCCGATATCATATCAGAACAAATGGACCTGCTTCTGAAAGTCGGTCTGGGGCGGTATGGCAAGGTGAGAACATCACTTCACAATATTCCGTGAGTTTTCCTCATATTATCCAAAGGAGGATTTGATTCTTGCAAAGTACGCGTGCATCGGGCTACAGCAGCTTGTTGATGATAAGCGTAAAGGTGATAGCCTGTGCAACAATTTCAGAAACATGAAAACCTCAAAAATCCTGTATCCAGATGCCGTCCGTTACGAGATGTCACATCCCATGTTTAGTCGCATTGCTCGATTGCTTCAGGAGAACATTCGCAAGGACTCCTGGTAACGTCATCATTCCTTAATGTTGAGCTTTCGACATACTCAAGCGATTCACAGGTTCGCTTTCGCCGAGCAAGCTATCAACACAGTGTTCAACCTCAGCGAACAGCCGGATAAAATATCTTCTTCCATCATCAAGGTCCTAACGGCGAACACCTTTGGGGAACGTACGTTGAACCCTGATAATGCAGACACTGGCCAGCCTGTCGGTGGAAACGAAAGCGTTTTGGACGAGAATGATTCCCAACCCGGAAGCAGTTCGCTTAGGGGGAGCGAAGGAAGCCCGCTGTCCTCTTGCGATTCTTTTGATCTCGCAAAATTGCTCTTCGTTGTTGGCCACGTTGGTATCAAGCAGATCGTTTACCTAGAGATAGTAGAATCCGAACTAAAGAAGCGGAAAGCAGTGGGTGAGTTGTACCAACGTCTTCGAATTTTTTACTGTCATCCAAACCTCCTTGGCGCCGTTTTGTAGAACCCACGAGGAGAGTTTCTCGACCCGGTGGTGACGAAATTGAGCAAGTGGTGGGATCCACCGACGACGAATTCACCGACGCTATCTCCCATGTTCGTGAGAAAGAACTCCTCTATGGGGGAAATTCTCTGCTCGCAAAGTTTGCGCCTGTCATCAAGAAAATATGCCAGTACAACAAGACCTTTGATGTACGACCAAAACGAAATCATTTCGCGATTTCTCCAAAACTGACCTGATCATCCTTTCTACAGAATCGAACACTTCAAATTCACGCGTCTCTTGCACTCTGCAAGTTTATGTGTGTCAGTTCGGAATTCTGTGAAAGCAATTTGCAACTACTTTTCACTATCCTGGAGAAATGTGATGACCCCGTCATTCGGAGCAACATTATCATTGCTCTGGGCGACATGACCGTCAGCTTCAACACTTTGATCGATGACAACATCAACTACCTTTATAACCGACTAAATGACAGCGACCCAGCCGTAAAGAAGAACACTCTGATGGTCTTGACTCACCTAATCATCAATGGCATGATTAAGGTCAAAGGGCAGATCAGCGAGATGGCCAAATGCTTAGAAGACTCTGATAATCGCATCGCGGACCTGGCGAGACTGTTCTTCACAGAATTGGCGTCAAAAGACAATGCCATCTATAACAACCTTCCGGATATAATCAGCAATCTTTCCCACCCCACAAATGGGATTGAGGAGGATAAGTTCAAGTCCGTCATGAAATTTTTACTTGAATTCATTGATAAAGTGAGAGTTTCTGACAATCCCTGAATCGAATTATCGTTACAAGTTTACCACAAATAAACAAAATTATAGGAGAGGCAGACTGAAAATCTTGTTGACAAGCTGTGTTTGCGCTTTCGATCTGCCGAAGGAGAACGCCAGTGGCGTGATATTTCGTTTTGTCTCACCTTACTGTCGTTCAAGTCTGATAAAAGTGTCAAAAAACTCATTGATCACTCATCTACATATGGTGACAAACTGCACGAGGAAACCGTGTATAAACATTTCGTTGAAATTCTCGCAAAGGTTGGTACGAAATGATGTTGCATTGGTTTTGAAAGCTAACATTGGCTTCGTTCAAGGCAAAGAAATTTCAGAAGGCCACTGCGAAGCAGCTTATTGAAGATTTCGAAGGGAAGCTCAATGAGCTGAGAGAGGCGTGTGTGGCGAACCATGACACCGTCACTAATGCGTCAAAAGTTCCAACAAACAAAATCAACAAAGCTCGTGCACGAAAAGCAGTGGTGCCTGAGAGCACTGGTGCAGAATCAACTCTTGAGACGGAAAACAAACCAGTGAAAGCTCCGAAAAGAGCTCCTGGGGGACGTAGGAAGGTAGTTTCAAAGTCTTGGGATGATGAATCCGACGACGATCGACCAAAACGCAAAGGAGCCAAGCGGACTGTTCTTGGGGAAGCCGACTTTAACCATGATGATGCAGAGGAAGAAATTGTGAAACCGAAACGTCGAAATCGATGACGTGCCTTCAACATTCGATAACATGAATTAAAATACTATGTACATAAGTTCCTCATATATGCTATGTAATCCCGCTATGATTATGATTTATCTGGTGGTGAGGGCAGTTGGGAATTGAGCGAGATAAGGTCTAAATGGATAACAATACGGTTTCCACCCGCCAGCGATTGTCAGCACGATGGTGGAATCAACAATGCATCCATTACGAGGTTTAGCTCACTCTCGAGTGATCTCTCGGCTCGCGCCAAAACAATACTGGAACGTGCGATTTCCGTTAAGCAAACGTGTTCATTTCAACTTCGTATTCCACTCACTCCGCCTCCAGACTCGCGATACGATGGTGTGCTTTGCTGCTCTCTTCTGTTTTCGCAGCACGTTCCTTTGATAGCTGATGTTCCAACTCTGCGATTCTGGCCTTTGCATCATCCAGCGACTGGAGGTCAAACGCACTGGATGCTACGCTGAAGTCCGAGGACCCTCCCTCGGCACTATCAATTGGTACTGCTGACCGACTATTGTTCTCCAGCTCGCTCCTCAAGGTTATGTTCTCGGCTTCAAGTTGTGCAAATCGCACTTTCAAGTTTTCTATATCTGCAGCCGAAACATGGACGACGGGCGTCAGGATTGTTGATCCCATTGGCGTTTCGGCGGTTAAACCATTCAGTTGTCGCCCTCCGGACTTCGAAGTTTGTACAATGTCTGATCCATCAGGCCCAATCTCCTTGTACCCATGCTTCTCCTCTTCGCGCACATCGTGATTCTCTTTCTCTCGTACTTCAGATAGTTCAATTTCCGCGGAAAGCTTCTGGGCGGTATCCATGGAGCCGTTTCTGAGCTCCAAGACAATGGACTCCAGTTGTCTAATATATTCATCCTTTGATCGCAACCTAGATCGCAACCGACCGATTGTTTGGTCTCGCTCAGTGACTTGAACCGAGAGTTTTTCAACCTTCCGCAAAAACTCCATTTCCGCAGACATGTCGTGATGGTGTGGAGCAGTTCCGGGCACTGGTGGTGGCTGGCCTGACAAGGAAGGCTTCCGTGACTGCTATATTAAACGGTGAGAAACAATCGAAAGAGGATGTTGTCAGCCGATGCTCTTACCAAAGGATGGTGCGCAGCGCCATCTATTACAGGCTTGGAACTGAGGCCGTTGCTTGTGAGGATGAGTTTGGTGAGGTGATCAATTCGTTCCTTCAAAGCAGTACGGATCTGCATGCCGACGTCACAAACGTCCGATCAAAAAATCAACATAAAACTGTTGCGCACAACGTACCAGTTGATTTTCAGCCATCTCTTCTTCCCATTTGAGTTTCTCCTGCTTCAATTGGGTGAGCTCTTGGAGTTTCTCCTTCTCGAAGAAGTCATTCATCTCGGTAAGCTTGCCCCGCAGCTCTTGAATCTCCTGGCGATACTTCTGGAGTAACGCTTTGTCGTCCATGATTTGGTTCATTTCCGCCCGTGTTCGAATGTTTTTAACACGTGCTGCAAACTTGAGGGTGTTGTGGGACTCTTCTAAGTTATTGATCACTGGGCTCACGGTACATATGACCGAGATCTTCGCATTTCCCGAGAGAGACGATTGCAAGATGCGAGTAAGTTTGGAGTCTCGATAAGGAATATGTGCAGGACCACTGGTGGTCGGAAGTTAAGAGCACCATTTGCATATCTGCTTGATAGTATCCATCGGACTCACGTTTTAAGATCAGTCAGCTTACTTATGACGTTTCCAAGTGTCAATAAGCTCTTGTTGATATATGCGCCCTCTTTGCGCCGCTCTAAATCGGTGGTCGCCTTCTCGCTTCCAGCAAGATCGATTAGATTCAGTTGGGAGAATCTGACAGCAACCGCGCCAGGTTTTGCAGAAGAGACTCTACGGGATTGACCCGCCAGCGGCTCTGGTGTTGCACCACGCTCACGCGATTCAATTATCTGTTCATCAGAGAACGTGAGTTATCTGGGCATGACGCAACCCACTTGAATCATATTCTTACCATTTGGAATATGGTGTGAGATCGACTCGAGTACTCGTTGAAATCAGTGGTCCCGACGTGCCTATTGGATTCACCTCGCTGTATTACTTTCATGACTGAACGTGGACTCGTCACAATCTCCTCTTTGAGTGGGCTGACGTACACACCACGCTAGGAATTGGTGAGACCAAAACCCAGACGATACCGTTCCAATGCTCACTCGTCGATCCTCTAAAATTTTCAGATCCACTGTTTCTGGGTTCAAAAGATCCTTGATTTGTTCGTTGTAAATCTCCATGTATGAAACTCGGAGTAGGAACTCTTGATTTTCCGACGCCCTTCTGATATGGTCGAAGACGTCGTCCACGGCTTGCGGGATAACGCCGGGCTGATCCTCTGTCCCCATCTGAACAGGGGAAGAAATGACACATACGGCAAGACCAATCTAATTGAGGGGAACTTGCCATGGTGTATGTCTTGCCTGATGCAGTTTGACCATAAGCAAATACTGTCACATGGTATCCCTCCATGAGACCTTGAAAGAAACATTGATGGCTCCCCTCGTATGAATTTGCGGTTCATCACTCACTGGGTATCAACAGTTTTACACTCTTCTCGTACATCCTATCGTTATCACTCCCGGTAGAAATAGCATCTACGACCATTACCAGAGTTATTTTGTGAGCCGAAAAGAGCGAGAGATGGTGGATGAAACGGTTGGGTCTAACCAAATAAGAATTCCGCGCTCTTCTTCGTCCTATCCGCGTAATCTTTTGAGAATCCAACGGTTGCCACATCTTCATCGGCTTCCCATACGATTTGTTGCGCGTTCTCCGTGGCTGTCGGTGGCCTACACAGCATCCCACATACAATCCACATTTAAATGTCGAATGAATCAAAACACTTCGCATTCAACGCGATTCTTAAAAGTAATCATCAACGCTTACCTTATGCGAACGGATACGAAGCAATTGTCGCCATCCTTTCCTCCCGTAGGTTTGCGGGGTGAAGGTGGCGGGGACTCTTCAGAAGTGGTGGATCCAGCAGTCCCCAAGCTCAAGTGTGGAGCAGGGCTCGGGTTCTTCATGCGTACGGAACTCGGGCTCGGGGCGGTGGTAGGTCGATTCATGTCGACTTGTATTGTTAAATAATGTCAATTTTGGGGTGTTCTTTCCCCAATTCATGGAACTATCACCAAAGCCCATGTATGATACTACTTCCCGCGATGCTCTTTCGTAACCTTAAAGAAAGCGATAAGCCCTTCGGTTCGGGGTCACTGAACGGGTCGACGTGAACTCACGCATCATTTTCACTTGGAGAAAGCTGGAGGATATTTGATATGATGGTCGCGAGATTCTGTGTGGAACTAATCGCCTTAGCATCTCGATACAGCATTAAACAAGTAAACGGAACACAAACCTCACGTTCTCCCGGGCTTTCCAAAAACTTCAGCACGACGTTCTTCAAGTATCTAGCAGAAGAAAATTACTCAAAGTTTGGGGATGAACGATAACGAATGCTGTACGAACTCAATATTGAGGTTCTGTCGCCGATCTACTCGGTCCACTTTCCGGATTTCTTCCTTCAAAACTCTCTCCTGTTCTAGAAGGAGATGAACACGAGCCTCGCTTTCATTCAGGAGCTCTGCCATGTGTTGAAGTCGTCGTTGGTAGTCTTTCAGAGTTTCGGCAAGAAAGGGATCTGGTGCGTTCGCATCGGAATGAAAAGACTGATGGGAAATTCTTTGGTTGGAGATAAGATCCTGCAACGGTACTTGGAAGAAGGGTAATGTAAAAGGTGTGATATCGCACTAGAAAGTCTCACATGGATTTGGTGATGGCCTTATCCGGGGCGAAGTCGGTGTATCGGACGGTGCAAATGTACCGGAAGCACTTGAGATGGAGTGGCGTGGTGCCGGCTCAACTGTCATGACGCCCTGAGTCAGTAAGACTTCTTGTCGTGCTCGCATCTCGTCGAGGTCCCGTAGAGCTTTAGATAGATTGTCACGTTGCACTTCCAACTCCTTGCTGAGATTCTTCGACAGGACCAGAGCAAAACAGCTTGTTACCATCGAAATCGCATGCCTATGATAAACGATGCCGAACTCTTCTCACTTCGACTGTTGCGAGCATCCCGTTGCTCTCGTCGCCCTTGGCTCGCAAGTCACTCTCAATCGCAGCCTTAGCAATGATCAATGTCGCTTCGTTTTGCTCTAGCTCTGCTATGCGCGATGTTTGGGAGTTAATTGTTGATCGGAGTTTTCCTAGCTCAACCCGCAGGTCAACCGCCTCGCCAGCTGTCGCTTCTGCTTGCCGTAGGAGCGCCTCTAGGCTCTCCATTCTCTGCATAGTCCGCTTAAGGTCGTCTTGGCTGCTCTCTGCCCGGGCAATTGCATTGTCAAGGTGGGCCTGTTTCTCCCTATGGAACATGTCCGGTTTTTGCCGAGGTAGTGGATTAGAAAAGACTCACGATATTATCAATTCTAGCTGTGTGCGGGCCCGTTCTAGCTCGACAATTTTGCTCTGTAAATCAATGGTTGAGGACTGTTGGAGCGCTGCGTGTGCCTTTATCCGATATTTTTGAAACTCCAGCTTCTCTGAAGCCAACTCTTTTTCAACTCTCTCAAAAGAAGACTTGAAAGCTGTTTGATTGGCCTCCATATTTTTCTTGTCCTCAAGGAGTTGTGAAATATTTCGTTCGGAGTTAGCCAGCCTCGTGGTGAGTTCCTCGTTCTGCTGTGTCGCAAGTTCCAGGGCAGCTTTCAAGTCAACTACTTGTGCTGCATCGAAGGCTAAAGCGAGAGTCTTGGATTTTGCCTCTTCTAAATCTGCCCGAGACTGGGAGAGAGTTCGCTCCAACTCCTCGATCTTCTTTGATCGAAGAACGATGGTAGACTCCGCCTTCCGCCACTCTACTTCCACTTTCTTCAGTCCTTCTTGAGTCCCAAGAAGTTTCCTCTCCAATTGTTCGATTTGTTTTGATTTTTCCAATTCGCCCAGTGTTGGACCGGCACTCGTGTCTGAGTTTGAGCGTTCCCGCCTCTCATTGACATTTCCGTCGTCTGTTCCGTCCGCAACACTACTATGTGGATCTTCTGAGCCTGATTTTGTCCGTTCCACGGCCACAAGCTCACCCCCCTCTGGAGGTTTAACACCAGATGAAGGGGTCTCAAGCCCATCCTCTGTACTTCTTATTCTTGCAGGGGATCCAGGGCGAGATCCAGACTCTTTCAATGATGCAACCTCCTTCGTGAGCTGTTGAATGCGGACCCGCGCTTTGAGTCGGAGGTCTGCCAGTTGTTTTTGCAG
The DNA here is from genome assembly GCA_001574975.1 of Gonapodya prolifera JEL478. Taxonomy (NCBI): domain Eukaryota; kingdom Fungi; phylum Monoblepharomycota; class Monoblepharidomycetes; order Monoblepharidales; family Gonapodyaceae; genus Gonapodya; species Gonapodya prolifera. The sequence continues at coordinate 269,520 of KQ965737.1, forward strand.
TCGTTCATTCTCGTCAGTGAGAGCAGCTATTCGCTGCTCAAAACTTTTAAGCTGTATGACATCGTTTGCGATAAATTGAATTGCTGCTCTCTGACTACAGCCAGTGACCGTCGTGCAACTATACACACCTGAGCATCGTGTTTTTCAACATCATCACGGTGGCGATCCTGGAGTATCTGAAGTTGCTCTCGATAATCGATTGATGTTGCGGTTTCAGTGAGGGGATCGTGGGGATTCGAAACGAGTTTATGTACCGGCGAAGCCGGTGAGGACCCGGACATCGCTTCCACCTTTCGATCCGTGGTGATGCAAGCGCCAATCCGACAGGTTGGTGAAACCAGTGGGTAGGATCAGTGTTGCGCTCCTGGGCGGTCCCAAAAATGAAGCTCTTGATCTGCTCACCTCCCCCCCTTTCCGGGGTTTCCAAATCGAAGATGGTATTTACAAATTAGTTACATTTCTGTATCCATGTTCCGTAACATCTGTTCAACTGCTTCCTCGGACCCGAGCACCAGGGCCAACATTTCCCGGCCAATCTCTAATAAATTGATCAGACACGTTAACGCCGAACCTCCACAATGAATACGTAGACTCACTTTCATGCTCGACCAGCTCCGGGGCATCATAGTCCCTTGCAGCAAGTTTGGCGAGCGCCTCTATTAGAATCCATCTGGTGCCCAGCTTAGATGACATCAGGCTAGAATAAAGGTGAGTGGAATCCTTTGAAACTGCGCCGGTAAAGAGGCTGAAAAGGAGCATACACGATCTGATGCGGCCCAGGCTGCAAAGAACGCTGTGAAGAGACGCGGCTTCACAAACATAACCCCCCGCAGCCCACCATTCCATGCGCTCCCTGCCTTTCAAATCATCCACCTCCGACAAGTACCGATAAAGGACAGCGGAAACGCTCCATAGCACCTAAGAGGAAGTGTTCACAAGCATAGTTGAATCACTCTGATTTGCTCTGTTTCCCACCTCGTGGTCCACGAACACTTGAAAACCATTCTTGTGCGACCCCACCACCGCTTTGTAAAGGAGAATCCCTGCACTCATGATGTGAGCTGACGCCTCCGCCAGTGGACCCTTTCTTTCAGAAACAGGGCCGGTAAGTGTTCTGGCAGCGTGACCCATGCTTATCGAAACCCTTTGGATGATGGTTTGGCCGAATTCGATGCCTGCTGCAATCTCACGGAGCGGATGGGCCTGCTCTCCCCTTCCTGTCCAGTAACGTGACATTAGGTCAAAGGCGTCCTCGTCTAAGAAATTTGCACACATGTAGGAATGTGACAAACATTCGAGTTCTTCATCAATAAATTCACCTTGCGCTACAGTCGCAGCCCACCGGACAAATTCTGACATTGTCTCTAAAGGCTGTCTTCGATCTACGAGATACCACGCCGCTGGACACGCAAAAAACGGCGAGAATCGACCGGCTGAGACCTTTCCACCGCGCCAGGTTATATAGCCCAACATGCGGAAGACATCTCGAGCGAGCACAGAAAGTTCACTAGGAGTTGTGACAAACTTCCACGGTTGAAGTAACGGGCCATCAGAGGCATCTTGATCGGCAGGTTTTGGGAGAGCACTGCCCGTATTGACGTCTTGCAAAGGGTCGAAGCGAACGGCGAACGCAATCGAGGAGATCATGTCGTAAATGAGAAACAGAAGACTCTGGATAGAAGCGTGAAGGGGTGTTGAGCACACCGGCGAGGGTGCATTGGGTCTTGCTGGAAGAAACCAAGATGACAGACGCTATCCATCCATTGCGTGGCAGCTCAGACTCACGTCGGACGAATTCCCTTGCCTCCACCGCAGCGTTACCCGCAATGTCACTATCTTGTATTATTATGTGCATCATTCGCACGCAAAAGTGAGCCACAGGGAGCTTTGTATAATACCAATTTTTTGAACCATGGAACGACAGAGGGGTTTCTCGACAAAAACTCACCGACCCAATCCGCCACGCCTCTTCGGCTAAAGCTCTCACTGGCTCCAGGCATTCCTCTGCCCCTGCCGACTCTCTCGTTGTGATTTCCTTTATAGCTCCGTTCACCCTAGAAAGTCGCGGGAGGAGTCCCTGAAGCTCAGCTGGACTTAAAGGACCCATGGTTTCGGTGTGGCTCTTTGTTAGTGCGGCGAGGCGCATTCTCTGTCGAGAGGCCGAAGTCACAGGGGTGGCTTCGTTCATAGTGACGAGAGAACCAAGAACGGGAAGGAAAGGGTCGTTGTAAATCGCGCGAATCGCCTCAATTTGTGCATATGAGAGCGGAAACAGCAACCAACGGATCTTCAGACATTTCAAAACTCACTCGAACCCTCCCTTCTTCCAGAATCTTTCGTTCCCTCTCCCACTTCTGAAAATTCCCCTCTCTGGAATTCATCCAAGGTGCCAAGTCGTCATCTGTGCCTTCCGCGACTTCTCTCGTCTCTACAGATACCATGAGAGCGACGGGCGGGGGATTTGCTGCCGGCTGAGGCGTTTGGGAAGAAGAATGGGAATCCTTTTCGGCGGTAGTGCTCTGGTGGGGTGGGGGTTTAGTAACCCAGAAGTCAGAGAAGTCAAAGCCCGCTAATCGTTCACGTATGGCCGATGAGAAAGGAATCACAAATTTCTCTCCACCTCACACCTCACTCTGTTTTGGCGTCCCTCTCTTTCCTCGCCCAACAACTGCCTTGCCCTTGCCCGGCGTTCGGGGTACAACTTCTGGAGTCTGCATTTGCGACGCTTTCACCACATTCCCAACTGCCACCGCAGCAGAGAATTTCATCTGCTCGGCATTGTGACGCTGCGAAAAAAAATCCAGTCAAGCTCACCGTTTCATCTTGTGTTGTGCGCTGCTGGCGAACTTACAAGGAGCTGCGCCTCCAGCTTCTCCTTCTCGATATCCTTTGCCTTCTTTCCCAGCTGTCGCTGCAACTCTTCTACGTTAGCCTCACGACGGCGCAACTCATCCTGCTTGATCGAAATCTCGTGAGGGTCGGGAGGGTTTTTCTCCAGGGATTGCTTCAATAATGCAAGAGTTATGGACATTCAAACAAGAAATAGCACGTTGGCTCACCACTTTGGTTCGCAACTGCGCGTTTTCCGCAATGAGGCGGTTCTGACGTTCCTGCGACTTTGGTGGGTCGAGGTTGGAATACAGGACGAGTTTGGAAACGTGCGTAAGCGACAACAAAAATCGGAGGACAGTGCAAGAGAGCTGCATCTGACGTTCACACACCTCTTGGAGCATTCGTTGCAAGTCTATAAAGAAAACCGTTGAGCCGTCGATAATTTGGTCGCTTAGGTCCTCACACATCACCTCGCACCTTGCTTTGATAGACCCACTTCACCAAGTTCCCCTCCCTCGCTGGTTTGTCTCGTTCCCATCCCCGTTTGTGGCCCTTGCGCCTGCCAATTCATGCCCCGAACACTCTGCGGAAGACCTGCGGTTGGAATGAACGTAGATGTGGGACCTTGGACCGTGGCACTGGAGAGACCTGGGCCGGCAGAAGAGGTGTAAGAGGGACGGTGCAGAGGTGCCTCTGGTCGCGGGACGCCGCTAGGCACAGGAGCAGGTGGACGATACGAAGGAGCAGGTGGACGAAACGAATGTGACTCTGGTCGCGTGCCACCACCAGGCGCAGGGGCAGGTGGACGATACGATGATGCCTCTGGCCTCAATGGCGGCGCGAAAGGAGGGGGAGAAGGACGGTACGCAGGGGGTGGTGCGTTTGACGGGTTTGGGGGATTCGGTGGGGTGGGATATTGCTGGAACTGGTTTTGGTTTTGATTTTGAATATGTGAGGGAAAGAGGTTCTGGGGTGCTTGCGGAAGACCAGGTTGAGGGTGGTTTGGAGGAGGGGGACGATCCGGTTGGCCTCGAATTTGCACGATCGGAGGAGAAATCGTCCGCGCCACTTGTGCCGGGGGCGGTCTAGTCGGTACGAACACCAGTTGTGCGGGTGGGACATGTCGCTGATCCATGTCCACGTCATCGTCTTCCCCGTCGGACGGAAAGCGCATGTCAAACTCTTCAAGGGTGAGTGGAGGATCGTTGAATTGATGGTTTTGGGCATTGAGTTGGGCAGCTCCCATAGACGTGTCACCGTCGAAATCGACTTCGGGGGCAGCGGCTGCCGGTGCAGGAAGCGGTACTGAAGGAACCTGAAGCATACAAATAATTTCATTTGATCAGCATGATAGTGAGATGTTGGCACAAAAAAGGTGGGATCCCGACATCCTCGATGTCGAGAAACACTTGGCCCCAACGCGAGCAGGAAACCACTCCGTGCGTAGTCGACCATTATCATAGCCAAATTCATTCCGCGGCCCTCAGAAACCTCCAGAACATAGTACCTCTGCTAGTCCCCCTTGCCCATTCTCATCCCCCGCCGGGGTACTTCTCCCAGCCTCCCCACTGCCAAATTCATACGGCGCATTAGGGATCCGCTGCGCATTTTGTAGATATGGAAGTTCGATCTTTTCCATCGCTGCAATGAACTCCTCGGTCTGGAAGAATGCGTCATCGTCGTCGTCGTCGATATCGTCAAAGTCGTCAGGAGTCGCGACCGGGGTGGGCATGGGGCGGACTATTGGTGGGCGGTAGGAAGCTTGAGGTCGCACTGGCGGGCGCGGGGGGTTGGAAGAGCCCGCGAACGACCCGCGATGCCCTCCTCCTCTATTCATTGTGGGGACTGGTCCAGGGCCGGGCTGTGGGCGGCCTCCACCGCGATTTCCATCGGCATTGTAGGAATTAAAGCTGTTTCCACCGTTGTAAGGCGCCTGGTGTCTGACGTTTGGGTTGTTTCCGTGTAGGTGGCCTTGAAAGTTTCCCCCTCGAGACCCACGCATCCCGTTGCCAGAGCCGCCATTGCCCCCCGCAGCTCCACGCCCTGCGTCCGGGGGAAGTGCCCCACTCCATGACATGTCCACGAGAGCGGCCCAACACTCAAATCAGGCGGTCTGCAACGCGTGGTTGCTGTGGTCAGAGGCTGAAGTTTAACAATGTTGAACCTTGTCACCCCATCAATTTGCGTTTGATTATACATGCAAGGTATCCTATTTGAACAGAATTTCCGTCGTGGTTGTGACCAATTAAATAATCTAACCCCCATTTACCTATACTGTCCACACCGCCCACTCATCAATCACTCTCACTCCCGCCTCCCTGTGCTCCCATTTCCTCATCTTCACCACCAAGCGCCAGATTCTTCCCCTTGCGAGCCTCGCCTCTCGCATTGAACTTCTTGGCCTCCTTGACCCGCAACTCCTCCACGCTCTCCTCTGCCTCGGCCCATTCGCACACAAGGTGGCGCCCATACAAGTGCGTCCCCGCCAGCGCCGTGAAGGCCGCTTTAGCCTCCTGCCGCGTCAAAAAGTCTACAAAGGCGAAGCCACGGTGCGACCCGTCGAACTTCTTGGGCATGCGCACAGACTTGACCTGCCCAAACGCACCCAGCAGCTCTCGCAGGTCCCGCTTGGTCGCCTGGAAGGCCACGTTGCGCACAAGGAGCTTGGTGCCCTTGGGCTCCACAGCATCGCCCACTGCACCCGTCTTCCCCGCGTTCGCCTTGGCGGTCTCCCCCGTTGCTCCCCGTGACGACAACTTCACCTCCAACGCGTGTCCATCGAGCACGAACCCCTGCATGGCCTTGATGGCCTTCATCGCCCACTCCTTTCCCGCAAACTCAACGAACCCGAACCCCATGCTCAGCCGAGGCCCGCGCGGGTTCTTGGGATCGGGCTTGGTGGACACCCGGGCTGACCGCACACCGCCAACAGCCGCGAACGCCCGCTGCAACGTCGCGTCTGTCGTGGAAAAGCTCAAGTTCTTGACGAACAGCGTCGCGGTCGGTAGAGGGACGTCCTCCTCTGGCGCGGGCAGAGCAACCGTCTGCAAAGCCCCAGTTTGTGCGTCCCCATCCGCCCCGCCCTCGCCCTTGCCGTCCGCACCATCTCCCGCCTTCTTGGCCGAACCTTCCTTGAACACTCCCAAGGGGGCCCACTCCAAGTACAACGGGACGTGGTGGAACCTCGCGTACGCCAGGCCTCCATACGCCCTCTTTGCGTCTGTGGCCTCTGCAAACTCGACGAGCGCGACCGTGCGCGTCGGGGGCATGACGACGCGCCCGAGCGGGCCAAAGCGGGCAAACATGGTCGAGATCTCCGACTGCTGCGAGTGTGGCGGTAAGTTCTTGACCAGTATGACGGTTGTGGAGCGCGTCTTTTTCAGCCCGGTCTCCAACGCCGAGAGGGAGACGCCTTCCTAGAAGCATCCCCAGAACGATTGCACGGTTAGATCGGCCGCCACCGCCACCACGCAGCACAGGCCCTTCGCACGAGAACTCACATCCTCGAGGTACTTTTTGGTCTCCTCGATCACGTGCGTCTCCGCCATGGCCACACGGACAGCCAAGTTCCCCGCCTCGGGGTCCAGGATCTCGGCCTTGATCACGCCGAGCGTCTTGGCGATCGATTCGAGGACAGTGTCGGACTAGGACGGGTGGGGCGGGAGTGCAGGGTACAACGCTCGTGTCAGTAACCTCAACCTCACCAAAGCCCCCAACCCGCAACCCTCGTGCTCACATTCATAAACAACGTATTCCACACACTCTCCCCGCCCTCCTTCTTCCTCCTCTTGTCCCTCTCCGCCTTGAACCCTCCCTTCCCCGCGCCTTTTCCCTCATCCTCCTTGTCCCCAGGGCGCTCCTTCCCGGGCACGATGTCGAGAATGCGGCCCTGGAAAATACTCCCGTTGAGGGCCTCGTACGCCTCGATGGCGTTCGAGGGGAGCGCGAAGAGTGCGAAGCATGTGCCCGTCGGACGCCGCGAGAGACGGGAGAGTGGCATGTGGAGCTGTGTGGGTGGCGTGGCCAGGGCGAGCGGGCGTCGGGTGGTTGGGGAAAAGGGTAGTGCGGTGTGGAAAAGCACCGGCACAAGGGCGAGCAGGCGAGCAGGCGAATCGGAAACAAGCAAATGACCAAGCCAAGAACGGTAAGCCCATGCCGCACCACCACCCAAACCAATCGACAAACGCACCTCAACAACCGGCCCGAATGCCTCCAGCCTCGCTCTCAGCTCCTCCTCCGAGGTCGTGAAGGGCAAGTTGCGTATATACAGCCTGCCCGTCTCGGCGATCAGTTCGGGCGGGGGCGGCGCGTTTGGGTCTTCTGCGGCGGGAGGGTCGGGTTGGGTCCCCGCGTTGCCTTCCGCCGGTTCCCCGTCGTGGGTCGTCTCCGCGGCCTCTCCGGACTCCTCGTCGCCGTTCTCACCCTCCGCCTCCGCCTCCTCCACATCCGACTCGGTCTCGATATCCTCCTCCTCCCCGTCCTCGGCCACAACGGGCATCTCGTCGCTCTCGTCCAGCACGCGGCGCATCTTGGACCGCATGTACTCCTCGTCCGTCATTTCCACGTCGGGGTTGGGCGCGGTCTGTCTTGGCTTGGTTGGGGGATTCTCTTCGGTCTCGCGCTCGCCCTCGCCCTCGCGCGTCGACGCACAAGAAGAAGCAGACGCAGATGCCTTTTTGGCACGCTTGGCAGGCTTCGCAGCGGTGGCGGGGCGGGACTCGAGCGCGGTCTGGGCGGGCAAGTCCTGGTACAAGTCGTCGTCCGACTCTCCTCCGTCCGCGGGCACGGCGTCCGGTAAAGGGCGCTTGGCAGTCTTGGCCGTCTTGACGACTTCCGAGACTAAGTCGGGAGAGGAGTGTTTGGCCGTCTTGGCCTTTTTCGAGACTGGACCTGCGGGGGTGTCCAGCGCTACGCCGGCATCGTCTGGCCTCCGCTTCGCGCTCTTCTTCTTGCCTCCGAGCGCCTCTTCCTCCTCCTTGGCAGCCCCACCAAGCCCATCATCGTTCTCCCACGTCCTAACTTTTCCCTTCTTGGCCACTCCCACGACCTCGAGAAACTCGGTGAGCTTGGCATCGCGCGTGCTTGTATTCCCCAACAGTCCGTCGTCTCGCGCGCGCCCCGCCGCCCACTCCGCCTCGCGCGCGCTCCTCCGTTCGTCCCGCTTGCGCGATTCCGCGGCTGCGCGTTCGGCCAGGAGAGCGGGGTTTGCGCGCAGGTGGGCGGTGGAGCCGGGTGTGTGTTTGGACCAGGGGCGGGGGAGTGATGGGTCGTGGGGCTGGCGGGGGGATGACATTGTGTCTCTTGGTTAGCATATTGTCTTTCCTTGTATTCGCTCCACGAGGAACAGTCCGCTTCGCGGATCACTCGCCTCTGGCGGACTGCAACGCTCCGCTAATACAATCCCGCTTTGCCGTTCATACAATCCTGCTTCGCGGAAAATTTCAATCCGCGTGAGTATTCCGCTTCGCGGGTCACTCGCCTCCGGCGGGAATATGCGCTGTGTGCTGTCATTCGCGCTTCGCGCAGATCATTCGACACACCCGCCCCGCGAGTGTACACCACTCCGCGGGGTATTCGCCTCAGGCGGACGTCTCGCTTCGCTCGACAGCCTCGGTCAGTGCCTAGCGGCGCTTAGGCCTCGGGCTCTCTCCTCCGGCCTGTGCAGACCTCCGTCGGTCACGGGGCTCGTACTCACAGATTTAGCAAACTCGACGACAATCTTTGACGTGTCAATGTAGGTGTTGTTGAAGTACTCGACGGCAGCCCTGGCCTCGCTCTCCGATGCGTACCCAATGTACCCGAATCTCCGGAAGACGCCGTCTCTGGAAGGGGCGTGGACGGGGAGAGAGAGATGGACAAAGGGCAGAGAGGGAAGAGCAGAAGAGAAAGAAATATTAGGGCTATTACAAGAAAGAAAAGAGGAGCGAGAGGGGAATGCACCCACTTTGACGACACCAGCTTCGCGTCCGTGACGGTCCCCTTTGCGCCAAACGTGTCTCTGAATCGCTCGCTGCTCATGTGCTTGGGCAGATTCTTGACGATCACGCGGCTGCCCATTCTTGCGCTGTCTCTCTCCGGGGGAGTGGGTGGGTGTGTGCTTCGGTCGATCAGAGCTCAGAAAAGAGAAACTTGGTGCACGGGCCATTCTCTTTTTGCTCGTCAACTATACTAACTTTAGCAAGAATAGAAAATATCGGGGCTTGATATAGTAATTCAAACCTGGTCGGCATGAATTAGGTTAGGAACTCGTTCAAGTGTTCAAGTTCTCTTTGGACCGAGGGGAGCATCTGAACATGGACATGCAGCGGCAACATATACAATATATGTGTCCACAGCTAAATAAGGCGCGTCCACGAAGTTAGGAGGTTGGAGAGAGTAGCGCCGTCCTGTGACATGACCCCCTCATGTCAAGCGTCTTGCTGCTTGCTTGTATGTACCGCTGCAAATCTCAGGCGCCGTCGTGGGGTGATCCCTGATTGGTGCTTGGGTTGTGTGGTGAGCCGAGTTAGGTCCTAGGTCCCCTTCGGGGCATTGGACTTTGCACGCATGTTCCTCTGTTCGTGATCGAAACCTCCAACCTGGGGAGAATCCCAGCACAAAGGGGCAAAATCTCTTTCCTGAGATGTCTTTGCCGTGGATTCCGCTCAATTTCGAATCAACGGAATGTGGGGAAGGGGTGGGGGGTCCTGGGACTGGCACAACGGTAACTCACTGTACCCGAGACCAACAAATCTCCTTTTCTCCGATCATCAAACATCTTAAATACGCTATTTAAGTTCCCATTTTAATGGAAGGTGCGGGGGATTTAGCAACACCGGAAGAAAGCGACAGCAACGGGAGAAAGAAAGCGATACCGACGGGCTCACCTCAGGACCAGACTAGATAACGAAGGGCTCATCTCAGAACCAGACTTCCAATGACTACATTGGCACTCAATCGCTTTCCCATCTCATCCGGGCGTTTGTCAAGATGACCCTCGTCCCGCTTCCAGTAGCCAGTGTCATCACGAACAATGTCAACTGATCAGATCACAGACCACGCGTCCCGCTTGCACTTTTCATCACGAACAATGTCAACTCATCAGATCACAGGCCGCGAGTGCGCCAGACGTTCTACATAAAGCCTCAAGAACAAGTATGAGGTAGACGTAACTTGACAATTAATGCAAAGGAAAGATAAATATGTACAATACAAGATGATGCAGACGCAACTTGACAATTGGTGCAAAGGAAACAATACAGTAAAATCGATCTGATCGCCCAAACCCACACGCCCCAAGTCACAAATTGTCGTGCTTGCTGAAATCCCACATGTACGTCTCCACCTCCTATCAAACAGCCGCACCAAACGAGTCCCATTTCCTACACTCGACATCCAAAAACTTACGCGCGCCAGGCTCGCTATATCCCATATTTACATCGCCTCCTGTCTTCCAAGAGCTTCGTTTGAACAACCGTCCCATATGCCGCCGGCAGCCCTCGACATCCAAAAGCCACACGCGCCACGATCGTTATATCCACATATTTACACTGCCTCCTGCCTTCCAAGAGTTTAACCAGCAGTAGCAGCACGTGTCCCATATTCCGAATAAGATCTCTTCATTTTCCGTCGCTCGCCCATCTCCTCCCTCACACCCGCCCCACGAGTCTCTTGAACCAACCGGCCACCGCTTGTGGCCATCGCCAAAGTCTGTTCCCTCCCGGCAGAGCGGCTCGCGTTGCGACTGGAGGGGGGGTGGTTGTGGCGGGAGGATTGGGGATTTCAACCACGGGCACGCCCTGGGAGCTCTCAGGCTCCGACGACGACTCTGCTCCGCGTAATTGCGGCACACTGGGTCCATCGATGGCTTGCTGGACCGGGTCGTCGAGGGCTGGCACTGGCGACGGTGCGGGTGGGGTGTCGCTTGAGCTCGATGTGGACCCGTCATCCTCATCGCCAAGCAAGTAGACAAAGTAGGATCCAGGAGAGTCCAGTCCGTGCGACGCCGACCCGTTTCTACGAGAACCCGATTGCGATGCCTTCATAGGCTGCCTGGGTGGTGATGACGACACTGACGCATAAAGCGCGGGTGACTCCGACCTCGAGATAGGAACATGACCTGCTTTTCGGCGACGGGACGATTTAGAGAGTGGCGAGCGGGACCTTCTGCTCCTGCGCGGCGATGACGACGCGGATCTACGTCCGGCGGGCGATCGGGAGCGGCCACGGCGGTTGGAGGATTGAGAGCGCTGTTAGCGTGGTGAGCGTGATCGGCCACTCCTCCCACGACGTGTCCGCGGAGAATGGGTTGCCGAACGACATTCTTGACGATGACTGTCATGGGAAGCGGAGCCGCTGGGATCACTTTCCCTGGTGATGTCCATGTCCGCCCCTTGTCCACGTCCACCTCCCGGTCCACGTTCACGTCGGCGTCAGAGTGTTGGCGAGTTCGCGTAGAGGGGACAGGCCGAGTGCGTCCACGACTCGAGGGTCGGTCCCTTTCCACCAAGGTCGGCGTAAACGGCGGTCACTGTCACTCGATGGGGTTTGGCGGCGTCGACGAGGAGGGGATCGGGTGCGGCGCCGGGGAGATCGCGACCTCTGCGTCCCCCGCGAATCCCTGCGGAACGGTACACGGCCGACGCGATGCGGACCGAGAAGGTTTTCGATGTGCCTGGTGTTGCAGGCAAGGAGCGCCCATGGTGAGATAGGGGACCAACAGAGGAAAAGTGCCATCCGTCAAACTGTAGACCATTCCAAACCGACACGAGCTCACTTTATGATGGGTGCACCATTCACGCATGCCCATGCCGGCGGTGTTTCCGGGAATCTGAAACAGAGGTGGTAAATGTGTTGTACATAGAGGAGAACCAGATTACAACTAACGTGACCCCCAGTAACCACAGAGGAACCATGCTCCAACGAAAACACCCTTTGGACATGTAGCGAACTATGCATGTTGAAATCCTATCCACATGTTCTCCGGGAGCCAAAATGGCAGGTTGACTTTCGGGACGAACATGTGCGTTTCCACAAGAGGAGCCCCCTCAACCCTGCATGAGTGTATCATAACATGGCCCGGTGGCCCTGGGTTCCCAGAGGTCCCGATGATTCCGGCGACAATTATCACAGGTGGAACGTAGGGGAGTCGTTCAACCTCTACCCACTCTCGCTCCATCGCATTTCAGGCACTAAGCGAGGCACAAAACAAGTGTCTGAGGAGAAACAGAATGTGACGCAAGAAGAACAGCACGCGATGGGAGCGTTCGGGTTGTTCAAGATCCGAGACGAGTCTCCTGTTCCACGACCGATTCCACCACGCTTGCAAATCCTTTATGTGTTCCAAGAAAATGGAAGATGAACCTGCCCCGGTGCCATCAAACTCACCTGGGGTTGGAGTTGATTGGGAACCGGCCTGTCCTACCTCCATCACAAATGCACAAATATAGTACAATTAGAAGTCAATTCTTGAAGTTTATAGAAAACGAACAAATTGAATGAAGAGGAAACTTGGACTCATATATTAAATCTAAAAACGAGAATCGAAATCTAAAGTTTTGACCTCGCTATCCACTATGTATATCAAGATGACCTCTTTCTGAGAATTAATCGCCGCTAACCAGCCGCAAACGTATATCCAATGCACGTTTGAATCAACAAAACAGGGAATCGGTCGTCAATGAGACGAAGTTTCGGAGCCGTGCAAGATTATTCGATCCACAGATGCTGAAGACAAGCAACTTCAAAGGAGCGAGAAAATTGGCTTTCAAATCGTCCAATTCAGCAAGATTTCGCTTCGCTCTTCATTGCGATGCAGTAAATCTAGTTGGATTAGAAGGTTCGAAAAGTAAAAGGTTCTGTGTGACCGAGAGCTCTTCGGTCGAAGGACGTCTCAAGAGTGCCACCACGTTTTGAGCGTGCGGCAAAACCTTCTCGTTGCACAATCAACAGAGGGGCGAGGAGAGTGAGACTCCCTCATGGCACTGTTCACCGACATAGAGCGCGCCGATGCGGAGTCTTTTCTGCGCTTTGGCGCATCCTCAAGACCCCCCGCGTTTCGACCAGCAGTGGAAACCAGAACACTGCATTTTTAAGGTCGTGGTTGTACGGTCAAAACCAAGCCAAGCACACAGAACGTTCAGTACGGACGAGGCGAGGCGAGAATAAGACAACTTGGACCAAGCGAAGTGCCCAAAATACCCAAGAACCTGGAGCGCCAAGAATGGAGAAAGAAAGAGGGAGGGAAGGGGCAAGAGGACTGAGTGATGACCAGTGCAGAATTTTGCCCCGCAGGCAACACAACATCTCACACCCCCACCCCACAACTGCAATTTAACTTCCCAGCATGTTGTTATTCTGCAAGTGGCATATACATTTTGCGTGCCATAATCCTTAAGTCCACAACCCCCACCCCCGACCGCTCTCCGAGCTTGCTACAAAAGTCCAAGTATGCGTCTGTACCTGACATCCGAGTCACCGCCTCATGTAAACGTCCCCTCGACACAAAGCAATCAAAAAATTCAAGCTATGTTCTCCAGTGCGTAATCACTCGCGGAGTCAAACGCCCAACAGAAAAAGTAGAGGCAAAGAGGACAGGGTGTAAGCATCTCCTTTGCACATCCACCCCCGCTTCAACAACGTCTGCACTCACATGCCTCTGAATCTCTCCCCTCATCTGCTCGAATATCTTGAGCATCTTGCGGCGGGCTCCCAGCGCCGTCACGCCCTTCATGGCAAGCTGCTCCTCGTTCATCATTATGAGCTCGCGCCAGTCGAGTCCTTCTAGGTTGGGTATGTACTTGTGAAGTCGTACACTGCGGAGCCAGCCCGGGATGTCCTCTGAGGTGCCACGGTGGGCGGACAAAGACAAATCAGTTAAAGACCAACACAAACCAAAGAGAGCGCGGACCACGAAAACCCACTCGAAAACAATTCCAAATCAACGCCTTCTTGCTTCGTGTACCGATCCTTCTGTGGGTACCCGTACGTTGCACTCACTCCAGCGTACCCTTGATGCCCATACGCCGCCCCTTGGTGCTGCCTCTGCTGGCTGGGCGAGCGCTCGCTCAGGCTGGAAGTTGCGCCGCCCCCTCTCGATCTGGGTTCCAGATACCCGTCCACATCGCTCACCCCGTCCTGCCCATGCCACGACCCTGTCGAGATGGGCCGCCCGTCAGGTCCTGCCGCGGGCCCGGGGCCCAGGTTGGGGCTCCTGGTGGGAGAAATTGGCCGCTGGCCGTACCCGTGCGCCGGCGCCCCAGCCGACGAGGGCCGCAAGGTGAGGTTGGAAAGGTCCGCAACCAATGGTGCCTCCAGTTCGGACCCCATGTTGGACCTCAGGCCCGTCGTGGAGCCGCTCCGGCCTGTGCTACGAGGGGATGACATGTCAGCAGGCTGCAATCCTTGCGGGTACTTCCTTGCTCCTGGCGGTAACAGTCTTCCTGGCTCGAGTGCCACCCACGCCGCTTCATCCATGGAGGACCGCCCAGGAAGTTCCAGATCCCCCGTAATGGGGCCATCGGTGCTAGCACCAATCCTTGGCGACCCAAGGGCGCTGTTCCGCGAGCCACCAAAGTTGGCCGTAGTTGGGGACAATGGCGGACCTCCGTCAAGACTCATGCTGTGGCGGTCGCCCGTCCTGAGAAGCTCCACTCCAGTATACGTGGAGCTCCGACGCACCGAGGGTGAGTTCCCGCCGCCCATGCCGAGTAAGCTCGCGGCGCTCTTGTTCAATGAAGATCCACCTTGAAGGTCAACCATGTTGCCTGCGTAACTGCGAGTCCCATCATCGTCGCGTGACTGAGACTGGCTTTGGGTTCCTGAAACCACGTCGTGCAAACTCGACGGGCGACGGCTCCCAACTGGGCCATGCATGTTTGGATAATCGGCGCGAGGGGACCTGTCATAACCCGCAATGTATGCAGCACCTCCTCTTTCCTGTGCGTACACCAGTTGATCTTCCACGACTCCCAAAGAGTGTCGATCGTGTGGTTGGCGGCTTGCCGAGGAAAACGGAGGCTGAGCGGGGGGCGGTGGTGGTGCAGTGGTGGACCACGAAGGTGGGCGCGGCACACCTTTTGCCGAGTTGGGACGATACGGGGGATCGGTGATCGGTGAAAGAGGTGAGAGCTCCCCCGCCGAGCTGGATTTCGGCAGGAGAGCAGCCGAGGTCGAAATTGGCGACAGAAGCGTCCGGGCCCCACCGATGCCTTTCAAAAAACACGCTTGTAGATAGTTTCTCGTATAAGGATAGTTCGCAACCAACTTACTCTTCCTCGGGTAGCCAGGCTCATTCGGTATCATCATCCCCGGTACATCAGGCTCGGAGGATATCTCAACCGCGGGCGCCGCCATATTCGTAGGAACCAGCCCACCAGCCCCAATCTTCTTACCAAGAGGGTCATCGAGGAGCCTTTGTTGGAGAACAGCCATCAAGAATCGCACTTGGACGATATCCGCGTGTTGTACGAGAGTGTATAGAGCTGCCGTCTTTTCGGACTCGACCAGAATTCCGAGCCACTGTTCTATTGCCCGAAGTTCCTCGAGAAACGCAGGGTCATGCGTTTGGGAGAGGTGAGATAAGTGGTGATCGTACTGGGAGAGTTCGTTCACCCATCTGGGGACAATGCGTGTCAGTTTGGAGCTTATTTCCAAAGCTCATAGCAAGCGTGCAAAGTCTTCCAGCACATGCCCAAGCCAGAGGAAACGACAGCTCAACCCTTTATGAACGAGGACTCACTTGTCAATTGCGTCAGCTTCCGAGTTCCGGTAGTGCTGCATGTGCGCGCGGACAACGTCCGGCTGCTGATAAAGCTTCTTCCCGTTTTGTCCTGGCATGACGAGGCTGCTCGGGCGCGTTGTGACCAGCGGGGATGGCGGTCCAGAAGGGCCGGAGTAATGGCTGCCATTGAGCGTCAACGGAGCAACAGAAACAAGACTCGCGCGGCCCATTGGGGGATCGGCGGCCAGAGCTACGGTAGATGTGAGACCCCCTTCAAAGGAAGAGTCGACCTGCATATCGCCAGGTTCAAAAGGAGAAAGGTGCGTTGATGTTGTAAAAGTCGTCGTGTCCGCGGTCCTGCTACTCTCGTGTCTTAACGACTATCCTCGATGCCAAGCGGGTTTCAACAGGTATCAGTCGCTGGGTGTGGTACGCCAATATATAGTTCATTCGAAGGGGAGTGCGGCGACCCAGGGACCGCGAGCTCTCAGTCGCCGATGGCATCGTTGAGTAACAGATAAACTCACGGAATAGCGAAATCTTCCCCAAAAGTATGCCTCTGGGACAACCACGGACAAAAAGTGTAACGATATCGAACCACTACTCGGGCTCCACACAGCTCCAGTTAGCACGAGTTCTCGAGGGTTAAAGGTCCCTCGAGAGTCACTTGCAGGTCCAGTTCCAGCTAATGGTGGGGGCAATGGCCTTGTTCCGCGACCACTGGTTGAAGCGATTGCGGCGGATTGTGGGAGGGCAGGGAGGGCTGCGGTTTCGGGCTCACTCAAAAAGGCACAAATCCTCCTCTCCTCCGTTTATCAACTTTTTTTGATGCAGGAAAAGTGACAAGAAAGAAATGTTTTCTTTAGAATCTTCTGTGCACTCAAATTCACTCCTCCCTCCCGACTTGTGTCGTTTGTCTGAGCCTCAAACCTTTGGTGGGGAATGGGCCAGTCGGATGCTCCGGAACGCCCATTATAGGCCTTGCGTATTCTGCCTCATTTTCCAAGGGCTGGTTTTTGTCGGAGGATGAAGGTCCAGTGTTGCTTGTGACTTGAGCAGATGACCCAACGAGCAAAGGATGAATCAAGCCATCATAGAGT
This sequence comes from Gonapodya prolifera JEL478, assembly GCA_001574975.1. Classification (NCBI taxonomy): domain Eukaryota; kingdom Fungi; phylum Monoblepharomycota; class Monoblepharidomycetes; order Monoblepharidales; family Gonapodyaceae; genus Gonapodya; species Gonapodya prolifera. The sequence continues at coordinate 286,152 of KQ965737.1, forward strand.
GCAATAGCTCCCTTTTAAATAATTCATAGATTATTATGAGCATGCCGGCAGCGTTGCTCAACTACTCACTTCAAATCGAGGGTGTCCCAGCCATACAAGGATTCCCAATTTCCCAAAGTACCACAGCGGAACAACTTTAAGGAGCAGTCTGTTGTTGTACAAGCGTCAGAGTCTAGTCGCGAAGGCAAGCAATTAGCGAACCCACTCTTCCCACACGTCATCCTCAACCAGATTGAAAAGGCTGTATGCCACGAGGTACGTGATCCATTTCTTGGTTTCTTTTTCGCGAACCCCTGGACTTGTCAGCTGTGGTACAGAAAGTGCATGAATTGCTGGGTACAATCCGATGACGTTGGTGAGGAAATGTGCACCACTGTCATGTAGTCAAAATGGTGAGCGACCGTTTCCACCTCTCCAACATCGATTCTCACATGTTAAAGTAGAATGTCAAAGCCATCAAAATGAAGAGAAGCGACGCTGTGTAGACTTTGGGAACACCCGTGAGGTACTCAAATCGCTGCAAATGCACTCATGTTCAGCCATGCTCAACGAACACACTCCAAACACTTCGACGGGGTGTACTTGCCCTCACAAAATAGAACTTTGACAGTTCTCTGTCTGTATTTGCTGCAATGTCGCTTACAGCCTTCTGAGCCCTTTTTCCACTTTCGATTGTAACGTTCTCAACGACCTCTGCCGTGCTTTTTGCCTTTTCTGTCGCAAAAGTTCCGAATTCTCTCCCCTTCTCAGCAACAGTGGTTGATTTTTCCTGAAGTAGGTGCACAGCCGAAGTCGTTGCGGTGCGCGCTTGTTCGGTGATGTCATTCGCTAGCTCTGCGACTCGCTCGCCAGCTGCGGAAACTCTCTGCTTGGCCTGCAAAGTGGCATCACGAGCCCTCGAGTATGCATCGGAAACGCCTTCGGAAGGTTCCGGTTTTAGCGCGCTGACAAATAACCAAGCGATAGCACAATCGGAGGGGTTCAGTGTGTTCCAGGCGACTGGAAGACATTGTGACCATTCTCCTCCACCGATTAACCTACCTTGCTCTGAGTATGGACCGCGAGGGGGTTCCAGTGGTGTTTCAGGACTAGCTGCTCCTGCTGAGAGATTCAGGGGAAGGGCAAGGCAGTTTTTAAGCGCCCAAGAGCACAAGATGGGCAGGAATCGACAGACCGATTGTTGTACGAGCTTCCATCGGGTTTGTCGTCGCTGATTTGGTCGTTTTTGTGTTGCGTCACTGCTGTGGTTTGGCTGTTGTTATACAATAAATAACTCCAGCTCAGCAACCTCTTGCAATTCCACCCCCNCCCCCGCGCCGTGAATCAATAATAGAAGCTGAATGTATGACTATCAAAAATGCAATAGTGGGATGAAATTATGTAAGCTTGTGCTTAATCAGACCCAGGATCCCCTTGGAAAATCGTGCAATATGGTATGGATAGAGAAGGGGGTCGGGGGAATGGTTGTGTGGCCAGCCAGTTGAGATAGAGGTGTTGAGTCCCCACTCGAATCTGCCGCGTGAGGTCTCAGCTTTCAATTCGCTCTGAATGGACGAATCTCCAAATCCGTGGGGCTCCGAAGATCCCTGGCAGTCAGAAAATGGGGCAGCTATACCTAAGCCTTCTTCATCGGGCCCTCCTCCAAGTCCCCCTGTCTCCCCCCTCGTGATGCCGGATGCTGTGTTGCCCGAACCGCCGGCATCCAAGCCAAAGGACCCCACTGCTCACGAGGATGTTGCCGGTGATTACACTGAAAGCTCGAAGCAGCTCGGCACGGAAAAGGGCGTGATCGAAAGACCTGCCCCGGTGTCGCAAACATCCAGCAGTTCCTCACCGCAAAATTCTGGGCCCGCGGAGCATTCATCAAAAAATAACCCTGATTTTTTGGATCCTTTGACCATTGTAACGGGTGCACCTCCAGCTTCTGTCATCAGCCCACCAGCTCCAGCTACTTCACCTCCAGCAAAGGTTGACGTGCCGGCACCGACAGCGGCAAAGGAACTCACCAAAGTCATCGACCCGCTGCAGGATTCGAAGCCCGCTACCTCACGAACTGGTCAAAAGCCGGACTCTTCAAACCCCTTGGTTCAAACGCAGTCTACCCAGCCGATTTCGAACCCTCTAGCGTCTGCAGGAATGACTATTTCAAAGTCAGCTTCACCTCCTGTGGGGGTTCCACCAGTCAGCAACCCACTTCAAAATGCGTCGCCATCTCCAGCCTCGACGATGCCGATCGCCACAAACGGAATTCGCCGCCTGCCTACCACGGCGGCATCGCCGACACCAAAATCTCCTGTTTCGACGCCCGCATCTTTTGTGGACCCTCTTTCTGCTCCACCTGCGGCACCTGCTGTTGCCCCAGCTCCAGTACAACCACCGTCACCTGTGCGCGCGACTGCGCCAGGAATCACATCATCACGTGGGTCTCTACAGGCGCTGAAATAACGAATTACTCTATAGCATAATAATTTACGAAACTTGGCAGCAACCCTCGTTCCGTCTAACCCCTCTGGACCTGGGGCCTCGGTTGTCAATGGTGCCGGGCTTGAAACACCAACAGGCGCCGGGGCACGTCCTTCTGCTGCAGTCGTTGATCCTTTAGCACGTGCAATGTCCCCAGACATTGGGTCTGATAGCATTTATGATGGACGGGCGGCGTCACCACAGAGCAAAGCGGGTGCTCTCACGGGTTCGGTGGTTTACAATCCACTCGGAGGCGATGAGGACGACAGCAAGACTGGAGATGAGGGTCTCCGCTGGGGTTCTGGAAGTGTTCGTCGAGTAAGTGGGTCCATTATTCGTGGTTTGAAGTACTCTAAATACCATCACGCCATCATTACTAGGCACGCAACTCTACTCCGTCACAGCATGACTTGGATAATGACTTACCGCCGCCAGTGATGACGTCTTCTTTCTTCTCCCCATCAAGTCGAGCTGCGCTTCCAACCAAATCCGTCACCCCTCCGCCAGTGAACTCTCCAACGCTGTCGGCTCCCCCCGTGGAAGCACCTCATCCACCAGTAAAAATAGCTCCTCGTTTCACGATTGCGATTCCTTCGACCACCCGCGTCCCTGGCGTGGACCAACATATTTCCTACACAATAGTCACTCGTTTCCATGGCCCCGGTGGGTCTCGCGGAGATCGCGAATGTGTCGTCAGTCGCCGTTATAGGGACTTTGTCTGGCTCTGGGGTGTGCTTCAGGCAAAGAATCCAGGTGTAATAGTACCACCCTTGCCGGAGAAACAAGCTCTCGGTGAGTTTGAACAGACGCTATTCAAAATTATTGCACGTGTTTTTAAGCAAAATGACATACGCGCCTGTAGGTCGCTTTCAGGAGGAATTTGTGGAATCGCGCCGATCTGCCTTGGAACGTTGCGTCCGCAAAATGGGTGCTCATCCCCGGCTCGCGGACGATCCCGACCTGAGATCGTTCCTCGAGTCTGATTCGTTTTCACCTGATCCGAGCGCCGTCACAAAGGCGAAACAGGGCCCAAGCACTTCGTCGAGTGGTGCGGCTGATTGGTTCGGTAGCTTAAGCGAGCGAATGGTTGGCGCTCTACCAAAGGCGCCCGAAGGAGATGAGGTCCGTGTGATCTGATAGAAATTGGGACACGGAAGTTGACTAACGCCTTTCTAACTCTTTTGAAAAGTGGTTTGAGAACAAGAAGTACCAACTCGAGCTTCTTGGAACGCAGCTCAGGGCGCTCTACAAGGCAGTAGAGGGTGTGATAAAACAACGAAAAGGTGAAACTTACAAAATCGAGGAGCGATCCGGTTGCCTCGATTGAATCATTGTTTGTTCAGAACTTGGAGCAGCGAACTTCGAGTTCGGCGAGAGTTTGATCTCCCTCTCCGCCGTCGAGGTAGATCGTCCCCTTGTCCATCATTTGTCCGTACTCGGAGAGATATGTAAAAAGATGAGGGACATGCAGATGAGGCAGGTGAGTAAATCCAACTGGAATGCAGTTTGCGGAACTATCAAAATTTTTATGCCCCAGGCTCGCATTGATATGACGTCCCTTGCAAACACCGTGGACGAGTATGTTCGCTTTCTAACATCCATCGAGGCAGCTTTCGCCTCTCGCCTCAAAGTATTTCACGACTGGAAAGCTGCTGAATCTGCCGCGGTGACCAAAAAGATTGCATTGGAGAAAGCCAAGGCGGGTGGAAGATCGAAAGCAGAAAAGTTGCCTTTCCTTCAACAGGAAGCGGAGGAGGTGAGACCTTCCTCATGTTGTGTTTCCATTGCACACCTGTGCAAACAAAATCCGTAATGTCCAAGGCCGAGAGCTTGAATCAACAAAGCAGAAAGGAATTTGAAGATGTGACGGAGCGACTCAGAACCGAACTGATCCGATTTGACAGAGAGAAGGTGGAGGATTTCACGACTTCGCTACAGCAGTTTCTCGAAGGGATACTACAGACTCAAAAAGAGGTAGATTTCTTCGTTTTCACCTTGTCTATCTTGATGATTCACCACCCTCCCACCCAAGGTTGTGGCGTTGTGGGAGTCGTATTTTTCCCTTACGAGAGTCCATAGCGGCCGAGAATTGTAATTCGAATCAATTTATATACATGTCCTCGTTCTCATGGTGCCGGAGAAAGTTTCGGAAGCAAACGAGGTTTTTTGGGGAGAGCTTCAGGGGAACCCTCAGTGAGTGATGACGGTCCCCAAAATCACCCCCCTTTTGGCAAGTGAACAACAGCTAAGTCTAGACACGACCGGCGGGGCTCTAGGCCGTCGGACTTGTTTTGAAGCGTGTTGATGGACGAGTTAAGGCTGGGAGGACACTCGCAGAGAATACACGACAGTCTGCCATTGTTCGAGAATCTTATCCGGAGACGGAGCGTAAAGTCGCTGCAGGACGACGGAGAGCTTTCCTTGCTATCGTCGGAACCTGCGATGCCGACATCGCGGCCCGGAATCCTTCCCACAGCGCGACGGAATTCCAGAAGTAGTGAGACGGACGTTGATGCCAGAGGGAACCAAGTGGTCGCAACGGCGAGTCTCATCGCTGAAAATCTATCCTCCCACATCTCGAGTGCTGCCGCATCACTGTCTGCCACCGCCACGCAGTTTGCGAGCAATGCGCACTCAGCGGGCGGGGATGTTCGCAACCGCATCCAGTCAGTAGGGGAGGGCGTGGCGACACGCATATCTACAGTCAGAGGCGAAGTCGCAGCAACCACGGGAATAGTCGCCACCAGCTTGTCAAATGTCGGGAACAATGTGCAAGGACTTCTTTCTGCGGCGGTGTCGGCTGGAGCGTCCACAGCGTCGGATCTGGTATCTCGAGCCGTTGACGCTGCAGAAAACTTTGCCATTCACCCCACGGATGTAGCGAATCTTGGTCAGCCCTCGTACATTCTATCCGTGGAAACCATTGCGCACTCAGAATTGGCATACCCCCGACGAAGTCGGAGACCACTGACCACGGAGATGCCTGAGGTTTTACTTGCAAACAGCACGTTGACTGTAACCGCGGATGATGACATAAAGATCGAGGCAAAAATGGACCTCTCTGCGCTTACGCTCAGCACACCAGGAGAGAAGGATTTGACAGAGTTGCCAGTCAAATCGGCGGAAACCGTGCTATCATCAGACGATGAAGGCAAGGTGACTGACGTGCAGCGGGAGGAGGAGCGTTTGTGGACTTCGGAAGGAAAAGGTCCCCGTCCGTGGAAACTTTATAAAGCAGATGAAGTACCCGATTGGCTGCGAGAGCGGTTTATTCTGACGGGTTACCGTGCATATACGACATATGTTCAGAATTGGAGGTCGATATTCCGGTGGCACAACGAAACACTCAACATCCACACCCATTTGATCGCGTTGATTGCCACCGCAGCAGCTGCAAATGCGCTGGTGATGAGGCTGGAGCCCAACGCAGACGTATGGGACCGTACAGTTTTCTCAGCGTACATCGCTGGGGCGGCATTTTGTTTTGGAGCCAGGTATGGTTGGAGTTTGCTCCAGTAAAATGACGTCAGCGTTTAATCCTCCTTCGATCCATGTCTTCCAAAATTCAAGTACCCTTTTCCATACGGTGGGTATTGCTTTTATCATGCTCACGTCTTTATAGTGACCTAAGTACTTTCATATCGATCAGCACTTCCCCAATTCTCCTGAAGCGTTTCACACATACTGCTCTCTCGACACAAGTGGCGTTTCTGTCCTTATCATGGCTTCCACAACTATCATTTGGTCAGTCGTTTCTTTGGAAGCTTAGTCGGCTTTGCTGATGTGATGGAGACCGATTACCAGCTACCACTTCTTCTACTGCCAACCCGTCGTGCGTGCTGTCTACATTGGCCTCATAAGTAAGGGAGTTACAATTTAAACACAGCTTTCACGGACTTATCACATCTATCCATAGTCGCGGCCAACTCTGTCGGCATTTTGGGTCCGCTCTGGCGTGCCTGGACCACACCTGGCTTCCGAAGCTTGAGGGTTGCGGTATTCTTAGGATCCGCCGTGCTGTCTTGCGTGCCAGTGTTCCATTACTTGATTGCCTATGGGTTTCCCCCTGCCGGGTCGTGGCTCCTTTACGCCGGGTTGATGGTCGTATTTTACCTCGGAGGCGCGTTTGTATACCTTATGAGGTGAGTAGAAACTACGTCCGCGGAAGAATGAACTTTTGACGACAATATGTTCTGTTTTCGGAAGGTTCCCCGAGCGCTGGAGCCCCGGCACATTCGACTACATTGGACACTCGCACACCTTTTGGCATTGTTTCATTGTCGCGGCTGCATGGTCCCATTACTGTTGTGCAATAGAGCTTCATCGATGGAGGGTCGGCGGAGAGTATTGTGCGCATCCTTAGTAGAATACTTTCATGGGTGTTTCAGATTCGTGGATGTTTGGGTATGTAGATTACAAACAATGTAGAGTGTATGCACATACAGTCGGGAGGGTCACAAAGTACCCCCATGCAGACGTTCACGATGCGTTCGACTTCCCCTCGTGAGGCCGCTCTCCCTCTCTCCTCATAATTTCCCGCGCGATTCCCTCGCTCTCGAGTGCTTTTTCGAGCGCCTCTACGAACACCTCGCCAGAAACACCTCGCCGGCGCACAAAGTGAGCGTGTGCAAGGAAAGGAAGACGCCGTAACGTGCGACCAGAAAGCTGCAGTGCGGCACACTTATCCGCAACGCTGGCGAGGCGAATGCTTGCGCGATGGGGATTTATGGTAGGGGGAAGACCCCGGAACAGCTGGGGTGCCCATTGTTACAAAAAGTGACGCATATGACGCCAAAGTGATTTACCTCAATTTCTTTCCAATCCAAAAGTTTTCCGTCAGAGAGAACAATTCCTGTGCGAACAAGTTCACTTATGCATGAACACAAAATGGTGTATACGGCCCGAGCTGACGGAGGTGCGACTAAAAAAGAATGTAACAATCGGTTTCCCTTGCCAAACGATGAAGTGAGCACGTACTGTAGTGTTTTATGTCAGCACGGTCTACAAAGGCGAGATCTTATGAGCAAAGACAACATGTCAGCAGATTCTAGTGAGATGTTGTTTGTTGTGCAAGCCTACCAATCGCTTCTGTGACGTTAGATGTCGTTACGATGAGCACGTTTTTGCGTTTCTTTATCTGATCAATCTGCGTGAGAAGAGCATTTACAACTGTTGCGAACGAAAACCGCACAACGTCAGGGACTCCAGACTTTGCGCCCAAATCTCCTTCACCTCGTACAGCGTCACTCGGTTCACTTCCGCCTACAGCAGCTCGCCTAGCAGCGGTGAGCGATTCAACCTCGTCAATAAGTACCGTAACAAAGGCATCGTCGTCGGAGGCGAGCTCAGATATGGTGGAGAACCTTCACCAACAGAGGGTGAATCAGTTGTACATAACGGACCGGGAAGGCTACCAACATTTTCATCACCAGTTTCCTGCAATTTGATACAGAGCCACCGGGCAGTTAGAGGTTGTTAAGCGAGTCTCCAACGTTGCAAACCCACCCAGATTCTGAAAACCACTTCGAAAATAACGAGTGTGAATTAATCTCGATGAGCTTCCCGTAAGCAAATCGGTTGCTTAACCGGACGGAGAGCTTGTGTGCAAGGGCACGGCAGAGTGAAGTCTTCCCGGTTCCTTTGGAAACGTATCAACTTTGGTAAGGGCTATCCTCGACAAACGTTTTGACTCACCTGGCGGGCCGTATAACAGAACGACACGATTCCATGAGATAATGTTCGGATCGACAGCGCAGTCTGTGATTATACCGAAAGGCGAAACTTCACCAATTTGGTGCCAATAATGAGAGTTGATGTAACGCACCAGAGAACTCCATGGTCGTTGTAATGTAATCCAAGAGCTGCGCTTTGAGTCAAGAGATATTTATTTAGACGTCACGGCAGTTCAATCCAATTGCACCTCACTTTGTATCTCATCATCAAAAACGAGGGATTCCCACAATCCTTCCAAAGTGCGAGACGGCAATACTAGCCCAAAAGCAATTGCGTGAAACACCAAAACGAATCATTTCAGGTCATTCATCTAGGAATTCTCTCGTGAGAACAAGCTCACCAAGGTGGTGACTTGTCATTACATTTTCTTCTTCATTCATTTCCTCGACCGGTTCATCATCTGCCAGTTGATAGACAAAGACGCTCATGTTGCAAGACGATAGATGGAGTTCCCCTTGTGAACTTGCTGTAACATCTGAACACTCGCAAATGCGGAGCGATTCGACGTCATTGGCACATTGAAGTGATGACAAGCGATCTCGAGATATGATTGTGGTTGTTTGGACAGCTGCTAAAGTTAAAAGTGTTGGGAGCGAGGATGTTATGGCTTCTCACGTCGTTTCACTCACCGCCCAGAAGCGTTTTCCGGAGCCAATTCTCAACCATGGATGCAGCATTTTCGTACTTGAGTGTAGACTCTGGTCTCAAGCAACACCTGCGATAGTTGAATGACTATGATTGTGGTGTAACGGAAGATAGAGGAGAGGACCTCACTCGACGTAAAAAGTCGGTCGGAGCTGAAGTTTGTCCACTTCTTTGGTGTCCATCACGGTGTCCGCGTGTCCGTTGACCGAAATCATTTCAACAAGCGAAGGTGAAGATTGGGGTTGCTTCGGTCAGAGGCAACAGAATAACTGACAACTACGCTTCATTTTTCGGGCAAGGAGATGTCCGCGTACGGCATCACGGCGGATACGGCGGAGAACAGTCCCGAAATCGAGAAACAATGGGCAGTCAAGGTGTGTAAAGCAGTGATGGCGACAGCTTATTCCCAATCAGTTCTTCCTCTGTCTCTAATCTTCCCCCATCAGGCTGTCCATCACGCGGAAACTTACATGAAGCTACTCAAGGCTCTTCCTCCCCGGAAAATGAAGTTCACACCGTGGGTTTTGAGCGGGACAGGGAGGGAAGCTACCGGTTGACAGACGATTGATGCTTAACACAGTATCGATGACGAAATATACCAAGGTGCGTCTTGCACAACGATTGCTTTGTGTCCGCTTCGATCTAACCACTCGACTTGTCGTTGTCGGTTGGTATATGTGCAGACTTCACCAAATCCTTTCCAGCTTTTCCCGTTTCACTCATCGCCCTCGACCTACTGAAAACGGAAGCAGCCAAAGCGAAGTGGCGTGATTTCATCAACCGCTACGAGAAGAAAGTTCAAGACTTTAATTTTGGAACTCTCCTGCGAATCGATAGCACCGGAGACTACGAAGAAGAAAACACCACTTTCGGTGAGCCATTCGGACGGCACAATATGACGAGTCATAATGCAGCCGCAGCTACTATGCATATGGCCACTGGTGTAAGAATGCTGACCGTTCGCCCTTTTGCCAGTAACACGCTTGCAATTCTTCGCTATCGAAATCGCCCGATGTCGACAAGGCGCGAACGATGCAGTCTACGAGGGTGCGAAAGAGGGAAATAATGCGAACGGACGATAGCGAGGATTCGTCCGAGTTTTTTTTTTTCTTTTTTCATCAGTTGCATTCTGCGACAACATAGATAAGACGTGCATGCTAGTTTAACGTGTTTCTATGGAATTAGCAAAGAGTGTTTCAATGCTCGGAATGCGAAAACGCTACAACTTTGCCCCGACTTCCTCGTAACTGAAGGCAGTGTTCTCCGGATCGTTTCCGCTTGTAAGTACAGCTGCTCGCGCCCGGTTATCGCGGCCAAGAATAGCTTGTGCGAGTGATACAAGGTCAGCGAGAGTGTAAGACTCCAGACAACGGATGCGCTCTGAGACATAATCAAAGTTGGCGTTCTGGACCATGCCAAACAAATGCGGATAAGAGGTGATGTTATCGTCACAGACACTTGTCGTGTGAGCTCTCTTAAGCAACTGAGCTCACCTCTTCAAACGATAACCTAGCGAGGTGGCGGTTTTTCGCGGCCAAATTATCGTACGGGTGAAGGAGTCTGTCCAACACGGAGGCTTTGAGGCTTTCAAACCGTTCCTCAGATTTGGGAAGGTCCCTCAAAAATGTCTCAAGGAAGAGCTCGATTCGGGAAAGGAGGTCTCTGAGTTTGAAGGCGGCCACGGTCAGATGTATTCGGGGGTCCTTCCCATATTCCGCTCACCTCGCGTTGTGGCTGTTCGACTGCACCGAGGTCTGTACGAACATTCGCTGGTTGCCCGCCACCATGGTGCCTGAATGGACCAGATACCCCGTCCTTCGAAGAAACCAGTGAGCACCTCGAACTCAAAATTTCTTTCACTGCGATACTTACTGCTGTACGGTCCTGAGTTCTGAATAAAATGGTTCCTTCATCAACTTTCCGAGTAACTCCACTCCAGTCACAAGCTCCACGGTCTTTGGACCACAATCAGCAATCCAAGCGATAGCATTTCCCTTCACATCCAGCTGTAAGCGGTGCAGCTGGGGTCGAGCCACGGACAACGGAACCACCTCGGTCCTGCAAGAGAATACCAAGAATTCATGTGAGTAAACAAGAGAACCTCCAGAGAACCTCCAGTGTTGGGATGCTGGCAACACACAATTTCACCTCCTCCTTCAAACACGAGGTGCCTCCGAGCTTGGCCACCAAAAGGTCGTACGCAGAGTGTGCCGATTTTGGTAACACATTACCTCCAACGAAACCCTCGATGTAATGCCGATTGTAAAGGGTGCCGACGAAATGGGTAAGGTCTTCGAACGTGATGTTGTCAATTGCATGAGCAAGTCCGGCCATTGGGACATACTGCTTGTACCTGTAGAGTTGAGTTGGCAAAAACTGTAACAAGTGCGAGGCCAAGAGATCTACACCCACATAATCTGAGAAACTCTTTCGAACGCTTGTCTCACAGGGGGATCCTTGGCTGCGTTCTTGTAGTCTCGCGATAAGCTCTCCTTGAAGATTTCGAACTCCCGCAAGGTGAGACCTGGAGCCACAACTCTGTCCAATACTTCAGCCAGAAGCTTATCGGCTTTTTGCGAGTATCCAGAAATGGATACGTCAATACCGACTGAGCGAAACACCGAAACACCGTAACTGAAGGAGCCCACAGGTGCGTCAACAAGATGTTGATGAAGGCTCACGTCACGGTTCCATAGCCACTTACCTCAAACCCGCGTAATGGGCAGGATACGAGATCTGATTGAGTCGTTCGTGGACAAACCTCAAGTACAAATCCGCAAGAACCAGTGATTTGGCATTGTCTGGTCGTATGCTGGGAGTCTTGATTGTGAACGAGTAGCTCAATTCGGGAACCCAGAATTCATCATCCGTGTGACACCACAATTGTCCGCGGGGGTCATCTTTCAACAACACAGGAGGTCGAGAATTTGCTGCCGCCCTCTGTTCTCCTTCCAGGGAGGCGACTACCTCTGAAGGGGGTTGATTGACCAGTTGAAGGTTGTCAGGAATGAAGGGATTGGGAACAGGGTACCGGACTTCGGGGTTGCCCTGAGACGGTTTCCATCGATGAAGTTCTTCGGACGAAAATGGCACAAGAGCATAGCGGGCTTCCATCCACTGCTCCTTCCTATCCAGTTTCGGAGATTTAAACCCCCCTTCTGAACTCTTGTCCAAAGCGACGACAGTGATGACACAAGTTTCAGGTACAAGAGTGTCCAAAAGGTCACGAATGCGTCCCGGCGAGAACTTGGAGACGAAAAGAGACTTCATAGGGAACGTCGAGAGATCTTCCTTTCGAAGAAGTGTGGCGTAGCGCGTTGCAGAACCTCGAGATTGCTAAGAGAAACGTTATGCGGGTAGTCATCAGCACCAAGACCTTTCACCCACTTGCTGGAACTTGTATTGGGTTTCCGCGACAAGATTCAATTCGTCATAGAGGTATTTTGGATACTCTCCGTTATCTCTGATGGACTGCATAGCTTGAAAGATGAGTTCCACAACAAGCTCGCGATTTGCCAACCCGTGCTCCGTCAACGAGAGTGAGATTTCAAAGAAATTATTCCGCCCGCCGAGTTCGGATTTTCCAGCCGACAGCTCTTCTGCGAGGTGCAGTTTCTTGAGGAGAGCCAGAAGAGAGTGTTCCCCTTCATGTCCAAGGACCTGAACCAGACAAACTTAGATACGTCCCAGGATACCACCATAGTATCAAAAAAAAAAAAGCCCATACATGTCCTAGCAGGCTAGCAGGTTTGGAATCCATGTCCGTGAGTTCTGGAGGGATTTCCCATGTCAGCGCCAGTTCTCGCAAGTCCTTGATCACCCAACGCGTCAGATAAACTTCTCAATATTATCCACACAAGGACACACCTTGAGTGGCTCAATGTAAACCCAGTTTCCTTTCACGTCGTCCCGGAATATACTGACCGGGACCTCTAATTCCTTCGAAGCCTTGCTGGGTACCGCATCGAAGTACCGAGACACCCACTCCACAAGGACATCCAGCTTCTCCTTGCCGACCACGACCAAATTCATTATCTCGGCGGAGTAGTACTTGGCGTACCATTCCTTGAGCACTGCTGGGTCGATTTTCTTCATCGTTTCCAGATTCCCAGTGTTGAAGTAACTGAACGGATGTTGGGGGTCCGACAGATCCTTCCGAACGTGAAGAACACGCCATCCATCCGACTCGATGTTTTTGCGATATTCCTGATCGACAGCATTCATTTCTCTCTCCACGCAAGACTCATTGAAGAGTGGACGTTTGAAGAACTCGGAGAATCGGTCCAGCGCTCCTTCCAGAGCCTTGGGAGTCACCTCGAAGTAGTAAAGTGAGTGATCGCTTGAAGTGTAAGCGTTCATGTTTCCGTTATTGTCGGTGATGTAGCGCTCATACTGATAATGAATGAGATGTCACCACAATGTCACGAGGAGGAGCCACGATGATAGCGCACCTCGTATTCTTTTGGGTATTTCTCCGTGCCTGGAATTCGATTTTGAACCAACTCAAATTGCACGATGACAAGTGAGAACTCACCCAGAAACAACATGTGCTCCAAAAAGTGAGCCGTCCCCTCGTACTGCTTTTCGTCCCTCCAGCTCCCGGTCTTCACATAATTCGGAATTGAATGGAGGAGGAAACATATAATGTAATTGGTCGGTACAAGCCCAGAGATGAAAATGGAGAACTCCTAACCTCAACCGCAAGCGCTGCTCCAGACATGCTGGTCTGAGGATCCGATATGATGTACGCCTTCATCCCATTAGGTAGAATCACTTTGGCAGTTTTTCTCGATTTCAAGCTCGGTGTGAGAATCGGGACATTGAAGAGATCCTCGCTCGGCGACAGCATTCGTAATCGTGGAGCCAACCGATCGAACAGCGACCGTGAAGCTCCCGACACACTTCGCGCCATGGATGGTCTCAAGTAAGCAGATGAAGGACGGGGGCTGGGAAATCTCAAATCCTGTTGAAGGTGAAGACGTGTCGGTGCCCGGGCTGCTTGAACAATTTCTGGTCAGCTCGACGCAGCTTTGCCACGATGATGCAAGGTAGAGTCTCGTACCGAAGCTTCGAAGATGTGATTGGAACGAATTCCGCATCGGCGGGGCAGAATTGTTTGGTTCGAGCGGATAAACCCTCCACCAGCAATTGATACATTTCGTGTGCACCGTATGTTACACGAGCCCCCAACAACTACACATGTATCTTTTAAATGTTAAACGGTTGAGTTTCGTCTTCGTCTGAGCGGCTCGTGTGCATCTTGATTCATCATTCGCTGTCTTCCCATTCTGTCACACGCGTCGTTGACTCGAGCCAGCTGGATTCTCTTCTCCTTTTCCTCCGACATCTGATACGTTTGATCGAGAAACCTTCTGCTGGCAGAAAGATTCAACTGCTGCACCAATGGGCCGAGTTGTTGGGTTTGCGCTAGTCGGTCAGGCATGGTTGCACGCTGGTCGACCATCTGTCCGCGAACGAGCCGGTCCCACAATCTTCCAATGGCTATGCCCCTCTGTTGTCGGTCTGTCAAAAACACCGTCTGGTTCGCCAAGGGCGCCAGCGAGATCAACCGCTCGATCACTGCCAGGAGATCTGCAAACTCTCCAACTGAACTATCGGTCGACGCGTTTTCCGCTCCACCGACAATCTGGTTTGACAGAGAACGCCCATCAACCACATCACCTTTTGAGCGTTGCGTCACCGCTGTCTTATCTGAAGATCCCGCTGATCCGTCTGGAGAAATTGGGGCGATGGCGGGGTTTCGACGTGCTTGCACAATGCTTTCCACAAGGACCATTGCGTCGTCCACCCTTTTCCACGCCTCTCGTTGCTGTTCTGTCATGTTGGTTAGATCAATATGTTGTCCAATCGAGAACAAAGCAGAACTTGTTCATGATCAGAACAACGAATCAGAAAAAAAACTTTTGTCCGGGAAGTGCATCGGTTCTTACGTGGGAAAGTGACTTGCTGTATCTGTGATCTTCGAACTCGCTGGCCGAGGTATTGTTGGTGATCCCGCCGCAACGCCCGTGAGCGCGCTCACGTTATAGCGACGGTTAAGTGCTTCATACACCTGAGTGATGTGTGATGTGATGGGGGGCGACGGGTAAGTCATCCTTCAATGCACCCATTGGAAAGGGAAGACGATTGTGAATCCTTACTCTCTCAAGAATGTCAGTTTGACCTTCTTGGGTCAGAGTGGGGTGGGAGGGAGAGGAATTGCGTTCCACATTCGAAGCGCTTTCGCCCAACAGAACCGCCCACGTCAAGCGCTTCAAAAGTTTGATCAATGCGGCCGCGAGGGCGCCATCCGAAGCAAAAGCAATGATTATTGGGAGGTTGACCGAGCCTGATCCGTCCACACTCATGGAGTCCAGCTTCTTCGCAAAGGCGCTCAAATCTTCTTGGAAATGCTCAGGGTTGGAATCATCCCATGTTTCCCCACAAACGGCACTGAGAAGTCGCAAAAGAGATTGTAAGGCTATGTGATGCAGAGATCGAATTGCCTCTGCGAGTGCGGTCTGGTTTTCTCGGGATCAACGAGGGAAAAAGTGGGAGGGGGGGTCGACCAACAGGACTCTCACATTGAGCTCTGTGGCTTTTACGTCCTCTTGATTTCTCTCCGGCAAGTCTGGGTGTCCATGAATCATTTTCTGTCGATTCTGCGGGTGCGAAAGAAATCGGGTGTGCGAAGATCCCTGCGAAGTGAGTCAGGCATCTTGCCCGGCACTGCTCCCTCGACACGTCATCACCTTGCGATCATACCATCTCCGCGAGCGCAGTTAAATACTTTGCTGCTTCGCTGACCTTGCAAAAGATTAGATGTTTGTATCCGGTATCCGACGTCGCGTGTGGTAGTGGATTCCATACAATGTCCAGGAGCCTTCTGCTGGCATTGTGACCTCAAACGGCGCTTACCATCTCCCTGCACGACGATGCTTAGGGAGAGGAGAGGGTGTAAGAATGAAGCGGCGGGGTACGTCATGTACTGTTACAAATCATCTCTGCTACAAAATGTTCACCATCATTACCTCTCGGACTACATTATCATAAAGACATTTGATACGTCTTTTGTCCACTACGACGACAGCACAAACAATCAATCCATCTTAATCCCATTTCTGAGCTCCTAGCACCTTGTCGAGCTCTCGCCATAGCCAACGCAAAAGTTCCACCCACTGCAACCCATAAAAATACAAAAGCTAAACATATCGAGGGTATCCACATGAAAAATCAACATAACCGGGGCCGGGCCCTGGATGGTGGACGCGGTAAAGTCCCCGCTTCTTATGCTCACATATACTGAATGGGGTCTTCGCGGTGAGGTCAGTTTGTTAATCCCGAGTTCATATCGAGTCAAATTCATCGGACTCACGCCACGGTATCTGATAGCGCTGTGGGTACAACCTGCAAGCTGTTCAAACAACCGCCGCGGCAAGCAAGCGTAGTTGGATGTCTGAGAGGACGAACTTACTTATCCACAAAAGAGGGCGCGTAAAGGACGGACACAAAGGGCTACAAGAGTGTGAAGAGTAAAAAGGAGAAGTCCAGAAAGAAGAAGAAGATAAGAAGAAAGGCTAGCATCTCAGAACTTCGGAAATTTGGAGCAGTGACATCATATGTTTGACTTTTCTTCGTTACCTTGGGTGTACCGATACCACCTGTATATACACTGATTCCTTTACTAGCGAGAAGCTATTA
The DNA here is from genome assembly GCA_001574975.1 of Gonapodya prolifera JEL478. NCBI lineage: Eukaryota > Fungi > Monoblepharomycota > Monoblepharidomycetes > Monoblepharidales > Gonapodyaceae > Gonapodya > Gonapodya prolifera. The sequence continues at coordinate 302,694 of KQ965737.1, forward strand.
TAGTTCGTCCCTTTTGCGTCCACTAGTCAAATTTGCAAGAAGTTCCGCAACTTCTGCATCATATACGGCCCACTCAGGGATTCGTCGCTTCGCGCGATCAAGCTTCGGTTCTTTCGTCATTGGGTTATTGCACTAACAAGAGCAAGAAGCTGCATCACCGAAAGCACAGCTCACACTGACCGAATCCTTCGCTCACCAAATCAATTGTCTTCGCAGTTTTGAAGCTCTCATCATCACACCACGTCTCGCACCAGAGCCAATCACGAGAAAGCGAGAATATTGGAACTTGGTCTTGAAGGTTGTTGGGCAGATCTTGGTCCAAGTTCGCAAGACTTTCGGGGTCGGCGCTGAGCATTTGGTACTGGGATCGAAGGATGTCTCCGGCTGCCATCTGCCGGAAACGTTCGAGATCCACCAGGTATAGTGCACTGATGTGGTAAGGCCGTCCTTGGAGATGATTTGCCCAATACCCCGTTTTCCAAAATCGAAACCCTTCGGTTTCTTTCCGGCTGTCACCCATCGGTGTGAAAGCATACGCAGCACCACGGATGTCCATTTCTATGAGCTCTCGCAAGTCTGTACGAACGATCTAATCCACAAAATACGTTATCAGAGGCCCCTTGGAACTGGAGTTTTGCAATCACCTGGTCAGCGTCGACAAAGATTACTCGATCCAAGCTCATGGGGAACAAGACGTCTAGAAACAAGATTTTGTAACCCCAAATTGTCCTTTGTTTTTCGGTTTGCTTCCGGAGCCAGTACGGCCATTTATAAGTCACAAGTTCGTAGTCAAATCCGTACCTTTCCGCAAGTCGCGGAAGAGTGTCCTGGCGGCGATAGAGCGCCAATCAGATAAGCTTGAAATATTCGTCCTTCCCCCAATTCTCTTACTTTAAAGGAGGGTGAAAGAAAATTTTCGATTAACCAGAACTTAACAGGACTCGAGGTGTGTCGCATTACCCCGACAAACATGATGGACATAAATCGCTCGTACAAGTGGCCAGATGCTACCGAAAAGATATTTATGGCGGTGTTTTTCTTCGAAGGTACCGCATCAAGCCTGGGGTCCGCAGAAAAGAAATTGATTAAACTTTTCACCAAAGAAACACCAACAGCGCACCCACGGTCGTTGGAAAAGCGCCTTGATGCTTCCAAAAACACCCCCACTTGACTTTGGAATCAATTTTGCGGGATCTACCTTTTCTGGGGCCAGAACATCTTCCTTCTCCATTCCAGCTTTCTTGGATAGCCTCACGAACAATGTCACTCCTTCCAAACTCCGAAGGATAACGCTATGCCGTGGGTTCGCATTACCCGAGACCCGATCCACTTTCTGTAGCATCATTTTCTTTGCTTCATCGGTTACTAGGTCAATGTTGTAGACGTCAGTGGATCGCCCTTCACGAAGATTTAGTTCCCATATCCCTGGATTTGCTTTGAGCTGGAAATACCCGAGGTTTGCCATAATCATTGTGTCTACGATTTCCCGACGGTCTTCCGTGCCAAGGATGAGCTGTGCACCACGAGGAGGTGCATTTGTTGTAGCATCACGAGAGTGTCCTTTTACAAAGGCAATTGAGCGTTGACACGGATGTACACATAATGTGCATTCACCTTCGATCAATATGTTCTTTAAAGCGAATGTGGATTCTATACCCCTTTTCCGACTGCGGAGGTCCAAGTCCGACAACTTGATGTTGTCCAAGTCGTGCAGAGACGCGATTGGTGTAACAAGCCATCGTTCGGGAGCTGAGGAATTACACAATTGAACAGGGAGCGTGTTACCCATCCAAAATGACTGCGAAGGAGAACAAAACGATTACCATCTAGACCGAGTGTCAGAAGAGCGTTCTCAGGAAGTCCATGAAATATGGCCGAAGAAGCTACAACACGCCTATGGTAACGTTATGTCAAGTAACGCCCTCGAGGAAAAAGAGGTCGTCGCTTCTCACCCTGATGGGTTCACTTCAACACGGGGATTGAAGACATATCTGTAAAATCGTTTGAGTGGTACTTCTGTCAGCTTCGGAGTTGGCTCGAGTCGAATTCTAACATGAACGAGATTCCCCTCAATTTCGGATAATCGATGCAGAATGGCCGAGACCTTTTGAGAATCCGCGGTAAGAGGGTCCAGAGTAGCAGAAAAGAAGAAGTGAGCCTTGGTCATGTCGCCGATTTGAAATTCACTTTTGATGCAGAGATGTCAACCTCACAGCTGAGAAGTGATGCGTCCTTTTATAGAGAGATCAACACCAACCTCGGTTCCAACGGCGTGGGTTGAAGGGGGTCAAATCCAGTCCGGGACTTTGGCGCTTTGTAAAGACCAGAGTGAAGTTCGTTCAGTGTCGATCCTAAACTTGCTGTTGAGGTGCATTGCATTATCATCTCGGATACGACATGTCTGGTGTATTTAGAGAATGTTTGAGTCTTTTCAATGACACTGTTCTGCCGGAAAGCGATATAATCACCCTTGTGGAACATTGTCTCTGATGGAAAGAATCTTCTCAATTCGCTCAGCTACCGGAGAGATACGATCGTGGAAGTCCATCGATATCGCAATATTGATATCCGAGCTTGTAAGATAATGGCCCGGACCAAGGGGGCCGATTACCTGAAAGTGCATTGATTGTGTTTCGAATACACTCGAATATATCGAATTGCACTCACTCGACCGTTATGAACGATAAGATTCACTTGCAATGTCGGGAGCTCATTGTCAGCTAAAAACTCCGATATGTCGCTTTCCGTTGTCGCACTGTGCTCTCGATTTATCCTTTCCAAGTTCTCTTCCGTTAATGCGTTCTCAATAGCGATCATAGCGTCATCGAGGGCAACCGTTGGGATCGTTCGATCTACTGGCGCTTTTCGTAGTTGTAATGCAATGGACTTGGCGCGAGTCGATGCAAAGTGCCGAGACGTTACTAGACCAATTCGGGCATTGCTGGTATCGTCATTGATTGCGGCGAGTGCTTCCCGCAAGAGCTTCACTCCCGCTTCGTCCGAAAAGTCAGAGATGACCCAAATGCTTACAGGGTAGGTCTTCTTCGGGTCTATGTGACGTGAATGTTGAAAATGTATGTGGTGGATTGGTCCAGACGTCCGATAAACACAAACCTTTGGCGATATAAATTACATTCTCCCGCGGTACTTGATTCGTGTCAATGACAGGCACCGTTTCTGAGCCTGTAAACAAGTATGGATTTCTCCTCGAATGCACCCCAGGCAGGGTCGCAAAGAACTCAAACACGTCCGTCTCATCGTTCACCCTGTCTTCGTAGAGACTCCGCACCAAGTAATCAATTTGTTGGAAATACACGGACACCATGGTCTGGCTCCAGGACTGGAATATCGCGCCATCACCCCAGGGTTGAACTTGGTGACGCAGAGACGCTCACCCACCTCGTCAAGCACGATCGGCTTCCCGTTGCAGAACGCGATACTCTCCTTGGCCGAAACTCCCAGCCGGTTCATGTACTCTTTGGTTTCAGTGAGGCTGTCGTCCAGGGACGCCAACAGCTCGTCCAACGGTGCTGTCACATCGCCACGAACTTGGTGCTTTGGCGCGCTCTCGTGCACGACGGTCTGAAAAATGGGCTTGGCGAGGGCGACGATGGAGTCTTGCTCGCCTTTGTCGCGCGCAGCTTGCAGGACCTGGTCACCGAACATTACTTTCAATCTAATCGAATGGGCCCTCTTAAATTGCGAGATCAGCGTACCGAGACAATGAAATCTCTTGCATCTTTCAGGCCGTAGCCATCAACCAGAAACTTGATCATTTTGGCCATGTCGGACGCTGGCGGAGGAGGTGGGAAACACGTTACACCTCACCAACACTGGGTTCACACATGCGCAACATACCTTCGCCACTTAGATCCGCATCAACCGCCGGTACAAGCCCGAACCTGATGGGGACCTCCCCCCTTACGAAATTGAAGACCTGCTCCACCAAGTCCAGCGACGTCCTCTTTGACACGTCCAGCATCATGACGCACGAGAACAGGTTCTTGCGCACGTACTTGAGCTGCCCCGGGAAGCTGAAGCGGCGCAGCTCGTTGATGCCCTTGGGCCACGCCATGTACCGCCGGTCACGCTCAAGGTCGTTCCACCAGATGGCGACGGTCTTGGGGCGGGTGTCGAAAGAGTCGCCCCATGGGATTCGGTCCGAGGCGCCGCCCTTACCGGAAGTGTAGAGCGGCATGGGTGCGTTGAGGATGGAGATCGTTTCGTTGGCGGCGAGGGAGTACCGCCCAAGGGAATCAATGACGCTCGCTTCTGTTTTGAGCACGCGAAGGAGCCTGACCGGTGAGGGCAGTCAATGAGCTGCGCAAAGCACTACAGTCGCACACAAATGTTCGGGGAACTCACTGGTACGGGTCGAGGAGGACCGGATCGAGCTCCACCCCATTCACCTCCAGGGTGTTCAGTGCGCCACCGCCCATCTGCTGGCGGCCTCGAGGACCGGAACGGCCCTTGTTTGCCGTCACGTGCGCTCGGAGCGTCTCGTCCGTCGGGATCTCGGCGACGATGTGGGCGAGTTTGGGGAAGTCTCCCGTGAGCTGCTCCAAGGCCGCAAGCGGGTTGGGGTTCTTGAGGATCAGTTGGGATGCCTTGAGTCCAAGGTCTGTGTGTGTGTGTGTGTTGGCACGAGATAATACGATATTTTTTGAGAAGTGTGATAAAGAAGGAGGATGGAGGCATGCAGACGTACCTGCGATGGCTTCTTCGTCCTTGATCTGGACTATTTGAGGAGTATCCAGCAGTCCCAAAACATCGTCTGATTCGGATTCTTCCCGGGCGAACGCTTCTTCCGTCCCATCATCCTCATCTTAGGGATTACGGTCAGGCCGAGGTCGGGCCATCACTCACACCAACAAGGAAGCCATGGTCACCTACCTGAACCTGAAGCAATCTTCCTATCGTCAATCACTTTATAGTCGGTCTTCTTCACCGCAAGCTCCACGCCGTAACCGCTCAGTGAAATCCGAGCACCACCGCTTCGGTCGTCCTGCGGCTGCGGCGGTCTGAACCGCAAGACGTACGCGAGGCGCCCTTCGGACGCGAGGGAAAGCATGCGAGAGTGAAGTGCGGGGAAGTCCACTGAAAAAATGTCCCCGTACAATATCGCAGGGGAGTCGGAGTCACCGGTTTGGTGATCGAAGGGGAACACTTCGGGCGCAGAGCTGAAGGGGGCATGACCAACATCATAGTATCACACCACAGCACCATATTTGATGAGTTGATTGCTTGAGAGTACGGTGACACAGACCGAACACACACCTTTTCCAGTCCGAGTCCACAAGGATTGAATCCAATTCCTCCACAGAGCAAGCCTGCCTACCACCCACGTCAGCCCATGACGGACAGTGATGTCTGAATTCCGGATTTCCTGCGAAACGGGATGACAAAGTGGTGTTGTACAGGTGATAGTGGGATTGGACCGCAGCGGAAGGTGCGTGGAGGGACAGCGCGACCTTGGCGAGAGGGAGATACGCCGGCGATTCGGGCGGATTCAATTCATTATCGGCCAGGAGTTTGTAAATGTAGTCGTAGACCGCCTCTGGTGAAGAAGGCGGTGGTGTAACGGCGACTTTGGAGAGTGCCCCGAAGAAGGCGGAGTAGCCCCGTTCTGCAACCAGCTCCCTTTAATCGAGCGAAAGCATTGAATTGAGCACAGTTCGCATGCCGAAACGTAGGCCAAGGTCGATTGCGATTAACATACAGTGCTTCCAGCAGCGGGTGAGTGGCACTCCATGAGGACTGGACGACAGCGACGACCGGTGGCGAATCCGATGCCGACGCATGAAGAAAAACGGCGCAAAGAAGCAGCAGCGAGACGATGCTGCGGGAATGAGACGGACGATTGGACAGCATTGGAGAAAGGTTCGCTGCGGTCATTGAGTCAACTTAATTAGCCGGTACTTCTTTCACCTCAAGGACTTGACAGGCGATGGGCGACGTCGGCGCGCAGAATCGTGGCAAGCACAGCCACAAGAACGACAATGCGGTGAGTTTTCGGGATGCGAGCGACGGCGGGCGGCCGCGGAACTGATCCGATCACAACCTGTCCAGAGAGATCCCGCGTACTTTGGGTACTACGCCCAGCTGACGCACCAGCAAAACAGTAACTGTCTTCGCGATGGCCGATTGACCCGTCGCTGTCGGTCTCACGTCTGCCGTCAGTGCTCCAGGACACTGTTAGAACGTCAACGTATCACTCGGCAATTATCGCCAATTCGGCGCTTTTTCTCAACAAAACCGTGCTGGACGTGGGAGCAGGCTCAGGTAACGGCAGCCGCGAATCCGATTCCGCCAACCCGGGAACATCTTACAAGAATGACTGTGTCTAGGCATTTTGTCCTACTTCTCTGTTCAGGCCGGCGCCGCCAAAGTATACGCCGTGGAGGCAAGCGACATGGCGCTGAAAATGAAAAAGCTGCTGGACAGGACTGATGTCAAGGTGGGCACGCGAAGAGCACCGTCACGACACCCTTCCCGCCAAAAACCCATCGACTTTAGAACACTTGGATGCGAGGGAAAGTCAACGTGATTCAATGTTTGTTCCCCACTGCTACCCACTTAAACGTACCAAGACGAAGCTGAACGCGACCCGCGACCCATCTCGACAGCGAAAATCGAAGAACCAGACCTTCCCATTCCCCAAGTGGACATCATCGTGTCCGAGCCCATCGGAGTGCTGCTCGTTCACGAGCGCATGATCGAGTCCTTTCTCCACGCGCGTGACAAATACCTGAAACCGGGGGGTGCGCTCTTACCATCGTCAGGCACGATATTCCTCGCCCCGGTTCGTCTTCGTCCTTTGGAACCAACCTCTCGCTTCAACCATCACCTCACATTTGACGCACTCCCCACCCTCTAGTTTACCGACGCGACACTGTGGACCCAAACCATGGCTAAAGGTTCGCTCGAAGCCGCACCCACCCGCCACGTCACCACCGCTAGCCCTTCTGTCCATCTTCTAGTGCGTTTCTGGGAAAGTTCCAACTTCTACGGCGTCGACTTGAGCCCTCTTGTGCGCGACGCCCGCGACGAGGTGTTTGGAATGCCTGGTGTGTATCACTTGGGCGTGCCCCACATCTCCGTTGGACGGTAACGTGACGTGATTCCCCCCCCCCGCACACACACACGCACACGCACGTTGCAGTCGTCGGCACGTTCGATCCGCGCACTCTCGTCACCGCCGCGTGCTCCCACCCAATCGACTTCTACACCATCACCGTGTCCGAGTTGAAAGAGTTTGTAATTCCGATCCAGTGGACTGCCAACTTTACGGGTATTCTCCACGGTACGTCATCGCCATTGACACGGGCGTCTCGTCGCGGGGGTGACTCAGGTCTCCGTTCTCCGTCGTCACCGAGGGTAATCTCACACCCTCCCGATCTGCACAGGTATCGCCAGTTGGTTCGACATTCACTTCGCCCCCAGCGCCAGCGCCGCCATCCCGGTCGTGTTCACCCTAACAACAGCGCCAACCGCAGAGCGGACACACTGGCACCAAATACGGTTCCTGTTCAAAGGCAAGCACCACACCTCTCCCTTCCCTTTTCTCTCACTTTCTCTCAGTTTTGGTCCTTTGCAGAACCTCTCGCCGTGAACTCGGGCGAAACGCTACGGGGCTGGTTCCACCTTTGCGTCAACGACATGCGGTCCTACACCGTCGAAGCCGAAGTGGTTCTCGGCGAGCACGAAGAGCTGTCCAAGCCCCCCCTCACCGACCCGCGAAATCCCAAAACCACAAACACCCACACCGGACCCTCCAAACCGTCGCGATCCTCGGCGAGGCGGCGACGAGACACGTGGGAGCTGCAGGACCAGACGTATTATTATGGTTACGACCCCGCGTTTGCAAACACACAGGACTATCAACCAGAGTACTCGTGTCTGGTACGTAACTCCCCGTCATGCAAACTGAAATGTGCGCAAAGTAGCTGGACTTTCCTGTTTGATAGTATTTCGCCGATGGCCAAGACGAGCCAAACGGCGAAACAGTCGACATGGCTACAGAGTCGGGAGCTTAAACACAATTTATATGTACAGGAATAACATGCGCGAATTCAACAGTCATAGCACCCCATGCACACTAACTCGTCAGCTACAGTGTCAGCCTTTGGACCCACCGCTTGCACCCACGGACCCGCAATGAAATCACGGACCAGAGACCGCTCCAGAGAGTCCACATCAATGGCGAGAATTTTTGAAACAAAGTCGGTGAGCAGTGCGGGATCAAAGTTGTGACCATCGGTCATTGCTTTGAGATTGTCTCCGTCACCCAAATTGAGCAACTTGTCTCTCATGCTGTTCACCACACTCAAGATTTGTCGTCTCACGATCGGCGAGAACTCCAATGTCAGTGAAAGTATGCGTGTGTGACATTCAAGTTCAAAGAACCACAGCGTTCCCGTGCAACACCATTCCGGTACATTTTCAGGGAAGTTATCCACTGAAGCTCTCAGCACTGGTTCCACAAACGTTGTCCAGAGAGCGTGTACAAATCTGACCCCTAAAGCCCTGAGCTCATTATCCGGATCATCAAATATGTTTTCCATTGTGGAGCGACTGCTGAATGTAGTGAGAGGATTTCACACGTTTACCAACACGGAAGTTGCAACTCACTCGAACAATGGCAGCCTGGGCGTGGGACAATGTGGACCAGCCAACCGCATCACATTCACCAACGAGGGTTGAAACACGACAAGTCTCGTCAGTGATTCCAAACTTGATCGGCGGACATTTGTCTCGGCATCATCCAAACCACCCAAGACTGCCGCGCATATTAGACGCTTGTCCTCATCCCGAATCGACTTCCACCGAGAATCTACGTTTGCGAGAACCTATGACGGTGGATATTAAGAGCCACAGCGAGGTGAGCCGTCAAATGGAGGCAAACGAACCGGAAAAGTTGCCAACGGAGTCAAGCGAAGGAAGGGATCTTCATCGGCGCATTTCACCACCAATGCCGCAACCACACTTCTCAACACTAGAACATCTCCCGTTGGCGACCTTTGTCCACACGTAAGCTCCTTGATGAACTGCATTAGCAATATTCAAAGTGACACGGAGGAGCCTGACGCTCACACTTTCGAAAATAGTCTTCACGAACGTTAACGTGGCGTCTTGTGTACTCCATGGAGACTCCATTAAAGTGTCGAAGACGATATCCACGACTTGTTGGAGGATAACCTGCTCAACAATGTCGACAGAAAACTGGAGATTTAAATGGCAGCAAAACAAACATACATCGTTCACTGGGCAGGCTTCCTGCTTTGTTTGAAGAAGTCCAGCGATGAGATTGAGGATCTCTTCAAATGCTTTGCTCGAATGTTGGGTGTCCTGTAAGTAGTTCAGCAAGGTTTGTAGCAATCTATTGAGATCTATGTGGTTGTTCGCCAATGACATCTTCATCGCAATGCGAAGATTTGTCGTGAGGGTCACTTGAACATCCGACGAGATGGAAGTTCTTTCCGATCTAAGCATCTCTATCATCCAACCGATGAGCTCGTCGGTCTGTAGAAAAGGGTTCAAGATGGCACTTTCCATTAATGACGGCGGCTCTATCCCTCACTGCTCTTGGAGAACACAAGGCGCCGACGACCACGTTAGCACAAGATATCGCTGACTTCAAAATATCAGTTGATTGGCCCATATTTTCATTTGAGAATGCTCGAGACTTCGAGCGATTAGCGTGGATCGTTTTGGATCATCAATTAACGTTACGCTCACCACTTGCGAGAAAGCGAGCCGGGCTCTGTCCAAGTTCTCGTTTGGGTTCCCGGCTTCTTTCAAAAAGGAAGGAACGCCAACCAAAGTTGCCACCACTATGTCGAGCAAGTTAAGTAGATGATGTGCAATGTCCTCCTGAGCAGCAGTTTTCGGCGTTGAATGAAAGGCTCGGACACGACTCGCAATCATCAACGCCTGAAAACTTTTGCGGAGCCACGTCCAATTGGATCGGGATGACTGAGAGAACAAGAGCAGGTGCAGAACTATAGCTGATTTATCTGAGAAGGCGACCAAGTGGTAAGCGTCGCTTCTACTTTGTTTGTCACAAAGTGACGAATTCACCAGCCGCAGTTTCAGAAAAAGAAGACGTCACTTGCCAATTGAGAATACCAACTATCACATCACTGGCCCGAGAAGCTAAGATTCGGTCCACAGAGTCATAGAGAACGCAGCATTTGTTTAACTAAGGGGTTGAGGTTGTTTATGTGGGGCAAATGGCATAACCACCAAAACAGGCGCACCACTTCATTGCGTTTCAAAAACTCATAGCCATTAGAAGTGTCACAGCTCACAATGACCAAGAGAACTTCTAAAATTCCGACAGAGAGTTCTGCAGGTGTGTCTGGATGAAGGAAAGTGCTTACAAGACACGAGAGTTCGTGGTGCAAGAGCCGAGCCCATGCCATTGGCTTAGGATAATCCGCAGCGACGACACGTCCAATAAAATGATGCGCGGCGGCAGAAACCAAATGATTGGGATCAAATGTTGCACCAAGGATAGCATCGATTGGAACTTTTGCATCGTCGCCAAGTCTTTAAGAGAACAGAAGTCATAGGAAGCTGCAGTTTCTTCATGTGCTCCGAATTTCCAAGTACCTTGAGATCCCTTCTTCAGTGGAAGTGATACCAGCCAATACTTGGAAAGCCCAGGCACGAACTGTATCGTCAGCTGCACTTAGGGATGCAAAAAGCGTATCTTGGACGCATCGATCGCCATGTAGCGTGCCATTCACGTTCACAGCTTGGCCAATCTTTTCAACCACAGTTCCGCAATTTAGTGGAGTCATCCCTTTCATTGCAGGAGAAAAATCAAGTCGTGCATTAGCAAATTAGACGTGTCAAGATCAAACGCGTTCGGAATGAGAAGCAAAAAATGCGAAGTGAAGTTCCCTGCGGAACATTCCTGAGCACATTATTGAAGGGTTCACACTTCAGGCACCGCGCATTCTTCTCAGCCTACGTCACTCCCTACGATCGCTCCGCGGAAAAGGAATGCCTTCAAAAGATACCCTCTCCATCCTTGTTGCCCGTCTCGTGAAGAGCTCAGAGCTGGATGAGACCTTATTGATTGAACTGAAGCGCCGGTGTAAGCAGTCAGAGACCACTGTTTTAGAAGCGTATTCCAACCTGAAAGAGCTTATGACAAGTCCGACGGCGTCTACGCGACTTGGAGTATTGGCAGTTGTTGATGTCCTCTGCAACCGCTCCCACCCCTTCAGAGCGAGGTTTTTTTCGGACCTTGGCTCCTGGGGGCAAAAGTGTGAAGGAGTCGATTTAACGCGCAACCGTGACACCGACCTGCTGAGAGAGCGTGCAAGAACACTTTTGGAAAGACTGCACAAGAAGTTTGCGCCTGCCTACCCAGAACTCCGCTCTGTCCAAACTTTCCTTGATCGGTTACTTCCCAGTCTGAATCCAGAACCGGAGAGGAGGACTCCGCGTATAAATCCACCGGAGCAAAGAACTCGTCGGCAACAGGCACACATTAATGTGGAAGTCTCACCTCCATTTGATCCGACCACTGCGGATGTCCTTACCGTAAACGCAATCCGTCACCCCGAGCCCGATAACGGGGAGAACACTGATAATGAAGTTACAAACTCGCAACGTGCAGGTGCGGTGTGGTTGTTGGGAGTGTCACGTCGACACTTCTGTTACATCATGCGCTGTAGAGCTACTGGTAACCGCACCTGTGGTGGACTACGACGAGGATTTAAGCCATTGGCAAACTTCCTCCATGAACTTTAACCAAAGTGGCCTCAAAAGGGCTCACAGATTCCTTGGGGAGGTGACTGACGACCATGAATTGTCAGAGGAGAGTATTGCTGCGTTAAAACGGAGACGAGTCAGAATCAACGTTACGGAGAGTGTTTCTGACATTCATGTACGTGATGGAATGACGTAGTTTATCTTATCCCCACAGCCTGGACTCTTTCTTTGCATAGGAATGTCGATTTCCATTGACGAACGGGCTTCTGTGTCGCAGGAAAGACCTTCGCATCTGCCCGCTCCATGGACTAATAAAGCCCCGTGACGAGAAAGGAAACCTATTGATATAGAGACACTACCTGTGATTTTTCAGTTTATGCCGGTCCTATCTGTTTCCTTCATTGTATGTATTCTCATGATTCAAGCCAAGCTTTGAATTCGTACTCTCTCAAACTCTCGCGTGCTCGATCTGCCATATTGGCCATATCCTTAAAGCTAGAAACTCCCCTCATATCATCAACCGTCTGTGCGGTGTCTTTCAAAATGCTTGCAACATTTTCCAATTTTGTGGATGTTTGAACGAGATCATCCTGCAATAAACCAGTAGCCGCTTGCGGTCATCAAAAGTGAACATAAAAAGAAGCAAAAAAGCGAACCTTGAGTCGGACAAGTTCTGGAATGGTCCGAAGACCATGTTCTCGAACCCGATGAAGCCCCACAGTTGGTTCGTTTACGAGAGCGCCAGTTAAAGATGAAAGATGAGAGACAGCTGAACGCCAAAAAGAAGTGAATGCACAAATAAATTAAGGAGAGGTGGGCATACATCTCACCTTTTTGTGTTCTCGTTTTCGAGCTTTGATCCATTCAGACACAAACGGTGCGATATCTCCGAACACGACTTAATGGTAAGATAAGGGAAGATGCGAGACGATGCGTCAGTGTCTCACTCTTGCACCAAATGATTCAGGCTTCGTGCCTGCGTAAGTGATGGCTCAATCCGACGCACCAATGTTGGGGTTTCCTGACCATACCCGGATAGTCTGGAATGATCTCTCCCTCAGCCAGATCAATGATTTCTGTGGAATATCGAACAATCATGATGCATTGAAGTAAGTAAGCGCAGCAGAACGAATTCGGTGCGGGCGTTCAGTTTTGTTCAGGTTCGTCGGCGCGGAGCTGAATATTCCAGCGGAATCCGAACGAAATCTCATTTTACTTGAATTCTACTTCTATATCCTCAAGTAAGTTGTGGAGATATGCCATATTGTGCATGTGAAAGCGGAAAGTTTTCATGAGAGCACCCTCGCAGATTCAGCCAGCAGAACGACTTTACTCCAGAACAGTCTTCCACTTTCTTTTCGATAATGAAAAAGACGCACGAGCGATGTGTTTGTACGTCGGGAACGAATGTGCACCTTGGAAATCATTAATTGATCAGATTGCTAGCAACTCGATATGTTGACCTTGGCCATGACTTCGCACACTTCAAGGAACTTGTTGTAAAGCACAGTATTCACAGACCACCATACAGTGTCAAAGTGTTCTCTCCCCGCCAAATCAAAGTGATAACAGAATTCGCAACGAACACGTTAGTCCATGGTTTCTGCCGTTAATGAGATGATTGTCATGTTTCCGGCAAACAAAAAGGTACTTCAAGCACTATTCTCTATATAGCTACGTGTTCACAAAGAAAGTGAAACTTGACCTCGTCACCTTGGACAATGTGGATGACGGAGAAAAGGTGGCAGTTGGTTGAGAAACTGTTTGTTACTCTTTCAAACACTAACTGTGAACCAAGCTAGGTGGATGCTGAACAAGCAGAGAAAAATGGAGTCAATGAGCAGGGCTCTCCGAATGCTGATTCCCCTGTCGTTGATTCGCCCGTCGGCACTCCAGTTCCAACTGAGAAGTCCCAGTTGACACAATCGATATCACTGCATTCAGTTGATTCAAAGTCAGCAGAGATATCAGCTGGTACGAGAAGATCAATTTTCTGGGCACACCGAACACGTGAATGTTATTACCCACTCGTAGTTGCACAGTCAACATCTACCCCCTTGCCGGAAACGTCCGGAGCGAGCCAGAATGTTGACCCACCCCTCAAGGCCGAACTGCAAACTGCAGAGCCACTAACACCAGCTGCATCTCTCAAGGCGTTCGTCATCGACACGCTTGCACCCGAACTCCAAAAGCTACGGGTTGTGTTGGACTCCCAGCTTGCACAGCACGATGAAAAGCTGAAAAAGTTCACTGAAGAAAAGGCAGGACCGTCACCAAAGAAAAAATAACCGATTGGGTGGGAACATAAAGAAGGCGAGAAGGTATTCTGCATTACTTAAGACACTGGCAATACATTGCATATTATCGGGGCAGAGCCTGCAAGCCCGAAGCAGACGCCCCAATCTGTGCAAGCTCGCACACGGCGCAGACCTTTCCCTTATAGTCCGGTTGGTACGAGGCACCGCAAAAAGGACATGCAACTACTGGGCTTCCCCTGTAAATCGGCGTAAACGTCTGTCCGCAGATGACGAAAGGATTGTATTGGTCGTAATCCAGCGTTATCTCGTCTGTCGGATTGCTTTCACACAGTTGCTGCACCTTCTTCGCCTGGTGATGCAAAACACGGATGAACTTCACCACATTTCAAGATATTTCAAAACGTTTCATACAAACCTGCTGCACGGCTTGAGGGGGAGGTCCTAGTTCGAGCAGTCGCCGCGCGAAAATTCCAGCTGTATTCATGTTCCTTACTTTGAATGCCAAAGTCATTGCGGAACGTAAGCTCAGCTGCAAATGGGCAGGCTGAAGTTGGCAGTGGGTGAAGTATGCCGCAAGTTCAATCGCCCGTTTCTGGTTTGCTGCGACATCCATATTCAGTCTTTTTCTGGACGTTTCCATCCGCAGACCAAGGATATATTCTCGAGAGACAGCGATCAGTTGCTGTAACTGTATCAGAGGGAAAAAGTATGAAAGTCGAGTCATGGAGAAGCGCCAGCAGTTACCTACCTCATCCACCTCAGTTCTTTTGGAAGCTACGACAAACAACGAAGAATGCAGCACTCCCTTAAATGTCGCAATAGCATCCTCGAACCGTCCAGCTGTTGTGACAGCATAAGCGTCTTGCAGCTTCCCTATTACCTGTTGCAAATTGAAGGGAAGTACAGGCAGCAATCGTCGAGGGTCGTCGTCATGCTGACGGTGGATGGCAAAGGCTACCGCAGGAGCGCACGGCATCCCCGAGAGATATGTTTTCGAGGAGGAGAAAATCGTAAGGAAGGTCGGTTTAAGGGGCGCAAAATTGACGATGCCAACTTGACGATTGAGTAGCTGTACAAAACAACGTGAGACCATGCCACTTCATTCCGAATATCACGATTCTCACTTGCATGGCGGTCTCAAAGGATCCAGCAGCAACGTGGTCCGCAGCAAGATTTGAATTACGCGCCCACATATCTGTCAGAGGTGTTCCTGCGCTGGGGTTTACAAATCCAGGATTCTGAGGGGCGTCGGTGGTGGTGGTGGTTGCCAAGCCACCATCAGGGATGTCAAGTTCCGCATCAAGGTCCCATCCTCCTTCTTCTGCAGCATCATACATGGGGGTCTGAGCAGACGGGGCACCGAAAGGAGTTGCAGCGGAGGGTTCTGAGAGCTCAGGTATCTCAAGATCGTCGCCCCATTCTCCCCCAACCTCTTTCATAGCTTGCTCGTCCAATGTCATCTTTGGTCCAAGACCACGTTCGTCCCCCGACAGTGCACTTTCAAATATTCCTTTAGAGATTGCAAGTTGGGGCCAGTTATTGTCGTGCTGTCGATACACCGGGGTCGGAGTTTTAAGCAATGTCCCAGTCACCGAAACATCAGCCAACTCGTCCTCATTGACATTGGCTGTTTGCAAAATCAAATGGGCCTCATCCTCCAAACCGTGAGCCTTCGCAGCAAGATATGCGAGTGGCACTGTGCAAAACAGCAAGAAAAATGGTTTTCAAACGAATGAAATTGACTCAGAAAAGCAAGACAACTCACATTGCCCCACCTCCCGAAGTAAACGAACTTGCTCATCAACGTCACCCAGGAACATAGCATTGTGATACCTGGACATGGCGTCCCCTCTTAACTCCGCAATTTTTAGCATTTTTCGAAGTTTCTCCACGTTCCCCGTAATGAGGTAGAGGAATGATAGCTTGTCAAACGCTTTCGCACGTTGATATGCAGTTTCGAGGTCCTAGATAATCAAAAAGATAAACTTTTGGCTGCGAGAGCGCCAAGGCGTTCTGGTGAACGTACGAGTTGTTTCCCTTGCCTCAACGCTTCTTGCCCAAGCTTCTGCCAAGTGTCCTCACGGTCCAGAACTTTCGCGCATTCCAGTGCAACATCAATATTTCCACACTCAATCGCAAGTTCGAATCGCGTCTTTGGATCCTTCACAAAATGCATCGCAACCTCTGCGTATCCTTTCTTTTGCAAATACGCGATGATTGCTTGTCCCACCAAGTTGGACGTCCGGATAATGTTAAGAACTTCTTCATAGTTCTTTCTCACGAGGGAAAGTTTGAAGCGGTACTCAGTAGGATCAAATGATATAAGTTTGACTTTCCCGTCACGGTCCAAGCAACAGACGTTTTTCCCCTTGACGCGCGTGATGTAGATGGGCTGTTCAAGTGTTCGAATGATACCGTTGTCACTATAGCATTAAGCAAATGTTTCAACAATGTGAAAAAGCATCCAGTTGAAACTTTCTCACCCGTTCGGCAGGGCATACTTGATATGGTTTAGTGTCGAGTAAACGAATATACCAAGCTCGTCCCAAGCTCCACTCTTGATTTTTATTGTCTCGTGGATCAGGCAAAGCTGTTCGAGTTGCTTGTTTGCGACGACAATCGCTGTAAAAGAATAACGCCAAAATTAAACGGTGAGACATTGCTTCTTGCCCAACCGTCACCCACTGTGTTTGCTCAAGAGCGCCACTAGGTTCATGTCGGGAGACCAAACAACATATCGTACACCATTCACATTCAGCTCCGCCACAGAACTTCGAACTTCTGTGTCATACAACGTCACATTTGTTGGTGTCGCGATTAAAATGTTTTTCGTTCCAGCATAGAAAATATCCGAAACGTTTGCTGGCGCTTTGAACTGTTTCGTGACTTCGTTGCGAAGATCTTTTATGAAGATTTGCTAAAACCCGAAGAACAGGTTTGCCAAAACTCAACAATAAAAAAGTCAATGTCATACCTGGTTTTGCTTGTCCAGTACAGCAAACCGGTTTCTGGCAACAAATACAGCATTGTGTCCCTGGCCGCGTTTTGCTTCAGCCGTATTGTCTCTCGGCTCTCCTCCGATATCCTTCGGCAAATTGAATAGTTCATACGTTCCACCATCCACCGGCTACATATTGCAAAGTTAGAAAGAGAGTCGTACCTTTGAGATAAAGTGAAGGCTCACCGAGCAAACCAAAACGGCTCGTTCAGCCGGGTTGTAAGACAGAGTCCTGGGGTTCATGAAGTGGCCAGCACCTCTTCGGATCACAAGAGCTGCTGCGTCATTCCCGCTGCTAAAATCATATACGCGGACAAATCTTTCCCGAACATAGAGAAGGGTGGATTGATAAATCGTGTGAGCTGGCCGTTCCCGCTCAAGTTTAAAAACTATGAGGCCGGAATCGTGACCCGCGGCAAACAAATTGAGTTCAGGATGCGCTGCTAGAATCCAGAACCTGTCGTGCTCTCGTCGGAATGTCTGTAAGCAGGTCCTCTTGGTCATGTCCCACACTCGAATGGTTTTATCCTCGCAATCTGACAGAATAAGCTCCTGCCGAGGGTGAAACAACACGCACGAGACGTTGTTGTAGTGCCCTCGGCATGTGTCGACTTCCCAAGCCTTCGTGTCTGGTTTGCAGAAATATGTGGGTTATCGCATCGAACACTGTTGCATCTACCATACTTACCGTTCATTCGCCAAAGCTTAACTTGTCGGTCATCTGCTCCGGAGACGATGAGAGGAAGGGTGGGATGGAATGATGCCCAGTTCACACCCCGGTCATGTCCTTCAAGTACATATTTCACCACCGCGTCAGTCCCCCCGAATATGTCCGCTTGCTGCCCAGAGCGGATAGCACTGTCTTCCGTTTGAGATGTTTGAGGTCCGGCTGCGTGCTTCTTCCTGAGACCTGAGCAAGGCGGATTGGTGATGGGGGTACCATTTTCAACAGAGCCGCTTGAACCCACCAGATATATCCCAGACGCGGACGGTCTGATCCAAAGAAGCAGAAACAACCAAATCATCCTTTGGATGGAACTGGGCACACATGACGTAGTGGTTATGTCCAGTTAAAATCGATATGCAATTCCGGGACTGCCAATTCCAGATACGAATTGTTTGGTCATCAGACGCCGAGATGATCCAGCTATACGAGCGAAACGCATGAGGTGGGCGTGAGGTATTCAGTTCGTGTTGCGCCACGATTTCCATTGAACATCACTCACGGTAGCTCGTGATGAAAAAATACTGTCCGGATGTAGTCCAAATGCCCATTTAAACTATGCACAGTGAGAATTTCATCAACATGACCACCTAACGGCGTACCGTGGCTCACTTACGTGAACAGACATCGTCGCAACTTCCAGTTCCACACCTTGACCTTGTAATCGTCCCCTCCCGATACAAACAACGGTTGTGTTGGATGAAAACAGATGCCACGTACAGGTCCTTTTGGAAGAAAAATTAGCATTCCGTTCCCAACTTCGGCAAATTCAAAGAGGTTGGACACTCACCTTCATGCTCGTCAAAACGGTCGATGAGGGTCCCCATCTTGTAGTCCCAGAGCTGTACAGATCCATTGTGTAACGATGCCAGTATCCATGGTCCTATGTGTGCGAGGGGAATGTTGAATGCGTGTCGATTCGAAGATGGCGGTAAGAGTCCGACACCCGAAGGACAGTAGAGTTTCAAGCGTACTTTTGGGGTGGAATGATAGTCCTTTGACCCGGTTACTCTTCGTCTCGAATTTCGAAAGCATCGTGAGACTGGGAGTTCACAACACGCGCTGCACTATTGATTGCCGTGCAACACAACATAATGTTTTCCACTCTTACTCTTTCTCTCCCCCCTTTTCCAAATTCAGGGTACTCTATTTATTCTTTTGCCTCGTGTTACACCATGAATTAGTGGTGACTAATGGAAGCATCCAATGCAGAAGGGTCGAAACCTGGCATCGGGAAACTCGTGGCGAAGGCTTCGACTTCTTTGCGAAGTTGCTAAAAACGCCAGCCGTCAGAAGAGATACACCAGAAATGATATTCTATGAGCACTCACGGCAAGTTCTTGACTCTTTTCGCAAGCAACAACGAAGTCCTTGATGAGCTTCGCATTTTTCTGCAACTCCAGGGCGAGCTGAACTGCGCGATGAAGAAACTCGCCAACTTGTTCGAAATCCGCCTCTTTGAAACTCCGGGATGTCAGCGCAGGCGCACCAATCCGCACACCTCCAGGTGTTAAGGCAGATTGATCACCGTGTACCGTGTTTTTGTTCAGTGTGATGTTGGCAAAGTCGCAGATTTTCTCCATTTTGGAGCCAGTAAGGTTCAATGGTCTTAAATCCAACAAAATCAAATGGTTTTCGGATCCGTCCGTGACAATTTTGTACCCATGCTTCTTGAGGTTTTCGGCGAGTGCGCGAACATTTGCACGCACTTGCTTGGCGTACTCTCTCCACGAAGGGTCTGCAACTTGTCGGAGGGAAACGGCAACTGCCGCAATTGTGTTGTTGTGAGGTCCACCCTAAAGTGCAATTCGGGTTGCAACATGATATGTTGCCGAGGATATATGATAGTCACCTGGTTGCCCGGGAACACTGCCTGGTTGATGCGGTCCTCTAAGTCCGAGTGCTTCTCGCCTTTGGGTGCTCGGCGGAAGAAAATGAGACCAGCACGCGGTCCTCGGAGAGTCTTGTGTGTCGTGGTGGTGACCACGTCGCAGTAGTCGAAAGGGTTGTTTTGCTCCTTTAGTAGCCCATGAGACATTATCACGCATTATAATCCAGTCGTTCAACATATCCAAGAACCAAAAAGTCGCACCTGCGCTGCTACAAGGCCACTGATATGTGCCATGTCCATCAAAAGATAGGCGCCTGATTCATCAGCGATCTGTGAAGAAAAAGTAAAAAACGAAACGTTTAGAACCCCAGTGTAAGCATTCTAACCTTTCTGAGACGAGCATAATCCCAGTCGCGAGGGTAGGCACTTGCACCACAGATGAGAAGCTTTGGTCGGAACACCCTGGCGTTTTCTTCCAGCTTGTCATAGTCGAGCAGACCAGTTTTCTATTCGTGGGAACGTCAGTGTGTTTACTTTACGGAGCTCGCGCTGGTGCTCTGGGAAAGCCTCACCATGTCCACTTTGTACGGGAACGACTCAAAGTAAATGGCTGATGAAGACACTTTCTTTTTCGGAGTGTAAAATCCATGGGTCAGGCTTAAAATTCACCGGGAACGGCTCAATTCAGGTGACGGAAACTTGACGTGTCGGTTTACGCTCACTGTCCACCGCACGAGAGGTCCAAACCCATCAGCCGATCATGAGGCTGAATAAGCGCAGTGTAAGCGCTGAAATTAGCAGTCGACCCTGGAGCGTGGTTACAAGTTTCAATTTAAAATATAGCGGTAATCAGCAACCACGGAGCCGCACCAGAGTAGGACTGGACATTGACGCCCCACTTGGAAGAATCCAATCCAAACGCCTGTAGGGCTCTTGCTCGGCAAACTTCTTCGACCTGGTCGATGAATTCGTTTCCACCGTAGTAGCGAGCACCGGGAAGGCCTAGGTACACAAAATTGTGAAGGGAAATTGCGAACCTGAGGACCAGCTGAACCTCCTCACCCTCGGAGTACTTGTTGGTGAGCGCGGAACCATTGGCTTCCATTACGGCACGAGATGTGAAGTTCTAACATGGGAAAGGTCGTTGTTACGGTGAAGATGCGATATCCAATCCCGCGCACCATCACCATTGCTTACCTCACTCGCGATGAGTTCGAGACAGCTGTACTGTCGGTACATCTCCTTTTGAACCAGCTCGTAGATCTCAGGGTCATCCTCTTTCAACGATGTGTTCAATCGTGTGTTCTAACAATCCAGTAGGGATATCAGGAGCACAATCGCGGTACAAAAGAAGGCGTTTTCTAACCCATGGGTCCACAGCTTTAGTAGCCTTGCCGTTCGAGACGTGACCGTTTGTTGACATGATAGGGGTTTGATGGAGAATCGACTTTTTGTGTCAAGAGCGGCACGGCGGGGGCCTGACACACCGGTCCCCACAGGTTTGGACCAACTTTGTGCGCCATGGCATGACGATCATTTGCAATCAATACAAAACTATTAACATCTCAACCTGTAAAACCATACTTCTCATTCCAACGCTCTAAAAACGTTATCGTGTCTGAATGTACAGAGCTTTTCACCATCTTCCTTGCTTCAACAAAATCGTTATAGGAGATAGGGCGAATTTTGTCTGGTGGAACTTTTAAAACACGGTCCCCGAGTTCTCGAATCGGACCTAATGAAGCATCTCGTGCTGCAAAGAACCGCTGATTCAAAGCGAAGAATGGGTGAACGACACTTTGCACCGACCTAATGCATGAAGGTCTGAGGGCGAATACTGTTCCGTTTGTGACACCAACACCTGCAACTGTTTTGTAGACAAGTCGTGGCGCTGATCTTTGAGAAAATGTCCAAAAAGTGATTCTCTTGTTTTGGGCTCGGGAAGGGGAATGTAAATGCGTTTCGTAAATCGGCGGAGCGCCGCCTCATCCTGTGGCACTCAGAATGTTCAACACATCCCAAAGAATGAACCATGAGGATAACTCACCAATTCTTGGGGTCGGTTCGTTGCACCGAGGACAAGAACTCTATCCTCAGACGCGCTGGAGACGCCATCGAATTGTATCAAGAATTCAGTCTTTAATCGGCGAGAGGCGTCGTGCTCGTTCTCACGCCGCTCTGTAAGGATCGAGTCAACCTCGTCTAGATAACCACAATAATACCCATGTGTATGCGAAAGGTGTAAGAGGAGTAGTTTTGCACGGTTCGGTGTCAACTAACTCCGTTGAGGTGGTTGTTGGGACTCGCACCTATAAAGATTACTGATGGTTGCATCTGTCGCGCCAGCGCGAACAGCGCGCGAACCATCTTCTCACTCTCACCAACCCACTTGGATGTCAGAGAGGAGGCGCTGATAGCGAAGAAGGTGGAGTGTGCCTCGCTTGCGACGGCCTAGACACGCATACTAGAATGAGCAAGTGAAGCACAACAAGAAGCGCATCATTCGTTTTCAAACGCACACGTGCGAGCATTGTTTTGCCAGTCCCGGGAGGACCAAAAAGCAGAACCCCCTTTGCAGGCGACCGAAGTCCAGTGAACAGTTCTGGTCGAAGTGACGGCAACACGATAATCTCCTTCAATGCCCGCTTTGCGCTATCGAGTCCCACTAGAAGAAATTTTACAATCTAGTAGTTTGGATGGCTGATTGGACTCACCGATGTCGTCCCATGAAACGGATGGTGACCTTACGAGAACCTCGTTCAATATCGCCGTGGCCATCTTACTGTCGACATTTTGGTTATTCAGTCGCTTCATTATTTGCTGGGATGACTGCCAGAGTCCGTGTCACGACTGAACAAGGCATGCAGACAGAAATCAAAACTCCTCACCGGTCCCTCACCGGAATCAACGACGGACCGTGCTTGTTTGTTGACACCAGCGCGTGGGGAATGGGGTGAGCCGTTGCCGCTACTCGCCTGTCGAGCTAGGGTGGCCGGCTTGTTTTGGGCAGCTCGCAGGTGTGTTCTGGAGAGTGTCGTGATTCGATCAGAAACCTTGGCCACTGTCACCCGAAGCTTTTCGTTCTGGACGTCAGTCGACTGTCTAAGTAAAAGTTTGGCGACGTTTGGTTGGTTGACGGTGTGGGAACCGTATTTTTGGCTTCAATGTCCGAACCTCTCTGATTCATCCGTGAAAGGGACTGCAAGAGCAGCCTCAAGCTCCCTCTTTGCGGTTAAGTACAGTTCCAGTATCAATTTCCCATCACCTCCCTTCTCTTCCAAGTCTAACGCTTCATTGAGCCAGTACAAAAACCTCAGCAATTGGGAATCGCACGAAGACGAATAACGAAAGGCCTCACCTCTGCCGACAGCGTCATTGCCGCTGGATCTATGCGTGTTCCATTCCGATAGTCTGTTGGATGAGTTCGCGCGAAAAAAGCTTCGCATCAGTTTTGTCCGGCAAATCTGCAGCACATCCGCAAAAATATCACCCACACCCACAGTCCTGAATCGATTGCCAACTTTCAATTCAAGGTGTGTTGCGACAATACAAAGCGCTTGCTCATGGCCTTGTCTGGCGACTCATATTTTCCACTTCGCCGGACTTCAACTTCATCCGCCTTGCGCAACCACCGCAACAGTATTGTCTTCATAAGTCTTTTTCATGGACCGTCTTCAGAGGCTCTTTGGGCAGGGTGGCATGGGTGGAATGGGCGGAATGGGCGCAATCCCGACGGACACGCCGACTGTTGATACAGCGGAGATGGTTCACATTTCATCACTGGCCCTGCTCAAGGTGGGACACTTTCCATGAGTTTTCATCACAAACTGTACCTCATCTGGCCTTCAATCCATTGCTTGCGGCCACCAGATGTTGAAGCATGGTGAGATGTAGTCATGATACGGAGGTATACCGCTTCACCCAACTTTCCATCTGAAGGACGTGCCGGTGTACCCATGGAGGTTATGGGCCTGATGCTGGGGGAGTTCGTGGACGACTACACCGTTCGAGTCATCGACGTCTTCGCCATGCCCCAAAGTGGAACAGGAGTCTCCGTAGAGGCAGTTGACCCAGTCTTCCAAACGAAAATGCTGGACATGTTAAAGCAAACTGGAAGGTTCGGAAGAGAATTTCGCGGGACATGTGTGTAATATGATTAACTTGCTTCTGGTTTCAGACCTGAAATGGTGGTGGGCTGGTACCATTCGCACCCCGGATTCGGATGCTGGTTATCGAGCGTTGATATAAATACGCAACAGGTGATGATCGTTTCTTCTACATGCCGTTTCTTCTGCGCGTTCGAGGCTGAGAAGCATTGTCTCGCAGAGCTTTGAGGCCCTTAACCAAAGGGCTGTAGCGGTTGTTGTGGACCCCATTCAATCAGTCAAAGGCAAAGTTGTCATCGATGCGTTCCGACTCATTCAGCCTCAGACAGCGATGCTGGGTCAGGAACCACGACAAACAACGTCAAATATTGGGCACCTGAACAAACCTAGTGTCCAGGTACGAAAAAGATACTGCTCGCAACGGCACATATTTCTGACCTCCATTCTTTTCGACAATTGAATGGTCGTTGTGAAATGGCTGATGAAGGCTCTTATCCACGGTTTAAATCGCCACTACTATTCCATCGCCATTAACTACCGGAAGAATGCTCTTGAGCAACAAATGCTTATGAACCTCCATAAGAAGAACTGGACGCATGGCCTAACGGTGACCGAATTTTCCACACACTCGGAGTTTAACGAGAAACAAGTTAAGGTACGATTGAACGAAGCCTAGCAAGAGAGATGGATATCTTAACTCCCTAAATCGATCATCAGCAAATGCTTGCTCTGGCGGAACTCTATAATAAGTCTGTTCAGGAGGAAATGACCCTGACCTCCGATCAGTTGAAAACTCGGCACGTGGGGAAACAGGATCCAAAGCGGCATCTTCAGGAAAACGTCGAAAAGGTGATGACAGCAAACATCGTACAGGTGAGAAGAAAGAGTTCTCGAAAACCTTTTTCCGTTTGTTAATTACTGTCGAACAAGGCGATGGCGAGCATGCTGGACACTGTTGTACACGATTAAGACGTGTATCTAATCGGACTGTGTAAATACAACTTTGCGTAAACCACTTCTGCCGCCGATGTCCACAGTGAGCAAGCACATCTCCACATTTCGTCTGAGACGCTCCAGCATTTGAGGAGAGCGTTTCATCGCTTCGTGAAGCAGTAGCAATCGCAATCGCGCATCGTCTCTTTCTCGAACTGTTGCAAATCAATCGTCGCACAATTACATAGTACGTTGGAGCTCCTGAGCGATCATCACTACAATCACAAGATTCAAGCCCAAGAAGCGGACTCGCACGGAGATGACGACGATCACACCAAGAGCCACGGAGTTGTATGCAGTCGCAGGGTTACCGGTGTGTTCACGAATAGGTCGCATGCGGATGGTTGTCCGGTCATCTTCTCCTCTCGATCTTCTCTTTTGCTATGTATCATCACGCTGTATGGCTCAATCTCTTAAAGGATACGGCGATCACCCTACATGACCTACTCCTAAAAGCGCAGGAGCGCCCGCCGATGACCAGTCAGCGCTATAGTCTGTCTGGAGATAAAGAAAAGGAAATGTTTGTCAGAAGTCTTCTTGGGAAGCTCGGACGTTCCAGAATGTACAATCAAGACTTCATAATCGTCAAGAAGAACGCTTCCATCGCCTCTCAGGCTTCCGATGCAGACTCCATTCATGTGGCATTGTCAGAGTCTTCAGTGCACTCTATGTTACCGGCAATTGTACCACTCGCGGACAGAAACGACTCTTTCGAACATCGAGATTTGCTCGATGATGTGCTCGCGATGATGTTGGCGGGGAGAATGGACTCTCAGAGGACGCCCATGCGACAAAATCAATTCATTTTAATGTAATGAAATTATTTTATATCATAATGCATCCTAGAATCCACACAATTGTGGGGCGCCAATTGTGTGCAAAGGTCGTCCGGCTTTGGTCAGTCCCGCGTTGATTTGTCTTCGCATTTTGAACATCACGGGGGCCATCGATGTTTCAAAGAGAACCATTGAACTCGTCATCTAGACTCAACGGAGCTGGAGGCACGCAGGCGGACCGGCGGAAGCAATCCAATGGCGGGAAAGACAGCGACCAACACCGAGCGTTTCAATTCTGGGCCCTGTATTTGCCGGATGAGGGTTTGTCCGTTGCAGTTTAACCTGCCTTGTGTATTTAATTGACTGGATCCCATCCATGGGGTACGCGCCATGCCTTCGATGGCGATCCATCAGACTTTTCCGCTAACCATCGCTTATGTCCCCTCCTACGGAGTTTTCGGGAGTTTTTCACACGACGACTAAGCACAGATCAAGTGAGCCACGAGATCCATTTCCCATACTGGCAAGATGACAAGACACATCCGTTTGAGTTGCAGCAAGATCCTCAGCTGATTCTTGCGTCTCGCAGCTACTCAGTGGATTGGAACCTCCTCTTGCAATCTTGCGATGTGAAGGACCTGAATCAACAGCTGCGGGCAAATCCGGGAGAATTCATCTCAGCACTTGGTCTTGCTCTCTCGGAGGTACTCACCCAAAGCGGTTACAAAGTTTCGAAAGATGCTCAGTTTCGCACATAGGCCATCTTTTCATCCATTTCGCTGCGAAGTAGCCCCGAGACTGCGGCGCTACTTTGGGAATTGCTTTCGCAGACTGTCCTCATCGTTCGAATTATGAACTATCACCCACTTACATCCCTTCGAGAGTTGAAGGCGCAGCAAGTTGGTGCGTAACAAAGAGGTGCTTTGGTGACTATGCCTCACCTAAATGTTCCAGGAAAGTTCGTCTGCGTGCAAGGAACTGTAGTTCGTGTGTCTTCATCAAAAGTCGTCCTAAAACAAGCGGCCTTCATTTGCACACAATGTAATGCGGAGAAAATTTTGCACTATCCTGACGGCAAAACGCAGATGCCAACAAAATGCATTACCTACGGATGCCGCAGCAAGCTTTTTAAACTTAATAAAGTTACCATGGAGAAAACTATATCTCGTGACACCCAAGTGGTCCGGTGAGTTTTTTTGGTCGAGCGTAAAGCTTTTCGGACGGATTTGATTCCCCTATCATGTGTTAAAGTCTCCAAGAAGCCCAAGAAAAGATCAAAGGGGACGCATCGCGGGTACCGAGAACACTAGAAATCGAATTGTGGGATGATTTGGTGGATATTTGCACTCCTGGTGATGTTGTTTCAGTTGCCGGTGAAGTGAAAGATGTCCATACAGACGAGGGTAAGACCAAAACCTGATCATAAATGACTCCTTCAAGCATTTCTCTTCATAGATGTCAGTGTTGGTCAAGGCATCAATTCATTGTTCACCTTGTACCTCTGCGCCAACTCTGTGACCAAAATGTCCTCACTAAAAGTTGATGATAATGCGAACCCAGGAGCAGAAGCCATTTTCTTCTCCGACAAGGATTTGTACGCCATACAGGAGGTTGCGCAGCAACCAAACGTCTTTCAACTGGTAGTCAACTCCCTCTGCCCAGTCATCTTCGGCCACGAGGTTGTTAAAGCGGGGCTTTTGCTCACATTGTTCGGTGGAAGGAAAAGACGTCCAGCTGAAGGGGACAAAGTTCCCATGCGGAGCGATCCACATATTCTCATTGTCGGTGAGGATCTTTCAGATTCACTTGAGAGTAAATGTTCACACGAATCCTCAAGGTGATCCGGGTCTTGGGAAGTCCCAAATGCTTGCGTCCACCGTTAGTGTGGCTCCTAGAGGGGTTTATGTCGCCGGGAACGCCGTTACTGCTAGCGGCCTCACAGTCACTATCACACGCGAGAAAGACACGGGAGACTTTGCTTTGGAGGCCGGAGCATTGGTGCTCGGTGACCAAGTGAGTGAACATTCCTTGCGCATGAGGTTGCAGCTTCAAAGTCGGTATCTTGGTAGGGATGTTGCTGCATCGACGAATTCGATAAAATGACGGAGCATTCGGCCCTCCTGGAGGCTATGGAACAACAATCAATTAGTGTTGCGAAAGCCGGTATTGTCTGCAACCTCCCTGCCCGGACAAGCGTAATTGCTGCTGCGAATCCCGTGGGAGGACATTACAAGTGAGTGTGCAAATACAGTAATTTTCATCGCGAAGTTTAACAATGTCATCCCTTAACAAAGTAAAGCGAAGAGTGTTTCGGAAAACATCAAGATGGATCCAGCTTTATTGTCACGATTTGATTTGATTTTCATCCTTCTTGATAAACCGGATCACGAAACGGACAATTTCCTGACTGACCACGTTTTCAAGGTAGTTCTGAACATAAGCATCGTTGTTCAGGATTTCTCATTAGTTTTGACTTTCAGAGAGTCAAATTAGACAACGGAAAGGTCGATGTCAAGCCATGGGGTGAGGCTCACAAGCTTTTTCGAAAGAGATGTCTTCAACGTTGTCCTCTTCAATCAGGTGCATCCATGTCCACACCGAGCACAGTAATGTTAGATGATCAACCTCTTGCAGAGAGACTTAAGGTCCCTGTCGGTGAAGATTTTGCCCCAGTTCCTTTGGGCCTTCTGCGCAAATACATCGCTTACGCGAGGACCTATGTAAACCCCGTGTGCGTATTTCGTGTCACAAGCATTGGCCTGATCCCACGTAACTCTGTCGGTTAACGGTTTCAGTATAAGCGAGGAGGCGGCACACATCCTGCAGGACTTTTACATGACCCTGCGATCTAAATACCGATCCTCCGACTCAACCCCGATCACCACACGTCAACTCGAGTCTCTCGTACGGCTCGCGGAGGCTCGGGCGAGGTTGGAGCTCCGCGAATTCGTTACCATGGAGGACGCAAGGGACGTGGTGGACATCATGCGACACAGTTTGTTTGAATGCTACGAGGACGAGCATGGTGTGTGACCCTGTTCTTTATGGTGCCTTGAGCTCTTGGAAATTTCAATCCGTGTTGTGCAGGACAAGCCGACATTGCCCGCTCTCAGATGGGAACGGGAATGTCGAAGAGAGGTGATCAGAAACGGTAAGGTCTTGTTTCAGTGTCCAGTTTGACTCGATTTGGTAACCGTTTGGTTTGGGGGTGTTAGCTTTGTTTCTGAGCTTCAGAGGTTGGCCCAAATGACGACAAATAGCATGTTTGCACATGACCGCCTGTTCGAAATCGCGAAAGGTGAGGGGCGACTGTGCACAGTATGACGGTCAAGGTATGATATGATACCAATTCGCACTTTGCTTTCCAGAAATGGGTATCGCAACAGCACGATTCCGTGAGTTTGAGTTTGAGTATTCTATACAAATCAGCAAATGATCCTCGTTCTTTGTCAACAGACGACTTCATTGACAATCTCAATACGCATGGGTACCTCATCAAGAAACCCGGGCGGATGTACGAACTGACAACGGCATTCTGAATCTGATGTTTGGGGGACGATTTCGTATTTGTACCAGTTTAAGACGATGTATTCTTGAGAGACAGGAAGTACCCATGCACTGTCGACCTCATCTCTATGTCCCCCTCGTCGTTCTCGAACATGGGCTTAGCTTTCACCTCAAGTATTTTCTCCACTGTGAACCCCTGCTCCCGCGCTCTGTCGAAAAACGCCATGTCCATGTGGGCTTTCTTGGGAACGTGGTGCGTGAACGTGACGAATACCAGGCCGTCCTTTTGGTTGAGACATGCGCGGCACGACTTGAGCAGTCGCTCGTGCTCGGTGTGGTTGAATATCAGGTCGGCAAGGATGATGAGGTCGAATCCAGAGGGTGTTGATGGAGGCGCCGAGGCATCAGAGGAAGTGGTGTGGGTGTACGCGAGGAGAGCAGATGGGTCGTGCCCCCAAATGAAACCTTCCACGGCGACGGCACTCGATATTTCGGGGGGGAGGTTGTGCTCTACGTTGTACTCGATGTTCTTGACAAGAACAGGTTCGGGGAAATCCGTAATCACAACCTAAGAAGGGATAGTATTATTTGAGCTGCAGACGGCAGACAGAAAATGTTTCTCCACCGTTCCAGAGTCGATATGCGCCGGTCTCGCTGTGCGTTGGGCAGGCGTCATACCTCTGCCACGGGGAGAAACATGGATCCACAGATCCGACCTTGGACGCTCCATTCACGGCGGCCACGAACGAGGGAAGCGCGGCTGCGGCACCGAGCTCCAGCACATACTTGCCACGACACATGTACTTGTGCTTGTCCAGGTACTGGGCGCATGTTCGGCCCGCGTTCCACAGCCTTGGTGTGCCGGTTATTGTGAGGAGGTTGTAAAATTGATTCACGGGAGGGGAGGAGCGGAAGTGTGGTAGCTCACCAGTGTGCCCATAAGCTTGACGCGCAAAGAATCGGGCGAGTTTAATTCACGGCGTAAGGAAAGCGTGTTTTAGTGGGAGCTTCACCTGTGCTTTCCGACCAGTCGCACCCTGAACGAGGCTACTTGTCCTGCCTCAATATCCTCCAGTTCCCTCGGGACGTTCTGAAACGTCGGCGGTGGAGACGGGGGGCGGAAGTTTGCTGGTTCCTGAAGAAGCACATGATCGATTGCGATTGAGAATTGCGATTGCCACGATGGTTGTCGAGTCTACTGATGGCAAGTGATTCTCTGTGATGATTCACCTCGAACACGGCAAGGTCGCCCTCCTCCCAGTCTTCGTTGTCTGCCATTTACTTTTCTGTCGTGGCCACGGCAGCTCCACGATTCATCCGCGAAGTGTCAGCCAACACTGACGACAAAACATCTGCCATCATGAACTGGACGGGCGGACAGAGGTGCGCATTTTCCTGATAGCACAGAGTGTGCATCGGATGCCGTGTCCGTGACTTTTCGCACTTCCGCAGGTCGGGTGCCATGGCACGACGTGGACCGGAGACGGCGAAGCAGCGGGAATTCTTCGCTGCAAAACACGGGAGGGCCTTGCAGTGAGTAAGACTCTGCTCTAAGTCGCAGAGGAAAGACGATCACGCTGCTGCAGGCAAGCCTTCACAACGATTCCCACGTCTATTCGGAATGGTCGAACGTCACCCAACCTCGACATACTTGCCCTCAGCCGCTCGGGAGATGGAGGTGGTCGCAGCCGACGGGCGTCTCGCGGTGCGCAGGAATCGGTGGAGATCGTTGAATCACCTGTGGTGAAGACGGAACCGAGTGGGGCCACATTTGATCCGACAGCTCGCCGGCCTCAAACTGTGCACCCACGAAAAACTGCTGAGTCTATAGTATTCATCGAGTAAGGTTTATCTGGGGCTGATTCTCAACCGCTATCGGTGCTCACCGACTCTTTATCTCGATTGACGTCATGCAGCAACGGTTCACGACGAAAGCCGCCACCCACCGAAGCTGAGTCCAGCCAGCAGCTCTCACAGCTAAAGCGTGAAGCCCCTGACTCCCCGATGGGAAGCGCGAACGGACATGCAGATTCTCCTCATCCCCCATTCAAGCGCCATCGTCCTCAAGATCACGAAGACAACGGGTCTCGAAATAGCGGACATTCTAGCAAAGGCGCTCAGCCTAACCTCCGCTCTTCTGGCAGCCAAAACTCATTCCCGCTCAGCCAAAATGCCCATTCTACACCATCCAACCTCTCTTCCGTCGCAGTGGCTCTGTCGAGAGGAAAAGGAACAGATCGACCTGCGCTACATAGAAGCAACGCCACCTCGTCACTGTCACTCTCAACGCGCCCGAGCCCTGCCCGCGCGTCCTTTTGGGGAGACGACGAGCAAAACCGTTCCGATCTGTCAGACGCGTGGTCCTCCACTTCGGGAAATGTGACGAGGGCGTGGCGTCCAAAACTTGAGCGGACGTCAAGCATGTCCCCCGTCGCGGCTACAAACACCCGGGATAAATTGTCAACAAGCAACTTGAAAAGCGAGTCCGACCACTCGTGTCTTCTTGGACATAACCAACCGTTCCGCGTCCGCAACTCCAGCCCATTACCAGGGCAGGGCACAAGAAAGGAGAAAGAGAGAGTTTTGTATGATTCAGATGGAGGTAAGGATTGCATCCCCTAAAATCGCAACGTTCCCTGTTCCGGGATACATGACGTCGTTTTAATTCTGTACAGACGAACTCGACATGACATTCTGCCCACCACCCATCCCCATCCTGCCGACCGCTCCCGATGCAGATGACGCGGTGTTCGAAGCGGGGTGGATCAGCGCACGACACGTTGCCGAAACCCCCACGAAGGGAACATCGACGAATGTCGCAACACCGGGGTCTGGGTCAGACGAGGTGCACGAGGAGCGTGCGGAGAGTAAAGAGTCGCAGGAAGAAGTGAGTCCGCAACGCGTTGTTTTACGAGCGTTGCTGAGAACTTTTGTCGTGTCCAAAAAGCGCATTGCCCGCCTCGAAACCATGGTGTCCTCTCTAAAGCTTCAATTGGCATTTCTCCAGGAAGACCAACGCGAGACGACAGCCTTGATTCACGATTTACTTTCCCAGAAGGATGCAAAGATCACAACGGATAAGAGCACAGACACTACCCCCCAGAAAGTCGACGCTGAATGCCAGACTGAAAGCGAGGCCGCTGTGGAAGATCACGGACGCGGTGTTGCAACCGTTGTGGATGTCGCTGCTGCGAATGACAAGGCCACCAGTGGGTCTGGAGATCAAGCCCCCCCTGACGTGCATCTGGAGGATGTCGACGGGGGTGATCGGGTTCCAACCGATGTTAAAAGTGGAAGCATTCTCAGTGATATTTTACGTGAGGAATTTTCCACCGCGGATGCGATGGATGTTGACAGGGACGATTTGGCAGCCTGTCTCAACCCACCAGCGGTGCGCGAAAAGCCCGAGATCAACTCGTCGGTTGCTTTGATGGACTCCCAAGTAAATGGTCCTGATACGGGGAGCCCGAATGCCACAAGCGAGTCGGGTCCAAAAGCTCAGTCACAAGATGAGATCCAAAGCCAGGTCGTGGTGAGCATCAGGCAAGAGATCATTGAAAGGATTGTTAGCCTTGAGGTAGAGGTAGAGGACAGTGAGACAAATCAAAGTTTGCCGGTGCAGCCTCCGCCAGCAGATGACGCGGGGAAGGACGCCCGTGCAGTGCTCGTGGAAGAGGAGTCGTCAGCAAGCCCCCTGATCAATCCACCTGCTCTGGGAGAATGTCAAAATGTCGATGAAAGCGTTGTTGATGAGAGCAACAAAGGAGTGACACTGGGTGAAAGTGTTGAACGAAGGAAGTCACAGAAGAGCGCCGATGACGTACTTGATGGAAACGACGCGTCAAGCACGCAACCAGCAGGGTCACAAGGAGATACTTTGCGCCCATGCGCAACGCATAGAGTAGAGTCCGAGATTGGATTGGGGTCGTGCCACGACGTGATGGGACAGCTGGACAAGGATCAAAGCGAGGGCCTTGTGTCGGCCAGCGGGAGTGCATCGTGCACGGGTCGAGATCTTCACAGCTCAAGACGCAACAGTGAAGCAGAAAGATTCCTTATTGCGTCCAGTTATCGTACCTGTAGCTCAACCAGTGCCGAGCCAGCTGGTAAACCGAGTAATCTTGGGGCTGAAGTGTTGAACACTGATGCCGGGAAGGACAGTCACGGCGACCTGCACCATCATTCGGAAATGGATCACTCTGCTGAAAAAGTCCCGGAAATATTGACTTCCACTCCTCCACGTTCTGCGGGGTTTGGCCGCGGTGGTGCTCCAATTCGGTCTTCGTCCCCTCTGCTTTCCATTTTTTCTCCACCTGTAGAGGAAGAAAGAGAGGACCTCACTTTGGACAGTGAGGAGGTGTCCTCTCCTCTTTGAATTCTGAAGGGACAAAACAGTCACGGTGTCCTTCCTCCCAACATTAATTAGTGGCACTCTTCTTTGATTCTGTATTCACATGACGGAAAAGCAAGTGAATTTTATCAAACAAACATCATTTAACGACAGGAAAGCACAGATTAATCAGGGCTGTCGAGATATATTGTGATGGCACTGCCGCTATCTGTGTCCACTCAATCGAGGGCAAGGTTTTCCGCCTCCATTCCAATGACGCTATCAAGCGAGGAGTACACAATCCGCCCAATCGACTATGCATCCGACGTGGAAGCGATCCACGAGATCTATTGTTACGAAGTACTCAATCACACTGCCACTTGGGAGGTGGATCCCCCAACGCTGGGCGAAATGCGCGATCGCGTGAAAAACGTTCTCGATGCTGGCTTCCCGTGGTATGTCGCTATTAAAGGCGATCAAGTCGTTGGATACTCATATGCCTCAGCGGTTGGTTTGTTCTACTTTCATTGGCCCGACATTCCCTTGGTTGCTCATCATTTTCCAATTGCCTCAGTACCGGCCTCGAGTTGGGTACCGCTACTCCGTCGAAAATTCAGTTTATGTTGCTCAGGGTCACCAGCGACACGGGCTCGGAATAAAACTTCTCAAGATTGTCATTGAGGCCTGCACGAAGCTGGGATACCGCGCAATGATTGCTGTGATAGGAACCTCTTCGAGCGGGTCCATTGAACTACATGCTAGTTGTGGATTTTCGCAGACTGGGTTCTTGCAGAACATTGGCTTCAAATTCGGGCGTTGGATTTCAATTACTATTATGCAATTGCCCTTAGGTGATGGGTACTCGACTCCGGGAGGAGAATTAAAGCGGTGGAATAGAGATGATATGTGAAAGGTATGATACATAGTAACAGAACAGTTTGGCCACAGAAACCCCCCCGCACCCGCGACTTATTCACTGAATCATGAGCGAGGCCATTCTCAACGCATCCTCGGGAGCACGTCTCGAGCCCTTCGTCTTGCTTGCCAAGGTGGGCTTCAGAAGCATTCAAAGGGGATGAAAATCACTGTAAACCCACTCGACATCCCGTGTCCATTGTGCGATCCCGAAGACGGCCAAAGGCGCGGCCTGCGCAAAGCTTGTCCTCGATGCAGTCGCAGCGCCTGGTGTCTTTGTCTTTTCCGAGCTTCTCGACTCTCCAAATGTGAAAGAGGTGGGTCGATCTGATCGTGCCCTCACAGTACGTCTCTTTTCACCGCCGTCTGGCGACCTTCATTTCCTCGAATGGCTTCCAATGGTTTCACTCTCTTACTCGCTTGCTCCCGCGAACGGAAAATTTAATCGAAAGCTCGCGACAAACAGTCAATTCGCGGGACACCACCAACTTCTCGAAATATTTGCCTACGGAACGTTTCCGGACTATCAAAGTACGTTTGGTTGACTTCTTCTTCTAGCTAAGACACTTTATTTGATGGAAACGTCGCCCCCTATGCGATTCCAAGATCGCGCTGGATCCCTTCCACAACTCACTCAGGCCCAACTCAAAAAGCTTCAACAGCTTACACTTGTGTCACTTGCTGGCGAATCATCTGTATGCGGATCCTCTGACTCCATTTTGCCGTGCTCTCACCCGTCTCTGCTCTCGTCTCTGCTCTCGTTGCCAGACACTCCCATATTCCAACCTCCTTCACGCATTGAGTCTTCCCAGCGTTCGCGATCTCGAAGACCTCATCATCGATGCTATGTACCAAGATCTTCTCAAGGGTAAACTCGATCAAGCACGATCTGCATTGGAAGTGGAGCAAACGATGGGACGGGATTTAGTGCCTGGTAGAGAGGAGAAGCTGCTCGGGGTATTGGGAGCTTGGTGAGTTATCCACTTAGTCACATGTATTCCCCTCAAAGTGTGCACGACTTGCATACCCATTCCTCGGATCGCTGCTTTTGCTGCATAGGGCTTCTACCGCGATGCACCTTCTCCACCAACTTGATCAACAAATTGAACGAACGAGCCAAGCTGCTGCAGACAACCGATTAAAGCGAGAACAGCACGAGAAGGAAATAGAACGGGCGAGAAAGGATGTGAAGGCGAACCCTCCAAAACCACAGGCAGGGAGCGCCCAGGAAAATGGATTCGGTGACGAGGGTTAC
Organism: Gonapodya prolifera JEL478; assembly: GCA_001574975.1. Lineage (NCBI taxonomy): Eukaryota > Fungi > Monoblepharomycota > Monoblepharidomycetes > Monoblepharidales > Gonapodyaceae > Gonapodya > Gonapodya prolifera. The sequence goes on from KQ965737.1 coordinate 338,114, forward strand.
GGTGGTGAATGGGAAGGTGATGGACAGCGGAAAAGCAAGCGGTGAGTGTACAGAAAGGCAAATGAGTCGTTTGCGGAGACTGATTTTTCAATCCGACGACCAGGTCATTAAAGCTCCGCATGCAGGGGCGGCGGTAGTCTCTACGTGTTCCCAACCATAAGAGTACAAAATGCAATTAAAATAATAATGATAAATGCTGCACATTATTTCCTTCGTCCGCTTGTCCGTGTTTTAGACTTCGGCGTTTGCCTGGCACTTCGTCGTACCGTTGGCTTATCTTCTAAATCGCCGTCTTCGTCCCAGTCAAAATCTAAATCGTCCCGATCAGCATTTGCCCCAATACTAACTTTTTGTGCTTCCCTCTCCCGATCCTCTCGAGATTTTTCGTTGCGTTGTTCCCATTCACGTCGCTTTGCCTCATCCATCCGACGACGTGATTCGGGGTATGCACCACCACCATCGCCACCATTCTCCAAGTCGGCAAGCTCCGATTCGAGAAGCGCGATGATGTCTTGACTATCAATTTCTCGAGTCCGCAAATGTGTGATGTAATCGTGGGCTTAAAATAGAATAATTGTCAATGAGCTCGTAAGTTAGCTGTTCAACGAGAACAATGTGCTCACTCTTTCTCAGAATGTAGACTTTGCTTGGGTTCTTCTCTCCAGCTAGGCTCTCGCTAGGAAGTGCATCTTTAAGACGCTCGAAGCAGTCACGCAAGGAGTCTCGTCGCCTTTGCTCCGCAACTTTGTGGGTGACTTTCCGAACGTCTCCACTGGGACCACCATCCGACAGTGGGAGGAGGCCAACGCTTGAGCGTAGATAGGAGTTCACCTTTGAAGTAACACCAGTATAAGTTCTGAAGCACTCACTCAAAAACTCCGTCTGATATAACAAATCGCTGCTTCTGTTGTGAATCACCGTTTGCTAGGAAGGGCGGAGTTAGATGGCAGTGTTGAAACATTCCAAAGTACCCACATCCAGCAGATGCAAGCTCTGTATCTTCTCCTTGAAGTTCATGGGAAAAGTTCATTAGCGTGGACGGAGTTGCAGGTACTATTGACGATTGGAAATGAGGGGCCTTATTATCCACGTCAGAAGTTGGATTCATCGATTCTGAAGAAACAATCATATGCTGCTGAGTGTTGCCTGATGCTGGAGCTGGCTCTGACCGAGTGGGACGAAGTTGCGGTGATATATGAAAGAGCACGGGTTGGTGCCGTGGTGATTTTTGAAACTGGCTCTGTGATCGCGCACGCGCCAAATTGCGGGGAACAGGTGTGAAAACAAGCGGCGCGGCAGTTGGGAGGAATGACTCGGGTTGTTGGAAGGCGGGAACAGTCGACAGAGATTGGGCGTGAGATTGCGGCTGAAAACGAGGGCTCGACGATGGTTGCAGTTGTTGGTTCGAAGGTGGTACTGGTTGCCCTCCTATCTCTTGTTGACGGAGGATTGAAGCGGGTGTTAAAGGAACCTTGAAGGGAGAGCCTGCTCGATAGATTTGCATTCCGACAAGTGCCCTTGGATCAGCTATTTGTTCGCCGGCAAAGTTGGAGGCTGCAATGGGCAATGTCAAAGAAGGATTCGGCGCCTCCACAGTGGTCTCTCCCGCTGGACCTCTAGGCGAAGCTAATCCCAATGTTGTAGAGACAGTGGCGGAATCAACTATTGAACGATTGAGCGAAACACGGGAGGAAGTTCGAGAGATTGGTTGATGACTGAAGGAGGCACCATCGGACGGCGTTTTTCTCTTTGCGGGAACTATTTGAGGTGACGAAGGCTGAGATGTCGGGAAGGGGTTGGGAGGAGAGCCCAAAGAGCTTCCTCTACCCCGGACACCATGCAGGGAAGGTTGCATTCGCGGAGATCGCAGTGGGGTGGGAACAAAAGCCATCGAGTTAATGGCACTCAAAGGGATTGCTTCTGTTGTGGCATTAAGTGCTTGTTGAAACATTGGAATCCCCACGTGAGAGAATGAATCCCGAGAATTGTTTTGGTTTGCGCCGTCAATCGGATCAATTTGCATTTGAGAAGATCCAGCGTCCACGCTTGTCATTATCTGAGGCTGTTGCGACAATTGCTGGACGAGGGCAATGTTGTTGGATGCTGTGATGTGTTGCAGAAGTTGTTCCCCGTTCGACAATTGTTCTGCTTGCTTCTGTCCCAAGCGCTGAAGAATTGCCATTTCTTCTTCCTGAAGACGTTCGTTCTCACGCTGCAGCTGCGCAAGAAGTTGCTGGTGGCGTGAACGCTGCTCTTGAATCTTTTGTAGGCTGACATATTCTGGATCCAAAGGCGCTTCGAAATTCCCCGCAAATGTCACGGATGGAGTGGAGGAAAGGCCCAGGATGCCTGAAGCGAGTAGTGGGGAGCTGACTGGTGGCACCCACGTATTCTCCATGACTGGTGGCAGTGCGGGGGATGTCAGTGGTGTGAAGTAGAAGTCAGTGATTTGCAAACGACGGAGGTCCAGAGACGGAGTGAGGGACGTAGAGGTGGAAATGTGGTTGACCTAGTCATCCAATTCCCATCAGGTGTTTGTGTGGTGCATTCCGTGTTCTCCTACACACCTGGTTGTGATCCTCCTCGACTGGATCGCATATAATGCCACTGAGAAGGTAAATGCAAGATGGAATTGGACGTCCCACGTTAGATTTGGAAACCAAAAGCCAGCAAGAGGTTCAAAATGACAGGGTTGAGAAGGAGAACGAAGCAGTCTCATCATCGCAGACCGACCTATCCGGTTCCATCGCTTGCCGTGCTCCACCCTGTTTCAACTTTGACTTTTCAGAGCGTTGATTTCTCGACTGATTGCCCGATCCAATACCGTGAGTCTCGACAAAGTTTGGTCGGAACCGTCCATCCGGCTCAGAGCCGGTTGCGCCAGCGAGCTGCAGGATTCCTTGCGCAAATGTCTCTGATATGCTTCCATCTTCAGCTAGAAAGACATCTCCTGGCGATCCGTACGTGGAGTCTCCAGTAGACTTTGGTGTCGTTGGAAGGAAAGACATCTTTTGCTATATCTCTGGCGGATCACCTCCAGCACGGTCCAACGAGCGCCCGGAGAAATATCCCAAGCGTTCCTGTCGGCTTGGGTGTGCGAAGTTTCGGAACAATCCGTCAGGTTTAGCAGTTGGCGCCCTCACTCCAATAGTTCAATACTACTAAAATCCAACACATAACAGCAAACTTTGACAAAAACGAACTATTAGACACCAAACTCTACGCATCTTCCTCTTCGTCGTCATCCTCTTCGATTTCATCAAGGTTTTCAGGATCAAATTCATCGCGGATTTCTTCTTCGGATTTGTCTGCACAAAGGAATGCAGTTCAACCATTTACGCGGGCTTATTCCTTGAAGGTCGAACTCACTATTTATACGTGCGGCGAATATCTCAGCAGCCATGTGCCCTGCGGCGGGAATTTCGAGTACTTGGGTTGCAACCTTTCCAAATAGCCAAAGGGTTTTCCCCGCGGGATGAGCGAAATATCGTTCAAAAAAACTGCACCATCAAGAATTGCATGAGTTCGTCGTTGTCGAGGTCCTCGTATTGGGCATCCCGTTCAGGATCCGACTTAACGGCGAAGGAATCTTAATCAACCGTATGATCACATAAGAGCACAGACGTCATGGTTTTTACCTTAAACGTCTGCAGTATCGTCGAAGGATTGATTTTATAATAAAACGGGGTTCTAAGAAACACCTGCACGATGCAATAATACCCACCGATTCGTCATACGGTCCATCATTTTCGTGCTCTTTCAGGTAGCCAAGCACTATACATGAGTGAAGAATAGCAAAATTCCAATGTAGGCGGTCAAATCAACTGAAAATAATATCACAAGCCAATTCACTCAATCGCGCACCCTTCTCGAGGATATCCGGCGTACAGTGTTTCACTTCAAAGTCTACGTGGTTCAATCCTTTGGGGCTGGAGTTGACCCGCTCTTCGACGAAAGATCGCACAGTCGTCGATGGAACGAGGAGTTTGAAGGGAACCGTGAATGACGAGCCGTCAAGTGTCTTTAATGTTACTGAAAGCGAGGACGTGGATCCAGCATCAGCAAGTACGGCGGTGGGCATTTCAAGAGTAAAATTAGGGAGAAATGAGATGGTTTGATCGCTTGTAGTGGCTTGCATTGGCGGCGGCCTGCCACTGACAGGCTAAAACCAACACTCTTTTTCATCCTTTCCTGGGGTACCTCGAGGAATTCCACAGAAGTCGTTTATAACTGTGTGCGTGTTACTTGTTACTTCAAAGGGGCGTCAAGAGGGTGGGCAAGTGTCTTCAATACATAAATTTTCTTAGCGTTTTCGACATCGAAATATGGCTTTGTTGCAATTGTTTTCAGAGTGAAAGTTCAGAATACATCATGCAACAATACTGCGCCTCAACTGCGGTCCATGGGAACTAGTTCTTGAATGGCGTTTCTATTCCGCCGGGTGAGTAGCCTGGAATAGTCATGCGGACTCCTTATTCATTCAAATGAAATGCTGGCGAAACTGACGCAGCCATCGACCCCTACGGGAATGGAGGACGGTTGAACCTTCGAGTCGGGTTAAAAATGTTGGAGCTTTTTCCAAACCATCGTTACTAATAAGACTATGCCTTGCCATGTGCTCGTGCTCTCCCGATGCCGATCGCTCCACCTCAGCAGCAGTCTAAAGGTGAGGAAACAATAGCCACGTGAATGCACCCCGGAGACAACTCGACAGCAACCCCATGTTTTCGGCAGACAGCGGCAGCAATTTTGAGGAACAGCTAGGCGAGCTTGATACTCGGATACGCCGGGCAGAAATCGCTCTGTCGGAACTTCGACTTCAGCGTCAGACAGTCATTTCGCAGTGGCATCTCTATTCCATAGGAGTTTGGGCAGCGTATCTAACATGGTTTGTGCTTTATGGATGGGGCGCGGGGAACATGGACACGACTAAGATGGGTGAAATAGCGGCGATTCCTGGCGCGGCGGTGGTGTTAGTACTTCCTGTTTGCACAGGATCGAATGGGGGATCGTTATCCGTAATTTATGATACACACCCTCCTTCTGACAGAATATACTACGTTGGCGTTCTGATTTCAGGATTCTACATCAGGCGGCAACAATTTGAAGGTGAGTCTCGTCACATTCCATAAGCAACTGATATTAAATTCACTTGTTTTCGACGAAAAGAGTCGAATTTGGACGTGCTTAAGAGAAAAAAGAAGGAGAAGGCATGTTCTTGGTCGGGGTCATCGGTGGACGGCGCCATGTGACACATCCTATTTTCAGGTGGAGGAACTCAAAAAGATGACCAAGTTTTACGAAACCCAACGTCTACTTGAAAAATACGACGAAAACGCGGCTCGGAATGCCGCGCTCGCAAACCAAGATGTGAGTAGAGGACGTTTTATCGATGTGCGTGTCCCTCATTTAATCAGAGGGCGTTTAGGAATTACATCCCCCTGGGCATTCCTCCCAACGTCGTAGCCCGAGCAATCAGCGCCACCCCAGCGCTGCTCGAAATGATGGGCCCCGGCAGCCCAACGTCGATCAAGCAGGTTCATCCATGCAACCGGGCGGCTCCCCCAATCGCCCCCAAGTTCACGGATTTCCGGCCCAGCAGTCAACCCCGGTAGCGCCAAACAACCCGCCGCTATTGTCCGACTCGCAGTACGCCGCGCTCGCGGCCCAATTACCCCCCGAATCGCGCCCGGACACACCTGCGGTTGACACGCTGCACGGGAGCCTCGCTCCTGGCCCGTACGACAGCGGCTACAACCTGGCGCTCGGCCCGCGGCCGTGGTTTGATCGGATTTTTGACGCCATTATTGGCGACCACCTCGACGGGCCCAACAACAAATACGCGCTGATTTGTACTCGGTGTCACGTGCATAACGGACTTGCTTCGCCGCTGGAGTTCGAGTCGATAGGTCAGTTGAGGGTAGGAAGGGTCTGCTACGCGCGGTTGACGCGGTTGACCATGGGCTAATACACATTTTGTGTCATTAGAGTTCTTCTGCCGAAGTTGCGGACACTTTAATTCTCGTCGATTGACCAGCAGAGCTGATAGCAGCTCGTCTGCATTCGGGGAACAGGCCGCTACTTCAAACACGCCGCCATCCGAGTCTGCGGCGAACCCCGCTCGCATGCCCCATACCTCTGCAATACCACCCGAATCGGCCTCGAGCACAGCCAGAAGTAACTCTCCCGCACGGACGGCGGAGGGAGAAGTCAAGTCTGTGGAGCAGTTGGACTTTTCTACAGCGAGAACGGAATGAGATGAGAAGACCGAGGGTTCGTGACGAGGGTGTCGAGGATTACGTGTGCGACGCAGTGTACACGGTCAGCGCTATCACTCCTGTTGAGCAATTATTGCATTCGAAATATACACGTTGGAATATGGAAATTTGCACCCGTTAGCGTGTCCCCCCATTATGCTATCGTTTTTCAACACCAATCCAGTCCGCGTGCCTTTTGACCAGCTCAGGGATAATCACCGACTCGATTTCGACTCCGTCCCTTTGTTCCGCGGGCGTCAGCGTGACGTTGTTGTGCGATTCCCGGGTGACAAACGTGACCGTCCATTTTCGCGTGTTGAGCAGGTTCCCGATGACCAGTTGGTGACCGTATCGGTCCAGAGATTGTTGCGATTTGGGCACCAGGAGGGCGGGGTCGGTTTCCAACTGTTGTCGTCCCGTTCGGCGGTCATCACATTTCAACAAAAATGCGTCATCGAGGAAAACTTGCTCGCGACCAACATACCTTGAAAGAAACAATGTAGCCAGAGGGTGCCCAGTCCTTGACGAGCGGCTTGAGGAATTTTGGAACTTGCTCGAGGACCATGGTGAGGGCGCCCTCTCTGCTCTGAATTTTATGCTCCACCATGCGCGCCTTGGGGACGAAGAAGTCCGAGACCGCCGCTGCAAGGTAAAACATGCCGCGTCGGCCCAACAGGGTTCCCATGATTTTGCAGATTTGGTGCAGGTACAGCAGGTATTGTTGCACCGTCGTGTAGTCCAACATGAGAAGGAGGTGTTGATCTTTCGCCTGGCAGCGTAGTGAGTGTTGAAGGAGTAAACACACGACCTTCATTTGTCGGCAGTTGCAGCAGTTCACCTTTCGGTATTTGAGGAGCACGTCTATCATGGCCGACTCGTACTCGGGATCAACGTGGACTTTGGGAGATTGTTCTGGTGATGGCAATTTCGCTTCTCCACTCTGGCCATTTGTTGTCATGTAATCTAGGAAGCAGTTCTTGGAATGCGAGTAGTGCCGAGAGTAAGGTTGCAGGGAGTACTGTCTGTGGAGAAAGATGACGGCGTACCCAGCGTCGAGGAAGTACTCTGCCGACGTTGCACCGCGTGTTCCGGCACTAAAGTTGTCCACGAATCGGACGGTGTTGGCCTCAAGAGGAACGGTCGTTCCGCCCGACTGAGGCGCCGATTCCAAGTTTGTGATTATGATTACGAGTCTCCGCACAGAAATGCAACAGCAGAGCGCTCACAGTCACCAGGACAACCCGTCTGCCTTCAACGGCACTGTGCCTCGAGATGAACTCGGACACCTTCGCTTGCACCTCCGGCAGCTGATTCCACATTGATTCCGAGACTTCGTCTCTAAACCATTTTTCACTATCGATTGCAGGTTCTGTTCCCATCGGATCGTTCTTTGATGTTCAAATGAGTGACCAAAGCAACTTCCACTCCGATTCCGATTCCCCCCATCTTCACAAGAGGAGGTCATGGCCGAGTACGAGGACTTCCGAAGGAAAGTTCTCGCGGCCATTCGTCAAATCCCCGAGGGAAAAGTCACGACGTACGGTCACGTCGCAAAACTCGTGGGGAAACCAAAACACTCGCGGCACGTCGGGGCGATCCTTCGCACTCTCACCAGAGCCGAGGAGGGCGACGTGCCCTGGCAGCGTGTCATCAATCATCGCGGCCGGGTGTCGCTGAGGGATCCCAGGTGAAGACGTCGTTTGTCGCGTTGATTTGTGATCGTGCCCAGTCACACGCACTTCTTTTTAGGGATTCTGTACGCAGACAGGCGGAAATACTCCAAGCAGAGGGCGTTGAAATCCACCAGGACGAATGGCTGCAGTGGACGGTGTCGCTCCGACGGCATGGATGGTTTCCAGAAGCCCGCGATATTCGCCTGTGATTGCATTTGTATGCTCGGACGTTTGTATGTTATCGTGCAACCCAAGCACTCATCGGGCGAGGACAACGTCCCATGTGACGTGTCACATCTCGCACTGGAGTGAGGTTTACCGAACAAATGCGGAGCGTCTCAAGGCACAGTGGTACTGGACGAGAATGAAGGACGGAAATCTTGAGTGAAGTGTGGAAGTAGCAGTTGGAAGGTTGATACAAGAGTTTTGTGTTGTAATGTGATCACCACCCTTCTCAAAGCTACACATAAGTTTTGTTGTATGCTCTGCAAGCCTGGTTTCTCGGATACGTTCATCACTTGAAGTGGCCAGTAGCACATAATCAAGGTGAAACTGGGATACGACGGCCGCGTATCAAAAAGACCATGCAAGTCCATCTGAACAACGACCACACCTTCCAAGAGCCCATTAGCAGCACGTCTTGCATGAGTCGCACGGGCGAAACGGGTTGGCAGGTGGTACCCAATGCCACCACGCAGTTGTGAGAGCGGAGCCCCCACACACACTGAAGCCGTGACTTGCGGGAGGTTGCGTTTCGAGGTGGCAGAGAACGGTCTTATCTCCCCGCCCTGCTCCTTATTCTCCTTCCAGTTCCTAGCACAGGTCGCTAGAAGGCTCGGTGTGGTTCGGTCATGCTTCCAAGTCCAACGTGCCAGCAAGCACGGTTCGTCATACCCCGAGACTTGGAATGGTGTTGAGGGGACGTTGTACTTGGAGGTATATTCATTCCACATTGCGCAAGTCGCGTTGGACGAGGCGGCGTACTGCAATGGTGGAACCAAGGAGTCATCTTCAATGACTACTACCTGCATCACATCGGAGGTAGGGAGGCGCACTGCGGTGCCAAAACGGTGCGCGACATGTCGGCAAGGCGGTGGTCGAAAATCTGAACCGCAAGTGGCTGTTGAAGTTTTCCAAATGCATTGGTTGGGTTTCATTGTACGATAATGTCTCTTCAGCTTGCTACATATTGATGTACTGAAGGACAAGATGGGGAATGTCTTGTGAGAATTTTCTTCGACTTGTCTTGATTCGCAAATTGGAGGGTCTTGGATTCACAACACGTAGGTTGATGGAAGCTTGGTGGGATTAGGAGAAGAGCTGATAGAGTACCAGCGAGAGGGCAAAAGCAATTGAGAATTGCACGTCGCGTTGCTTGGGAGTTGGAGACGGAGAGAACTTGGAGTGTCGCTTTGTTCATCCATCACATACTTCTTGGCTCGAACCCAGCGCCGAAAAATGATATCAGGAAGACCATTCCATAGATACATTCCAAAATGGATAGTCCACGATAGAATCCCAAAAGAAACACGAGGTTCGCAGCAGAGCTCAGATACTTCTCACTTCTCGCTACACCCGATATCCCAATGTCCGTACGAGCCCAGGCGCATAGAAGAGTCTTCTAATATGTGTAGCGTGTCGTAATACGAGAGCACGTACGCTGAGCGCTTCAGATTTGGTGATTCAGATGAAATCCCAATCGGGACGCGTTCAGCGACTGTCAAAAGCGAGGAGTGATTATGGCCAGGACATTTTCATTTGCAGTCGTTTTGCCGTCGTTTGCTCTTGCATGGTGAATGTAGGGACGGATGGACTCTAGTTCGACATGAAAATCAAGTGCCAGTCAGTGGTTTCATGGCTCATTGACCCCACTCACAGTGAAGTTCTAGGTTCTTTCAGACTCACCATATTCTTGAGACAAGTGACAGTATCAATAACACAGAATAGCTTTACAAGAAGAAGCAGCGAATCACGACCCTCTATAAAACTACGACCTTCCGCCCCTTCCGCGGCGTTCCCGTTCACACTTCGATGGAGACAGTTTTTTCATTGGTTTTTGTGTTTGAAATGGGCGTATCGGCGATTACCGACCCCGCAGGAGCCAATCCCTGCCTGCAGCGACCTCCACCAAGCCCGTATTCGTGCGCACGATCCGTGGGGTCACCTCCATTCGAAGTCCGTATCCGAGGTGAGGCGGACCGTAGTCTTTCCCCCGTGGAGACCCCAAACAGAGACGCAAGGCCAGCGCCGACGTTGCTGAGAGTGCGGTAAGGGGATGGAGGTAGTAGCTAGCACCCATCGAGGCGCGAGAGTGTGGGCTAATGGCGGGGTTTGAGACCGATTTCCGGTTATTTATCCAACGTTGGTGCACTGGCCATGATGACGTGTCGCGGTTTGTGGTATCGTGTGCGCAGCAGTTATCCGAGGCAGTTGGCGGTGCGGACAAAGAGTGTCATAGGAAGAATTCTGTCGAATCGTAATGTTTTGAGAGAACGAAAGAGTGTTCCAAGAAAAACATTGCATATTAGACAGAGCCCGACCGGTACAATTCAATGTAACGAATAAAATGGAAGGAGTTCCAGAGATGTCTTTGCACACAACGAGTATCTCATCAAGTCAGAGCTTGTTTTGTGACCAAACACTCTCCGGATGTTTGAGACGCCAGTTGAAGGCAGCATCAATCCCTCTATTAAAATTCGAAAACAATGCGTGCGATAGTATGGTTTGAATTTCATTTTGATAGTTTCGCCAAAGTTCATTGGGGGAGGTTCCATTAAATCCAAAAGTTCGAGACTAAGTCACCGAATCCTACTTGCAAGCTCCGTTTGCCATCGAAGCTCTACCGCAATTTCGAAAGGAAAACGCTCCGTTGAGGTGTGGGGGCCATAAATGATAACAGAGACTAATCTCGATCCCAACATCGAGTGGCCAAATTCGTCTCGAATTTCAAAGACCGCCACTCCAGAACACGACGCTCCATCAAACCTTCGCCCATCTCTTGCATGATGGTCAAGCTGGACAAAACTGTCGACAGGTTCGAGAGATTGGTTAATCCATCGTACACCAGATGTCCGAGCACGTCCAAGAAGACCCTTCGCCCAAGAATGGCTCCAAACCTGCCTCCAAGCACCCAAGTTGTCCTTCTTCGGCGGCTTCTTCCCACGTTTGTCCACTTCTGGTCGGTTTGTCCTTCCACGTCGCCGAACCAATCCTGGTCCGGGAAGAGTCTCCATGAGACCATTTTCCGTCAAGAAACCGGTGATGGTCCGAGAAACTACCCGTCATTGTTGTTGAAAGAAACCTTGGGCAGAAAACCTCACCCGCGGGCCCCGTCACGTCAGTGAAGCCAGGTGGTGCATGGTCCAACCGCTCATCTCTTTCCTCCCTCAAACCTCCCCCAGCCAGCACGAGTACGCCGCTTTCGCGTTAGTGACGCGGTATGCTAAGGTTGAGAGGTGGAAGAGCGCATTGTCTGTGATGCAAGACGGATGGTACTGGTTGCGGGGAAGGTTTTTGGTTGGCAAGCGTCCCGCTTCTCCGCTTCTCCCTTTTCTCTTCCTCCCGCAATGCTCAGGGTACGACACGCCGATGCCAGTACGGGTGTCGCTGTGGGCAGGAATGACCCGTCGGACCGCGATGATTTCATGTTGTGTGTGTTCCGCGCGAGCATGCTTCGGGTCGTCCACAACGTGGAGCGTACGTGAGAGTATGGTAGCTATTGGTCGATTTCCCAGAGTGATATGCCAAGGAATGTTGGGCTGTGGGTGTACCTTTGGGCCTGTCAACGGACACACGATGCAGTAGCACACCTTGGAGTCCACCATGAACAACCGCACTCGCTTAAATATGGCCGGCTTAGGGTGCACCCAGGAGTCGCAGCGAACGAACAACTACGAGCTCTGAAACCGCGTCATATAATACATGATTTGTACAAGGTAAATGCATGCTGACGAGTAACAAATGACATCAATCAATCAGTGTAAACACGATACCACCGGTCCAAGAGCCGCCGAACTTCATGTGTCTCTGCGGACGTGATTTTGCGGCAGAAGTCCTCACGTTCCATCTCAAAATACTCCGCCATAAGGGTCAGCTGTCGGTCCGCTTCAGAGTCGGGGGTTTCACTGAAAATGGAGGTGCATTAGAGTTCTCCGTGCAACGCGTATTCAAAGAGAGAGTAAGTACCCAATATTTGGCGTTCGCGATGCTACAAATTGCTTCCCAAGACCCCACTTGCGTCTCCTTGGATCCGTGTCTTCTTCCTCTTTGCGGCCACATACGCCGGAAGATGTTCATCAGCGGTACCCTGTGCCATTGCCTCCAACGCGTTTCGAGGGATGTTGACCTCGAGCGTTGACTCCCCGAGAACGTTCGAATGCTGGTGCGTCTCGGTATCAAATTGATATAGTATTGCGTTGATGGCGTCGCGGTTCGCTTTTTCCTTCTCCCGCTCGGCCTTTTTGACGCCGTTGGTGACGTGGGGCGAGCCACCGTCAGTCGCGAAGAAGCCGGAAACGTAAGTGTCTTCCAACGTGCCCATTTGTTCTGCGGGTGCCTTCAGTATGAACGCGGCACATTAGTGTCACCATGACTTCACGGATAGAAAGACACCCACGTCATTAAAGTCGTCATTGGTCGCCGCATACTCTGCCTCCGCCTTTTCGGTGTTTTGTACGATAGTTTTTGTCATATGATGATCCGTCAAGTAGCTCAGCAGATTCTGAATGTCGACGTCGATACGATTACAGGTAAGCAAATTTCAACGAGACGAAACCTTGCTTTGACCCCGAAAAGCTCCCCAGGATTGTCCTGGTGGATAAACGAGTTGGAGAAGTACGATAATAGCTGCCGGGCAATTGAAGACCGAACTTACAGAGTCGCCCTGCACGCCTTCAAAGAGCCGTCGCTCAGTTGCTGCATCATATGCAATGTTTGAATGTTGTTGTTTATAGATCTCGCGATTGTAGATCATTTCTTCTATTGTTCCGGCCGAGATGAGCCGAAGAAAGGTAACCTGCGGAGTGGAAGGTGGAATGCAGAAACATGGCACAAGAAGAGAAAAAAAAAACACACACATTTCGCGTTTCACCTATCCGGAACGCCCGGTCCTGAGCTTGCAAATCAAGTGCCGGGTTGAAATTCGGATCCATTACAACATCAACGCTGGCACCCGCAAGGTTGAGCCCGACTCCTCCGGCAGTCGTGGAGATCAAGAGAATAAACTTATTCACGTCGGTGTTAAACTCATTGCAAATAGCCAGACGCCTTTCAGCCGGAAAAGTTCCATCAATCTTGGAGTAATCGCGTCCTATGGGTGAAGTTAACGAATAATCTGTGTGGAGCTTTAAAGTGTTGAGCATGCGAACCTTCTGCCATCACCTGTTGTTTAAAGTGAAAACATTTAGGCCCATACTGGAAGAAAAACGCGCTTCAATTTACTCTCACACTGTTCGAGCATATTCAACAACTCTCTTCTAAATGAGAACAAAAAAAACTTTGCCCCTTGCTTTTTCCATTCCACAAGTAGTGCTTCGATGGTTACCCAGAATATCTAAACATCTGGACCTCCCAGCAGCAGTCTCCAAGAACTCACTTAGCGTCGAACAATGAGTTCGTTAAACTGAATTGCAGTGGCACGTGCTTCGGCTAGCTCGGCAACCGTAGCGCTGTGGTTTTGACCTCGCTTCAGAGGCTGCGCTACACTGTTGTGAAATCCTCAATGCGGCCGACCCAACCAGGGACAGCCCCTAACAATGGTGGTGACTTGGTTTTGGCAGACAATTGGGTCAGACATCAGTCCTCACAATCCAAAATGCACCACATTTCGTGGTAATCGTTCATAAACGGAGTTCCAGCTAGACCGAATCGACGACGAGCCCCATTTGTGTTGAAAAAAAAATGGTCTATCGGCGTTCAATCTCTTCATCGAGTCTGTGAGACGCGTTTTGGGCTCTTTAAGTCGATGTGCCTACCATTTGGAGCCTGTTGCTTTGAAACGCATTTCGAAGTCACGAGCGATAAATTCGATCACCCACCTCGTCTGCAATGACCACGGCCCAGTGCATCGAATTCAGGTCGTCAAAGGCACCTTTGAGTGTATCAAATGACGTAATCTAAAAAAATTTCATCAAAAAAACGTGATAAAGTTCTTCACACGATTGATTCTCACAAGGACTTCTGATGTACCCGACTTTATGTTACTCAACGCCGACTCTTTCTTTGCGCCGTGGAATATGTCAACGGTGAAATTTGCCCGCCGATCAAATTCATCCTTCCAGTTGAACAGAACAGCGTTCGGACAGACGATGAGCACACGCAAAAGACCTTCGTCGTCCATGAGACCATCTTGAACTTGCCGCTTCTGCTGCAGACGAACTCCGTGGTCTTTAGTCAGAAAATTTGTCTTTCGAAAGATTGCGCAGAGAAACGCCATGACTTGTGTTATTTTCCCGAGGCTTGAAAGACCGGAGGGTGAGAATAACACCAACACCACACAGGTCGAAAGAGAAACTTAATCACCCCATTTCGTCCCCGAGGATTCCTCCCATACCAACTTTCCATCTCTGAAACAAAAAGTCCACCCCTTCGCGCTGATAGTCTTTGAAATATTGATTTAATGGGGCGTTGATGCTCTATGAACACAAGGGCGATGGTTCGAGGTTTTTCACAAGAACGTAGGTGTCCTCACGTATTCTCCATCTTCGCCGTCCAGTGGATACGGCACTTTTGGACCCTTGGCGATGGCATATTTGAGAACGGGCTTTTCCTCGTCAGCCCAGCTCCTTCTTGAGGATTGAGTCTTTCCTCCGCCTTGGCTTTTGTATTTTCGACCAACTTTGTGAGCGCACCAAGCCCAAATTCGTCTCCTGTCGGTGGAACGAACGCTTTCTGGCGCGGCTTCTGTAGGGGTTGCACCAGCTTTTCAGTTGGCTGGGAAGATTGTTCGCGCTCCACCACGGGAGTTTACTGGAGCGACATTGGCATCTGTGAAGAATATCCCGCGGGATTCGAAGGGTGGCTAGCAGGGATTGTGGTGACGTGAGAATCCGAGGAACATCGGTGTAAGGATTGTGTGCTGGGAGCTGATGCAGGCGCTGATACACGTGCATGCTTTCTGCCAGCGAGGGTCGACCTCGGCGACGGGTCGATAGCGCTATCGCTTTCCGTTCCAGAGTCGGAATCAATCATTGGTCGAATCTTCGCATTCTCGACCACAGTTTGCGATGCAACCCTATTTTGACAAATACTTTGGTTTTCCACTTGTTAACATCGATCCAACTTTACGTAAGTACATCTCTCCCTTCACCTCGCCTTGCCCCAAACCTCGACTGCTCTCTTGACTCCAACTGTCCACCCACTATCGTCACCTTCACGCGAGTGACTCAATGCAGCGGTCATAAGCGGAGGCACGAGGGGGTGGATCGCGGCCGCAGTCGCAGGACCAGTGGGCGATGACGGATCCACGGTCGAGGGGTCCAGTACTTGATGAATGATGAAGAACAATGTGAGACAATGAATGTCACCTCAGAAACCCTCCGCACGCCTCCGCTCTCTTTATTCCCGCATTCACCTTCCACCATTTTCCCGAGCGCGTCAAGCACAGGCTGGCTCAATACCCGACGTCGCAACTTCGAGTAAAGAGCATTGCGCACCCGACGGGAAGCATCGGTAACAATTTTAACGGAAGGTGCCTTCAGCGGATACGATAAGGTTAGAGCTGCAGACGACACAACGACAGAAGGTCAAGCGACCAACACACTCCTCCCAACCCATCTTCGCTTCCTGTCATCCTAAATGATCCATGTTCCATCTATCCATTCGAAGCCCCACTCCTGCCTTCCATACACCACTCCATGCCCACTCACATCTCCAACGGCCGCCTTCTCTGCCTCCCCTAGCAGTTTCTCCATAGCCCTCACAACGCGCTCGGCCTGCTCATCGACAACTGCGACAGGAGGTGGGGATGACGAGGCTGCGGGCTCTGGGGACGCAGTTGGCACTGGCGCTAGAGGTGCAGACGTAGAAGCAGGTGACACTGGAGGGGGAGTTTTGATTGGTAGGGAGGTGGATGTAATGGGTGGGGGGGCCGAAGTTGGAGGTGGGACGGTGAGTGGGAGTGATGGGATAGAGGATGTTTGGGGGAGAAAAGCGGCGGAAGATGCCGGAGGAGGTGTGGCAGGGCTGGTGGCAAGTCAAATGAACATCAAGTTGTGGTGGTGACACATGGGTCAGCCCATGTCCGACCGCCACTCTAGAGAATTCGCTTCGCACTTACGATCCTGGAAGATGCGCGTTCATGACTTGGTAAGGATTGGTTGGGTACGGAGTGTAAGTTGCCTGACCGTGGTTGTGGAGTTGGGCACCATGGATGGCATTGGTGTGTGCAAGGAGAGCAGGATCTGACGGTGGCTGAAAAGAAACATGCGATGAACAAAAAATCGAGTGAGATATGACACGGCATCAACGCAGTTTCCACAACTACGGCAGTCTGCGTAACTGAACATCTGACCGATCCAATACCCAACACTTACCTGTGGCTGACCCCACTGTGTCCCTTGTGTGGGGAGAGAGTTCGCACCGGCTTGCGTCTGGAACGGGTACTGCTGCTGGACGTGTGGTGGGGGAGGTGACGGCGTGGAAGTAGGAACAGGCCCAGTCCCCACGGCAGCTCCACCCATCAGCGCTGGCGAGGGGATGCGCCTGTGTGCCGCGTTTGCCGCGCGCCGCGCTACTGGGTTGGAAGCGACTGCTGCAGGAGGAGGATCATTCCATCCGTACTTGGTGCCAAAGAGAGAATTGTGAAAGACGACGGGATTGGCAAGATGTTGTGTGGATACAGATGTGGGCGGTGTAGGCGGGACCGTCCCATCGGAAGATGGATATGGTGGGGCAAACCCGGGCGGTGACGAAGCCATCGACTGTGATGGGTTTCTCAAAAAGGTACCGCGTGCGTTGCGATGCTCGAAAAGCGGTTTTCGACACCAAGATGGCCCCGAGGATAACAAAATCGATCGTATACAAACCCTGTGTGGTGTGCTGTTTGCCGAAGGTAAATACATGTGACATGTATGTACAAAAAAGTTTATGTCATCTTCATTTCAAGTTAAATTAATATCTAAAGTGAAAGGATGTGAGATTTGGAGAAGTTAGTTTCACTGGCTGGAGTCCCGCGGTGACCCTGCACACCAAAAATCGTGGCAGTACCAAGTGGGCCATATTCATCCGCTGCAACACAGAATTACCTGCAGCAGCGGTCGGGTCGCCTTCCACAAATCGGCGCCGCGAAAAAGCGCTGCTCAGGCCTTGCTTGTGATCGGAACGAGGATGGACGATAACGAGCAAACGAACGAGCATCCGGACATTCTTTTGGAGTCATCTGAGACCGGTGATGTGCACGATGATGACAATGTAGATGATCACGGAGAGGCCGAAGTTGAGCCAGCCAATTTTGAAGAACAGCAGGACGAGGAGGCTGGAAACGACGACGCGATCGAAATTTTGTCGGATACTGACGATGCTGGGGAAGGTGCAGGAGCAGCGCAATGTCAGGGCGAGTATGGTGTGGATGGCGCTGCGTGGGGCGGCGAGCAACACTACGTGGGAGGGCAGTACGACCAACAAATGGACCACGACGGCGATTTTGACAACTTTCAACAGTTTGAAGAGTTCTATGAGGAAGGCGATGACGAGGAAGGCGATGAGGAAAGGGTCATGGAGGAAGACGATGGACAAGGGGGTGAAGAGGTCGGATTTAATGGGGAGGAGGAATGGTCCGATGAGGACGAGGAGGCTGCTGACGAACTAGACCTCCAACGACATGATGACCGCGAAAGGGTTCCAGACGCTTCGAAGAATGAGGGGGAGCAAGACGTCGATGCAGATGAAGAGCAGTCTTGGGATCACCAATCGGACGGCGACTATGAGCAGCCACCCCCCCCGCTAACCCAGATGGAGTACGAGGAGGACGCTCTCGAGGATGCTGAAGAGCTCGCAAGAGCACGCAAAAGGGCCTCTCGAAAGTCACCTGGTCCCCGCAAATCACCGGGACCACCGCGTTCCCGGTCCGCAGGCACACCAGGACGAAGGCGTCATAGGCGCCGTGCTGGCGATGTCGCTTATCGCGACGATGGCGCTGATGAAGACAGTGACTCCGCGGCGGGTGAGGATGTTACAGGTGCCCACACGGATCGCCCACATAGGCCGCGTCGACCACGCGCGGATGTCACCAATTTAATCAGCGCGCCGCAGTCCTCATCTTCTCGACCTAACCGAGCTAGACCTCGCCGGGGGGGTCTATCGCGTCCGTCATCGGGCAGCAGCCGCCCGAAACCCCCCTTACCACCATCCGGGGACCCTTCCCATGCACTAGCACACATTCTTCTACTGGCTCCATCTGTAGTCTCCTACCGTCCTCACCTAGCCTCCCTTGCCGCGACCGATACGCCACTGGCTGCCCTCCTTACTGCCGTTGATGGATGGCTCCACCGACCTCTCTCAGGTCATATCGAGTCCGCCCTCTCGGGCGCTCCAGGTGATCCCGCTGGCGCTCTTGCAGTACTTCGAGAAGCTTGGCATGAGCTGGATGCGCGGGCGCGAGCGGACGTTGCCGACGCGGAAAGTAAAGCAGAAGCAGAGCGGAAGAAAGCGCTCGAAGCCGAACGCAAGGTTGAAGAGGCTGAAAGGAAGAGCGCTGAGGCCGAAAGATCACGGGAGAGGGTGGAGAGAGCCAGAAAGGAGGCGGAGTCGGAGGTGGACGCACGAGGTGAGATTGTGTCTGCGTCAAAGGTGGAGCGTTGAACCAAGATGGCACGCTGCCTCTCCTTTAGATGCCACCATCGCGAACCTTCGCGCGACCATCTCTACCCTCTCGCAGCCGCCTCCCCTTCCCCTAGACCCCACTGGAGACTCCACTATCGCCACCCTCCGCTCTCGCCTTGCGACGGCCGAATCAGACCTCTCCGGATCCAGGGCTCGCGAAAGGGAGCTTGAGGCGCGCGCGGAAAGTGCCGAAGGGGAAGCTCGGAGAGCGAAGGCTCATGCTGAGTGGATGGAAGGGGAAGGAGAGAGAGTGCGGGCAGAGTGGGCAAAGTGGAGGGAGGAGAAGGTGAATCGGACAATAAATTCCACGTCTTCGCGATCTAACGTACACGTTTTGCCTACAACGCTTCTGTGCACCGCTCGATCATAGTCTGCCGAAGTGACGCGACTTCTCACAGAATCCTCAAACCTCTCAACGCACAACGCCTCCCTCTCCGCGACTGTCGCGCACCTTCGTGCCGACCTACTCCGCTCCCAAGCCGGCGAGGCCGAGTTACGCTCTCGTATGACAGAGCTTGAGCGCCAGCTCGCGACTCAGGAGCAGGGCTTCGCTCACGAAATGGAGTCGCAGAAACGTCTCACACAGGCACATCGCGAGCGGAGTGCTGAGCTCGAGGGTCTATTCAGGGAGCTCGAACAGACTGTGGCAGATAAGGAGGCGCGTGCTGCGCAGGAAAAAGCCGAGGTGGTCGCGGAACGAGACTCTGCGATATCGAGAGCAGACGCGATGGATGACCGCGCGCGTACAGCCGAGACGAAGAGGGCAAGGCTCGAAAGGAGGCTGGCGGAAGTGGAAGAGTTCGTGCAGGGAGTTTTGGGTGATGATGTGTTTGGTCCAGCCCCAGGTGGTGAATACTTGTCAGGGATTGGCATGACGGCAGACGCAAGTTTTGCATCTAGTTCTGGAGTGGATACATCGTTCATGGTGGCTAGTCCCTCCCCCGCTGGGTCAGCATCTGGCGTCTTGGTTCTGAGAGGTCCACCGAATACTAGTGTGTTAAGTGAGGCGGCGAGAACAGCGGTAGCCGAAGTCAGGGGTCGAAAGACATTCACGGAAGTGGTAAGATGGAATTCTTGCGCAATTTTTTCCACTCCAACTTAATCGTTCTTCGGTTGATCACAGTACACAGACTACATTAAGCTTCAGCGGCAGCTACGTGATGAACAAGCGAAGAACGCGGAACTGGCCAGAACGGTGGATGCTGTCGTACTCGAGCTCGAGCAAAAGGTGCGCATAAATCGAACATTACCGCCTCGTCGAGTCATAATTGGTTCGATAAAACTATTAGCGGCCAATCTTTGATGAGCAAGGACGCCATCTTCAAGAAAGTATGCAAGAGATTGATCGCCTTTCTGGTGCATTATCAGCTGCCAGAACCGAAACGCAGAGACTTGAGATTGAAGTCGGAACACGTGACCAACAATTACGAGAGATGGAGCGAAAGGCGAGGGAAGATCGCCGAGGTATTGTTCCACTACTATTTGCTATGATGTCAAAAGTGCTCAGGGAGAGTCCAATTTGTAGAGATCAGCGACTTGCAACTTCAAGTCTTTACCCTCCTTCGCCAGATAGAAAGAACAACACCGTCCGTGCATGGAAGTGGCACACCAGGGACCCCTCAAGCTTCGCCGATCACTCTCGGCTTAGGAAGCAGCGCTCCTACACCAGATGCTGTTGAAGCAGCGTCGCAGCGGCTCATCACAGAGCAGCTCGTCACTTTTGAGGATCTTCGGACATGTGTGCAACAAAACCACTCTCTGCTTCGCACTACAAGGAGGCTTGCAGATCTTGTTGACGAACTCCAGCGAAACTTAGATGAGAGAGTTTTGACCGAAGTTAACCGACTCACTGAAACGCAAACTGCACGCAACCGACAGATCCTGGAGGAAGTAAAAGCTTTGCGCAACAGATGTTCTGCGTTGGAGCAGGAGAGGGAGAATTCCCACAGGGAGCTGACGGAGTTGAGTCGGGAACTGTCTGCAAATACTTCGAGGCCAGTGAGGTCCCCTGTTGGTCAGTCACTTGGCAACGGGTCGAGCATGATGCTCAGCTTCCTGGGTGAAGACGAAGAGAGCGTGCGAGTCAGATTCGAGGCGGCACAAAGGGAGTTTGCTGCATACCGTACGGAAATGGCGAAGGACAAACGTATTGTTGAAGATGAAAATAGGACTCTATTGCATCAACTTGGTGAATTGAAGGTCGAACTCGCGAAACGGGATGCTACGGTCAAGTTCCAGCAAGGTGAGAGTTTGACCGAATCATGTGTCACATTATATCATCAATTCTGACTCGCATTGGTGCAGAGCACATCAACGGTCACATAAGTGCATCTGAAAAGAACTTTGAAGAAATGCGTGACATACGTGAGACGAACAGAAGGCTCATGGCGAAAGTTGACGAACTGGAGCGCAAGGCAGCAAGTTCTTTGACTGACCTGGTCCAAGCGCGTCGGGAGGTCGAGAAGTTGAGAATAGAGCTCTCCCATACTCGTACAGAACGCGATTTGGCACAGGTATGTTAAATCGATTCTCATGGTCTGGAAACATTGAAGCTTGATTCATTAGTATTGCACGTCTCTACTAGGATCATGAAAAGCGCGTGAAATATGAGAAAGCATCAATCGAAGGAGAACGTAACAAGCTTTCAGATTTACTACGTCAAATACAGATGTTCCAGACAGACAGAGAACAGAAGGAAGAGGAATTGAGGAAAAGAGCTGAAAAGAAGCTTGAGGATGCTGAGTCTGAACTGTGAGCTTGACATGTGGGAAGCGTGCTCGAACTTTCGTGATGACTTTGAGATTAGGTCTAAACTCCGGGAAAGGATGTTGGATGATGCTTCTGAATTCCGAACGCTGAATTCGTTGAAAGACGTGGAAATCAAAGAATTGAAGCAGACCGTTGAGTCTTCTGTGAGTCTTTGTGACCCAAAAGGGGCTGTATGAGAATTGATCCAAAATTAAATGCTTTGTTTTACATTTCTTCCAGGCCAAGGAGCTGTCCTCACTTCGAGAGCGTCTTGTAACATCTGACTCAGAACGCGCGTCCCTCAAGCTTGAAGTGGCGAATCTTCGCATTCAAATTACGGATCACCTGCAGAAGATTGAGAGTTACGAAGCAAAGCTTGTCGCAGCAGAGAGTGTACCAGGAAGTCTAGCATATCGCGAGAAGGAGTGGCAGCAAAAGCTCTCTACTGTTACGTGAGACTTCATTTTTGTCGTGGTGATGTTCCATCACAAAATACCGAACGTTCTGCCTCACAGGGAGCAGCGAGACGACGCTTTGCGAAAGCTCAAAGACGCCGACGAGCATATCGCAACACTCACAAATGTTAGCCAGGAAAACGAAAGCGCTCGGTCTGTCCTTCAAAGTACCTACACAAAGTACAAGACAGATTCAGAAAAGAAGCTCAAGGACGCCGAGGTAGGGTTCTCACGACATCTGCAATCGCATCTTGAACTGATGGTGTTCTCTCGAATTCATTCAGACGGATATTTCAGACTTGCGACGACAGCTGCAAGAAACGACGGACCAACTCAAAAAGTCTATGCAAGAGTTGGATGAGACCCAGGAG
This sequence comes from Gonapodya prolifera JEL478, assembly GCA_001574975.1. Lineage (NCBI taxonomy): Eukaryota > Fungi > Monoblepharomycota > Monoblepharidomycetes > Monoblepharidales > Gonapodyaceae > Gonapodya > Gonapodya prolifera. Next base: position 360,436 of record KQ965737.1, read on the forward strand.
AAGGCAGACAATGATCGTACCTCAGCTGCCACTCGTCAAAGAGAATTGGAACAACGAGTCGCCCTCCTGGAAAAGTATGAACGAGAGGTAAAGGTTATTCCCTAAAAGTTGGCCAGAATTTTTGATGAGTGATTTTTTCCTTCTTGTTATGCCACTCAACATGGCCAGATGGATACTATGCAAGCCAGCTTCTTGAGTGAAGTAAATCAACAAAAGCAGAAGTACGAACAAGCCCATTCGAACTTCCAAAATTCCGTTGCAGAGCACGCAAAGACAATATCTGAACTTGGTGATTTGAGAAACAATTATGGGCTTTTGAAAGGTCAGGTCGATGAGTATTCAAAGAAAGCTGAGTCGGCACAGACGGAGCTGGCTTTATCACAACAAAGCTGGCAGAGTCAGAAAGCTCATATGGATGCTGCATTAAAAGAGGTGGAGGAAAGGTATGTTAAATTCACCGATCAACCGATCGCCTAAAGATGAAACGTTACACTCATGTGGATGTGCAGATGTCGGAGCTTGCAAGAACAAAATTTGATTCTACACGGACAGTTTGATCAAATGAGCGCACAAGTGAAGCGCTACAGCGAGCGGTTTGCGAGCTCATCGAGAGAGTAAGTTCGATACTAGTCGTCTTGTCGACTTGCACCGCTTTAGTAACGCTGCTCCGTTGTGTGAAGAGCCGGGGATGTAGTGGTCAATTCTGACCAGCAAGAACTTGTACGGGAACTTGAAAGCCTCAGGGATGTGATAAAATTTGTTCGACGGGAGAAAGAGCGCTTTCAGCTCGAGTTTGAGTCAAGTGACCAGGAAAATAAGCGCTTACAACAAAAGCTTGAACAGCAAAGCAAAACCATTGATGACCTTCGGGCGACGCTCAAACAGGCGAGTAACCGTACAAGTTAAACGTGCTGCCGAAATGATTGTCATTGTTCATTCTCACAGGATGAAGAACGCTCTCAAATCACCCGCCAATCCGAAAATGCTCAATCTGAATTACTTGAAAAAATCAACGAGATGAACATAATTCGTGAGAGCAACAGCACGTTGCGAGCTCAAAATGACACCAACGTTCGAGAGGTCCAGCGATTGCGGGCTGCGAACCAAAAACTCGAAGGAGAGTTATATCCCCTCAGAAGTGAGCAAATCATGTTTGCGTGCTGAGCGCCTTTCAAAGTTAATGGAGTCTGTCGTAACAGGCAAGGTTCATGAACTGGAAGCCGAAGTTGGTGCACAATCCTCTCTGAATAATATGCTTCAGAATGACGTGCAGAAGTGGAGAGAACGGAATGCACAGATCTTGGCAAAGTATGAGGTGGGCAGTGATGGACCTGCACCGCTACAATTCAATCAAAGTTTTGATATTATATTCTAAACAGCGCATTGATCCCGTGGAACACAATGAGCTGAAACGAAGAGTTGAGGAGCTGCAAACTACACTCGCAAACGCTGATTCCGAAAGGGAGTCTGCTGTCCGGACGATTCGCGAAGAACGGGATGTGTTGATCAAGGATGCTAAACGGCTCAAAAATGAGCTTGAGAACACGAATAAGAACTTGGAAAACGCCCGGAATAATGTTAGTTACATCGCAAAGTACAGTGAACTGTTCCCCGTCGAATTTTTATCATTTTGTCGCAATAGGAGGAGAAAATGCGCGCCACGGCTGCGCGTCTTGTAAATATGCGGGATATAATGCAGAAAAGGGTTGCAGAAACGGAGCGAAAGTTAGAAGAGGCGGAGCAATCTTTTAACCAAAGGATCGAGGAGTTGAATTCTTCCCTTAGTCAGAAGGTTGAGGAGCTGGGTACAGCTACCGCAGAGCTCGCTGAAAAGCAAGCGAAATTGGTAGGTGTAGCGACTTTGTTTATTTGTGAAATTCGATAAAGCTGTCCTGTTTTTCAGACGGAGCTTCAGGAAAACTATGAACAACTTAAAGCAGAAAATCAATCGGTCAAGGTGGGTGTTTATTTTAGTATTAAGGTCTCTGATGCTTGACATGTGTGTTCGGAAGACGACGATAAGTACTCAGGGTGCTCGGTATCAAACCATGTTCAGTCAACTGGTGAGTTCACAGTATTTGAACATAGCCTCAATCGTCGCGCTTTATATTTACTTCTATCGAAACTCCAGAAAGAGAACCAAGCTAAGCTGAACAGCGCCAACTCGGAGAATAATACATTGAAGAAGGACAATCACAACTTAGTGGAGCGTGTGAGGAAACTGGAACAAGAGTCGAAGGCGTTGAGCGAACGGACAAATGCCGAAAACATTAGCTTGGTGAACAAGGATGGGGAGATAGCAAGTTTGAAAGCAACGGTGGAGGAATTGAAAGGGGAGAACTTGAGACTCACGCAGCAAGTACTCGCGGCACCGTCCCCTTCAACACCTTTGATACGCGCAACGGAAGTATCTGAGGATGCCAGGCACTCGATGCAATCAACAGCGGAAAATGTACCATCTTTACAAGCGCCACACGCCACACGTCTCGAAAATGGTGGAACTTTGCGCAAACTTTTGGTCAATCGTACAGACTTAGAGCTACGTTCTACAGCAGTAAATGTTGGTGTGAAGCGATCGCGAGAGGAGGGAGACGAACGCTCCTCGGCAGCTAACGAGAGTGGTACAGAAAGTGAGGTTGTATCAAACCTTCGACCAGAGGTGGAACCCTTCGTCCCAGCTCGAGCAACCAGCCCCGTTGTCGGTCCAGCTTCAAAACGGCAGAGGATCGAATCAGATCGACCAGACGAGGTCGTACCGTCAACAGATGCATCAGTGGTCACCACTTCGGGCAACGAGAACGATGAGGGAGTTACCAAAGACTTTGGCGAGACCAAGGTGGATTCTATGTTGGAAGATTCCGCGGAAGCACAGGCGGACGATTTAATACCCCACGGATACCAGGAAGATGCACAAGAGCACAAAGAGAATATTGGTGAAGGTGACACAACCGATGCCACAGAAGCTGATCAGGGACTTCCTTCCGATGTAGTCGATATGGAATTAAATCGACTTGATGGTGGTGAAGAAATTATAGGAGAGCAGCAAACAGATACTTCTTTGGAAGTCGATGCCGCAATGCAGGACACCCAACAGCAGCAAGACGAAGTCGATGACACTGCCAACGAAGAAATCGCAGGGACTGATACTGTTGCTGGTCAAATAGAAGTTCCCAATCTTGAAGAAGCGTCATCAGGGTTGCAAGAGGGCAACACCGATTTGGATAGTGCATTGTCGGGCAATCTGACCTCAAAGCAGTTCGATGAAGCCATTAATTCTTTGGAGGACACCACCGCTCAAGCTGAAGAGTCGGAAGAGCCGGAAGAAGCGATCGAAGCTGACGCGCCTGAAGAAGGAGAAATCGATAGCGAGCTCCTGGAGGAGACGACATACAACAACGGACCCTCGGAAATAGATGGGTTGGTAATCTCGTTCAAACTTTTTAGCAATTCCTGACAGGATGGTCTCCTAATGTTGCAGGCGCAATGATGGATCGTCGATTGATCTTCCCGCACCTTCACCAGAAGGAATTGACAACAGGGTTATCAATGGCACAGTGGATGTCGGTCGTGATGAAGCTATCACAGTTACACCAACTAAAGGTGAAAACGTGCTATTATTCGATCGTTCCATCAAATAGTCCTAAAATGTTTCGTGTCAAGTTTCAGAGATGGCCAAAGGCGTCTCTCAAACCGATCCCACAGATTTAAGCAACCTTTCCGTCGAGCCCTCATCGGACATCAATGTGGAATTCAATTCCAGTCTCACTCCCGACGCTATATCTTCCCCCAACATCTCAGCAGCTCCCGATGCAACGCCGCGCGAAACTACGGATGCATCAAATCTCGGTGTAACTCCTCAGACTACTGAAGTGACCGTCGCTGTCAATTCTGCAGTTCCTGAAGAACTTGTGTCACCTTTGCCGACCCGAGGTCCAAGACCTGTGATTGCTAGAGGCACAGGTCGCCCCCGACGAGGTGCTCCGGCAGGTAGACCCACCTCAGCTGCTGGTGTAGAGGCAGCAAATACCGTAATACCCAGCGTAACTTCAGAAGAAACGCCAGCGGCACAAATCTCCGCACCCGCGTCGCAACCACCACCCCGGCTACTCCTTGCAGTCCGGCCACCACCATTAACACCAGCAACGCCGACACCTTCACTAACACCAACGGCAATATCAGTAGACACTCCGACCAACCTTTTGTCCAATCGAGTGGCGCAGGAAGCCCAACTTCGGGAAATGATGAAGGCTTCGATTGCCAAGAACAAGGCTCCCGTCCAGACACCGTCGCCAGTCGTAGGAAGTGAGGCGGGTAATCCACAACCGGGACGACCGTCGCGAGGGCAAGGGCGAGGCACGAGTGCCCAATCGGCTGGAAGAGGCGCATCGTCAAACCCAGCCACAGGACCACAGGTGGGAGGTCGAGGATCCAATTTAGCAGGTGCTGCGCGAGGACTCACTATCACTGGACGAGGACGCGGAGGTGGTACAACCTCCAATGCTACGGGGGCAGTCTCTACTGCCGGGCGGGGTGTCGGAATTCTTGGAAGGGGTCGCGGACGAGGTAATCCTGCAGCCAGTACAACAACCAACGAAGGAGTATGAGGTCATATGTGTATATACATTCAATCGTACAGCAAATGCAAATCATCTACACAGAAATATGATCAATCTCTGCCATCTCGGGGACCTCCATACCGCTCTCGCTGCAGCTGCATCTGCTGCTTGCGTTGCTGGTCCAACTTGGGGCAAAAGGCAATTGTATGACCAAGACCTACAAACCACGTTCAAGGAATGTAGAGTGAGGAATTGCAACGAAACGTGTGCTCCAATTCTTCCAACTTACCACCACAGAAAGTACATTCTCGGTCTGCCCCATCAACCCCGGCGCGGGCCGCCATTGGATCATCCAAAGCTTCAAGGACAGGAGGCACCCGCTGCTTGGCTTCCTTCAAGAGATACTTGAGGTCAAGTAAGATCTGCTCTGAAGAGCTGCGGTTGATAAATGTAGTGGCGATACCAGTCTTGCCAGAACGACCCGTACGTCCGATTCGATGTACTGGACGATTAATTTTAGATACTTGTGACCATGAAAGTTGTAAAGAACACTCACCATAATCCTCGATTTCCTTCGGCATGTCGTAGTTGATGACATGCTGGATACCACTGAAATCCAAGCCCTTGCTGGCAACGTCCGTGGCCACTAGAACATCCGCCTTTCCTTCTTTGAACTTTTGAACAGCGAACTCGCGCTCTTCTTGAGTCTTTCCCCCGTGAATCGCAACGGCCTCCACACCCTTCAACAGCAGGTACTCGTGAATGTCATCCACGTCATCCTTGTTTTCCGCGAAAATTAACACTGGAGGAGGAGTTTTCTGCAGACATTCCAACAAATATACAATCTTGGCCTCCTGCTTAACATATTCCACTTCCTGGATAACATCGAGCGACGCAGCACCAGCTCGACCGACATTTACGGTTATGGGATCAACAAGTGACTGCTTTGCGAAGTTCTGTATTTTTTTGGGCATCGTAGCGGAGAATAGCAGGGTTTGACGCTGGTGCTATTCCGGGACAACAAGGGAGTCCTCAATGACACGAGAAGCCAGGACACATCATGTAGCAAAGGCTCACCTTGAAGAAAGACAGGATATTTCGCACGTCCTCCTCGAACCCTAAGTCAATCATCCTGTCTGCCTCGTCCAAACACAGGTACTTGCAACTATCCAATGTGAACTTCTTCTTCTGCAGCATATCTTGCAATCGCCCTGGAGTCGCAACCACAATGTGCGCCCCGCGCCGCATCACATCTCCCTGGTCCTGCATTGAGATTCCACCCATCGCAAGTAAGACGCGCACCTCGGGGAACCCACCCTCAACAAGGGCCTGACTCATGGCTTTTATGACGTCGTATGTCTGACGCGCCAGCTCTCGCGAGGGGCCCAGAATGAGTCCAACTGGTCCTTCTCCCCCGACGAAAGGGAGACGCATTTCGGCTTCGAGGGCAAAGAGGACCAGAGGAAGAGTGAAGACCAAGGTTTTTCCGGAACCGGTGAAGGCGATACCGATCATGTCGCGACCAGTGAGCGCCACCGGGATTCCTTGGATTTGAATGGGGGTCGGTCGTTTGATGCCCTTATTCATCAGATGGTTTAAGATGGGTTCAGGTATTCGCATATCCTAATAAAGTGTGTCAGCATAGCCCAGTGACAATTTTGCTGTACGCTCAGAGAAAAACGCACCTTGAACTTTCGAATCGGGGGAGGTGGGTCCCTCCCCTCCACCACGATGTGAAACTCCTTCCGGACATAGTCCACCTTTGCCTCGCCCATATCTCTCACATGTCTCGGGGGCTTCCACGACGTCTTCAGGGGCTCCGTGTACTGAATATCCCGTGCAATCTCAATCGAACTCTTCAACGCAGTCCGCGCCGCGTTTGCCTCCAAAATCTGCTTCTCCTCCTCCAACTGCTTCTCCATCTCGGACTTGGGCTTCTCCTGCTCCTTCCGCCTGATCTCCACCGCTTGGTCAATGAGGGACATCGTGGGGCGACCTCCCGCGTTCGCCACGGGGTCCTCCCTGGGCGCCGCGCGGTCGTCCACAAGCGAGCGGTTCAAGTGTCGTTCGAGGCGTCCGATAGCGTCCTGTTTGCGCTGCTTCACGGGCACATATGGAGTGTAGTTGGACGCGGCGTCCTCCAGGACGTCCTTCCAGGGGTTCTCCTCCTCTTCCTCGACACGCCGGCGCTTAAAGGTTTTGGATCCATTGATTGCGTCGGCGCCCGTGTGTGGTGAAAGCGTTTCTGCGGATGCCATGAGCGAGTTCGAATTTTCGCGTCCAAAGCAACTGCTGGGTACAACTTCACTTGAGAGGCAGGGGCATGTTCCATTTAAATTAACATGTATCTCTACGTTTCAGAAGCCAAATAAATACGGCAAATCCCATACTTATCACAAACGCGCTTCCGCCCTCCCCGCATCCGGCGACACGGGCGTTCGTGCATCATACTGCCTCCCCATCCGTTTCCACAGCACCTCTGCAACAAACTCCACGGCGGCCGTCTCTCCAAATACGGCGAAGCCCCACCGGGTCTTGGGGCGGGCCCCGCTGGCCGTCAAGCGATGGTCGAGCGACTTGGCTCGCGTGACGAACCCGACGTGGCCACCGGTGGGGAACAACAGGGGCACGATGTATGGGTTGGTCTTCAGCTGGGGGATGTCGACGTCCTGGGATGAGGGGGAGCGGTGTGAGCTGCGTGTGCAAGTGAATGTGCGGATGTTGGCACACACCGATGGAGCAAGGAAAGGGTCGTCCTTCGCACGGACGACCAAGGTGGGTCGGTTGATGGCGACAAGGTAGGGGATAGGTGAGGCTTTAGCGTAGTAGTCTTCGGCGCCCTGGAATCCGTGCAGGGGGGCAATGAATTTTTCGTCTTTGTGATGGCATCGAGAAAGAAAGTTCGTGGGATGGATTTAGATGGTGGGACAGTGAGAGAGAAGTGGAGCGGTGGCCAAGTACGACAAAACACGTACCCCACTCTCGGATGGTTTTGGCGTTGATGGCCTTCTGCACGTCAATTTCTGGCCGCGACGCGAACTGGTTCCGACGTTCCTCGAGCAGGCGGCGGACGCCCGCAAGTAAATACTTGTTCCATATTTGGCTGGCGCCGGTCTCGAGTGCGCTGCATCAAGATATATTTGAGATATGAATGAAGACGCTGGTGGTGGGGAAGCTCACGTGGCGCCTTTAGAGAGGTCGACTGGGCGGGGTGGGTGAGATAGCACGGTTTACGTGTCGGGAATCAGCATTGTTCCATGAAGTGTGCGGAGGGAAAGTCCGCTCAGTACCGCGAATGTAGGAGGCGACGAGACAATAACTCACAAGGGGGGGATACGAGTCCCGCACACGCGATACGAGGGTCCAGCTGCGAGGCTCTTCGGCCCAGAAGATTGAGCGTAATGACCGAGCCGAGCGAAATGGCCACCAGACCGAGGGGAACGTCCGGGTGCCTGGCCAGAACAGCATTGCATGCTGTCTCGACGTCTTCAAAGGCGCCCGAGTGGTAGAGGCGAGGCTGGATGTTTGGCTCTGCGGCACCACGCATGTTGAGGGCAACGGGGCGGACGCTGGAGCGGAGTGAGGTGGTCAGCGGGGTTGTGTCGTGTGGCTGATGAGAATAGAATTCGCTTACCCCCGAGCGGCGAGCTCACGGGCCGCGAAGCGGACTTGCGAGCCTGCAGCGGAGCCCCCCAGACCGTGTATAATGAGGCAGATGGGACCTAAATTGGAGATGAGCGATGAACATGACCCCCGAGAGCGCGGAGATAGATGCGCCTACTGTTTTCGCCGAGTTTTTCCCATGTGTTTGTGTCCGGCGCGACATCGATGTAGTCGAGGAACAGGACGTCGTTGTCGGGTGTGTCTATTTTGACTCGTCTGATAGAGGTTGCTCTCACAGCAGGTACCTTCACCAGATGGCCCATGACGGTCTGGATGTGTGGATTCGACAGCCACGACGCAGGCGAAAACGTCGGCGGGTTCGATTTCCACGGATGCACGGGCGTCGTCATCGTGTGATACAAAAGGGAGGATACACAGCTGGGAGGGACCGCGGTGACCTAAGCACTGGTCGGAAGGCGCACCCACAAAGATTTCACCGTTAAAAAGACAATGGCGAGCAGGTGCGAATCCAGGTTACGGAGCAGCGCAAGATGCTCTGGATCATGGCCGCTCACGGCTTCTTTCCGTCCTCACCTTTACTTGATGCCTCGGCGAATCGTAAACCACCTCTGGCAACCCACACCAATCGCAGGTACCCGGGGGCCCAATTGGCCTCGCTCGTCGCATCGACGCCTCCGTATCTGCTTCCCGCCTTCTATCGGCACTCCTTGCCGTCTGCCTGGATGGGTCCGTTGGTGCCATCGTCAACGTGTCACAGATCGACCCACCTGCGAGGAGTTGCACGATCGTCCCAATTACACTGCCACGCCCAGAGACGCCACCTGAGGCGCGACGTGGACTCGATTCTCGGGGAGACGGCGCGGCACTCCTCGGAGAGAAGAACGGAATCGTCCAGACACTCGTTTCGCGCGCCGACGGGACGGGGATTCGGTTTTAAAATCATACGACCGGTTGGATTCCAGCTGAGTGGCATTGAAGAGGACGATGCTACCCCGGAGGCAGCGAGAGACGATGCGCAAGGTACCGCAAGTCGTTCTTCACCTTCCCATTTTCTGGTTTTCTGACTGAAATTCTACCTTCTGAAGCGCTGCGCGCCGGTGGAGAAGCTCACACGTCATGGAGTGATATGGGCACAAGTGATTCGAGTCCGGAAATTGCCGTGTTTGTTTCTCCAAACATCAGTGAGTGCGGGAAGGAGGATTGCTGGTACGTTCTCCGGAATTCTCACGCGACAGCATCTGCATCTGTCAGAGCAACTCGTCCAAAGTCCTCCATCTCCACAAGGCGCCCTCCACGCCGGCGTGGAGGAAGCTACAACGGACAGCACAAGCGAGATTGGATCACCCACCCCAGCTGAAACGCCCGCGGAGACCTCAACAGAACCGCGGACTGAAAGGCGAAAGAAAAGCCTCACAAGGAGTCGAAGAGATACCCAAAGTCCGACCGACGACCGAACGGATGCCCAAGGTGAGGGCGTACTTGTCTCCGTGGGTGAGGGACCCACGTTAAGTAATGCGCTCCGTCGGCCTCCACACAGCTCTTCTGGTCATTGAGGCCGTTTCACCCTCAGAAATGTCACAATCACACGCAGAAGGTATGTTCTCATGCGATTCGATGAGTGTGCTTCGACGCAACTAGAGCAATATTCCAGTCCCTATATCTACAGCAGTTACCATATTTGCAGTCGAGAACACTGAGTCTGAGGGTGGCGAGATTGTGGACCGGAACGATCCGACACTCATTGAAGACTTGCCCGTCATCGCTCTAGACGGGTCTGGACCGGGGGCCACGGGAGAAACGCTCCATGTCGAACCTGCGCACGATGAAGGTGCCCAACCAGAGGTGGTTGTAAACGGTGAGTGCTAGTCACAAGAATTGCCTGTTTATGGAAGCCGACGATGAGTGTCATCAGCTGTCCCGGTGGAAACCTCTTCGATTGAACCGACGGTGGCCGTGACCGAGGATACCACAACCACCAACGAGGCCGCAACCACCAACGACGAACCCGACTGGAAGACGAGTGAGTTCTTTCGCTCACCTCTCCAATTCAGCTACCAATCTTTACCACCAACTCCGCCCACCCAGAATGCCACGTCAACCCCCACGGAATCCAAATGCTCGCTCCTAGCCTCCGGGCGGATCTGTTTCCCGCCCCCCGGGTGGGCCCGCACCCTGCCCAGACCAAGGTCGCCAACTCGCACTTGGCGCGGCACCAGCTCAACCTGCGCGCGCCCGAGCTGGTCCCGCCCGTGGAGCTTCCACTGCCGAAACTAAAGGGAGAGGACGTGGCGGAACATTTTTGGAACATTGGCGTGGAGCAGGCCGAGCCTTACTTGAGCATGGCGGAGGCGTTTGGGAGGTTGGGCGTGGCTGACCACGTGGGGGAGCAAGGTGGTGCGGCGGAGGTCGAGCCCGTGTGGACAATACCGCCGATGCCGACAGAGTGGGCTCTTCAGGAAGGATGGACGTTTTACCCTCCGCCACTGAATCCTGCGCAAGAGAAGAGTACCCCGGCGAAAGCGAGCGGCCGCAGGACGCGCTCCACTCGAAAACCCGCGCATCCCACACCAGTCGCTGTGCCCTGCCCCTCCGACGAATGCCTCGTGTTCGATATCGAGGGTGTCAAGAAAGACGGACCTTGGGCGGTCATGGCGGTCGCGCTGGGACCTTCAGGGTGGTACTCCTGGTGCTCTCCGAGGATCACAGAGCCTAAGCGAGCCAAGGTGAACTCGGCTGCCGGGTGGCACGACCTGGCCGTGGAGCGCATGCTGATTCCCATGTCGGATCTGAGCGAGGAGGGCCGTTCGAGGTTCAAGCTTGTGATTGGGCACAACGTGGGGTTCGATAGGGCTAGAGTTTTGGATGAGTATCATATCGTCCAGGGCGGAGCACGGTATTTGGACACAATGAGTCTCCATGTCGCCGTTGCGGGGCTGAGCTCGCAGCAGAGAGGGATTTGGCTCAAGGCGCAGAAAAGGGCCAGAGAGGCGGCGCCGCAGAACGAAGTTGCTGTGAAAGTACCCAAGGGGGCGGCCACGAAGCGTGGGCGGAAAAAGACGACCCAGATCGATGACGATGTGGAGGAGTCCAATGAGAACTCACCATTTGATGCGCTGACGCCGAGCATTTATGAAATTGCTAGTACGCACGGCGTTCCTTTGAGTGGGTCGGACGGGAAGTTTGCGGGGGCGGAGAGCGTGGTCCCGTCGGAATTGAAGGCACTGCTGAGCCAGAACAGTACGTCCAAGCCAGATCCCAAGTGGCTGGAGCAAACGTCGATGAACGCTCTGCATATTGTGGCCAAGCATTATGCCGATATCACCGTGGACAAGGCGGACCGGGACGTGTTCGTAACGGGGAACGTGCCTGAAGTCGTCGAGGATTTCCAAGCCCTCATGACGTACTGTGCCAAGGACGTGTACGCGACGTACATGGTGTTTCGTGCGGTGTGGTTCAAGTTTCGCGCCAAGTGCCCGCATCCGGCTTCATTCGCGGGCATGTTGAACATGGGAGCGGGGTACCTTCCGACGCAGCGGCTCGTGTGGGAGGACTTCATATCGTCGGCAGAGGCAACCTTTCGTAATCGAATGGAGGATATTGAGCAGCGGTTGAAGAAGCTGGCGGACGAAGCCGTGGCGAAAGAACCCGAGGAGATCACTCAAGACCCTTGGCTTCGCACGCTGGACTGGGAGGTGCCGAGCCAGTCGGCCAGGAAGACGCCCAAGTCAGCCGCGTTGGCGGGGAAGCCCAACTGGTACCGCGAGCTCTGGGACTCGGCGTCAGGAAGCGTGCGGATCACCACGAGCAAGCGCGTTGCACCATACTTGTTGAGACTCGCCTGGAAGGGTTACCCTCTCTATTATGCCAAGACTGTCGGCAGCTGGTGTTTTAGAGTTCCCGCGACCGATCGTGTTGTTTCCAAAACACCGAAACTGGACCTTGATGCTGACAAGGACCCAGTTGCGGCCGAAGATAAGGATTTCGTGTACTACAAAGTTCCACATGAGGACGGTGAAAGTGCGAACTGCGGCAATCCTCTTGGGAAGTCGTACATCCCCGCTTTCGAGGACGGTACTCTATCGTCCGAGTTTCCTGACGCAAAAGAGATCTTGAAGGCCAATTCCGAGTGCACTTACTGGAGTGGGTCACGGGCGAGAATTTCAGAGCAGTTTAATGTCCACTTTGATCCGAGTGAGTCAAGTGAGCCCCCGCGAAAACCTAAGTCTTCTCGGAAGCGTGTGACGTCCACCGCATCACAACCACTACCAAGTGCTGCCCAAAAGTATCTTGGTTTACCGGATGGTTCGTCGGTTATTTTGCCCCAAACAATCACAATTGGGACTATCACAAGGCGTGCCGTTGAAAAAACGTGGATGACAGCATCCAATGCCAAGAAAAATCGGATAGGATCGGAGCTCAAGTCAAAGATTGTCACACCCGAAGGCTGGAGCCTCGTCGGGGCTGACGTAGACAGCGAAGAGCTCTGGATCTGCGCTCTGATGGGAGACGCACAGCTCGGAGCCCATGGTGCGACAGCACTCGGCTGGATGACACTGCAGGGAACAAAAGCTGATGGAACGGACCTGCACTCGCGAACCGCGGCAATAATGGGTATCTCGCGCGATCACGCTAAGGTGTTCAACTATGGTCGTTTGTACGGAGCGGGGATCAAATTCGCCACGCAACTGTTGCTTAAATTCAACCCCAAAATTGACGACGAAGGGGCGAGAAGTAAAGCTGCAGAGCTTTTTGCAGCGACCAAGGGTACTACGTCTACTGCAACTCTCAAAAGAACGAGCGGGCGATCGACTCAGATGAATTGGTTCGGGACACCGTTTTTGCATGGAGGAACGGAAAGTTACACGTTCAACATTTTGGAACGGACCGCTTCCAGTGAAGAGCCAAGGACGCCTGTGCTGGGAGCTATCATTCCGGATGGCCTCCTTCCGAAGAACGTTGACAACGATGTAAGCTCCTGCATGTTTTAGTGTCACGTTAATTGGTACCCTCATGTCTTGTTTCCTCAGTTTCAAACAACACGTGTCAACTGGGCAGTTCAATCCTCAGGTGTAGACTATTTACATCTTCTACTAGTTTCCTTTTGGCACCTCAAGGAGCGCTTGAATTTGAAAGCTCGAATATCGTTGACCATGTGAGATACGAAATCTGAGGACTTTTTATAGCATTGGTATCAAACATGTTCTTGTGAAGCCACGACGAAGTCCGCTTCCTTGTAAGCCACAGAACGGAAGATGGCGGTCAGCGCAACATTGAAAAGGCAGTACTGGCGTTGCAAGTCGCAAATTTATGGACTCGGGCGGCGTTTTCGTGGAGTGCCGGTATCGATGACCTTCCACAGGTATTTATTTACCCATCTATTTATAATCGCATTCGATTTGAATCACTTTCTGTGCAGTCGGTGGCGTTTTTCTCGTCGGTTGACGTGGATCACTGTCTCCGGAAAGGTGAGTGAACGGAAGACTCCTTTGCCGTGCCGGATAAGGTGACCATTTGGTTTCGTTAGAGGTTGACATGGATTGCGTGACCCCGTCCTCACCTCTGAAAGTTGCTAAAGGCCGACGATTCGACATTGACCAAATCATCGAATGCACGGGTGGTGTTGTTACGGAAGACCCATTGTTCTATACGGAGGATGTCAGCGCAATTGAGGCTACCGTGCGCTCAAAACTTTCCCGTGTCTCCATGTTGTCTGCTAAACAAGTCGACCTCACTTTGAATCGACGTCGTGCGGAATACGTTGATTGGAGGAAAGGGAAGGGACATTTTAGTATCGGTGATCCTGGACTATTTTACGACGCGAACGGACGCGTTCTTCCGACACCGTCCGATGTGAAGCTACGACCCACTGGTGGCTTATCTGCACGGGACGCTTTTGCAGGTGCAAAGTATCTCGCCGTTCCCAGTGTCGTCGAATCACGAGATTTGCAGCTACAACACCTCGCGTGGCTCAAGGCGCAGGACGCAAAAGATTATTCCGAACTAGCCGAGGTTTTTGTTCAGTGCGCGGAAGTGTACAAGGCGACGTTGCCATCATCACGACGGAAAGGACGCAAAGTAGATCACTCGTAAATTTAATTACCTTGCATTAACTGCACACATACAATGGAAACCCCCTGTCCGCCACATCAATCAAAGCAAATGGCAATCGAAAAAGGAATAAAGCATGTGTGCACGTGAAGAGTCCTGTCACCGTTTTAGTCGTAGTCCTTCGATAAAAGTAGTCTCCAGGAACCACCTAGAGTACGCCAGTTCGAGATTTTGACTCCATTCAATGTGGTGCGCGTGACAAAAGGTTCTGAGCGCATCGCCTAAATACATGTGAAAGGAAATTTCGCAATTCTTTCATTGCACGCCCTCCCCCCAAGAACTCACCTAAAGACTCTCCGACAATGCAAATATCATTTTCAGAGACTTTACGTGACAAATGTCTGATGGAGCAAACAGAATATAATTAGAAGTTTACTCTTTATGGATGGCCTTCTCTCACTTGAATCCAATATCTCGTACATGGTCTGAGATACTGGTAAGGTTGTGTGAATTTTCGATGCATGCGTGCATCCAAGGCAGACTCCATTTTCTCGTTGTGTCCCTCTCAATGGGTTTTCGCAAAGAGTCGGCGGAAAAAAGGGAGCCTTTTGAAAAGCCTCTTCTGGTACATATCGTCCACAATGACGATTAAAGGATTCGGGATGTTGACATTGCAGGTGAACCATTGCAAATTTAAAGATGGTTCTGAGCGCAGTGACCCAGAGACAGATGGACGTACTGCTTTGTGTGCTGCCCAATTCTTTTTTAATAAGATCGACTGGCTCTCGTCCAATACCATTATCGAGTAGGTGCTCTGGAAATCATCCAAGCTCTTTTTTCTCGAGAATGCCCTGCCAATGTACCCGAGCCAGACGTAGAACTGGGCAAATCCTCCCAGACCGCTGGTTCAACAACCTCTGTCGGTGACTAGGTGCCGGGATCTATGGTGCTCATCCTCTGAATCGACATGGCGATTGTGCATCAACAACAGCGATCAGGCAGGTGGCTCCCCGGGGAGCTGCGAGGGAAGGGATGGATCGGGATGGTCATCGAGTCACGCTTAAAAGCAACAGTGTTATGCGATAGCAGGCATGCATTGATAAAAGGGGCGAAAGTCGATTCTGGGAAGATGGGGTTGGGAAGCTGCGGCGGCTGTGGTCAGGACAAAGTGACTTCTCTTTCCAAAACCTCGGAGCTTAATGGGCACCGTTCAGGCTCCGACGTTTGCCGAGCAGCAACTTTTGCGTTATGGATGGAGCCGCGGGACGGGGCTGGGGAAACGTCGAGACGGAATGACCCGCCATATCACTGTGGGGTACAAAGTGAGTGCTCTCACATAGCTGAGGAACTACATCTCGGTCATCTGTACGTATCCCATTCTGCTACAACCGCTGACGAAATGGGATGTCAATTTTCAAGAACGATACGAAAGGGCTCGGTGCTCAACAGAACGATTTCGGCTTCGCTTGGTGGGATCACCTTTTCAATGCTTCCTCTGCGTCCATCACCGTCAACCGATCCGACGGAGAAGTATCGGTTGCTTCTTCCGGAGATGCTCGTAGGGCCGCGGGACGGAAAGAGCTGTACGGAGGCTTTGTGAAAGCCGACTTGACAGCTTGGACATACGCCGGTAGTGAGGGGAAGAATGAGATGGAGGACGCTAAAAGGAGACTAGAAGAGGAGGAAAAGAAGTTTTCCACTGGTGTTACCGATAAGGAGCTCTTTGAGGCGTGCGAAGGAAGAACAGCTCACAAAGGAGCTCGCGCCCATGTTGAGGGGAAGCTCGCTAGAGTGGACAAAGGACTTCTTTTGGAAGCAAAAGACAAAACGCGTTCGAGTGAGAAGAATGACAACCTGTTCGAGCATAAAACTGGACCTCCTGAGAAAGTGAAACGCAATAAGAACCGGACTCACAAGAGCGACACGCGTGCAAAAGCCTCAGTAGATCCGATTGAAGAAAATGCAGTTCAGGACACAGTCCCTGATAGGCGAGGGGTAGAAGGAGATCGCGGAGAAATCCGTGATGTTGAACATTCGGCGGCGAAGGCTGCCAAGAAGGAGAAGAAGCGCCGACTCAAGCAACTCGAAGATACCACACTAGAAGGAGCTGATGGTGAGCCCTTGAAGAAGAAGCGTCGAAAAGATGGTGAAAAGAGCAAACGGAAGGAGAAGACAAATAAGGGTGATCAAGAAGTCCCTGAGAGTGAACTCTTGCCGAACGAAGGCACCATAAGCACTGAGGCGTCAGTGGATAGAGCTAACCTGACCTGGGACGGCGCTGAAAAAGATTTGGACGCTAAAGCTACGAGTATGGAGGTTCAAGGAGAATCTGGTCACGAGGAGAAACGCAAGAAGAAAAAGAAACGGAGTAGGGATGAGGTAGAGCTTGGTGAAACGATGAAATCAGGCAGTGTGGATGAGTTGAAGACAGGACTTCATAACTTACGAACTCATGATGGCGGGTATCGAAAAGAAGAGCAAACGGTCACTTTGAGTAGTGCGATATCGTCGGAGGGGGGAGCAAAGTCGACAAAAGAGAAGACAAAGAAGGAGAAGAGCAAGAAAAATCGGACCAAAAATTAAACCCGAGCCGCTCAGATTATGGCAATATTTAATTTGATATTATTAGAATCGTGTTGGTTTTGTGACAAGCGTTAGTACCGGTGGGTGTGAAAATCTTCAGCCATTCCAAAACAATCGCCGAGTGGCATCGCTTGAAACCTGAAGTTTTCGCACCTCAAAAAACTCCATCGACTCAACAGCTATCGCTTCAGTATCTCCTCTCGCGTTGGCTGAAATGCGTCGCGTAAGTTCTTGCTGCTTGAATGGTGTTTGTGGACCTGCTCTCACGACAACGCTGCGACCGCTCTCACCAACAGTTCTCACCGCTTGACGAGAACGATTCCTTTGACCATCTCACGGCTATTGAATCAACACCTCTTCTGTCTTCGATGGCTACTCCTGTTGGGGAGACAACCCTCAATGATGCGAACGGATTCCCTGTCTTCCTTCGAGAACTACCAGGATCTCGCTCGGTTGATTTTTCGACGTTACTCTCACGCCAGAGATATGTGGAGACAGAAACTTCTACGCGTGTGAGATCCTTGTCCGAGAGGTGAAGAAGCTCTGTTCGATCCGTCATGGTTACCATCGTCCATCTTTTCAATTCCATTTTCTCCTACAAGACGATTCTCCAGCGGCTCGGTTATGTCTATGGATGACATGCCAGTTCTTAAACTGTCGAATATTCCTTGGGAAGTGTCGTGCGAAGACATCAAGACGTTCTTCTCCTTCGTCTGTCGAGTTCCTCATGGGCATACTTACCCGTTCTTCACTGAAGGAAGTGAGTGTAAATGTTGCTACCGTCGGGAAGTCTCGGGTTGATGGGTATGGGACTCTGGGTGATTTGGGACCACAAACGCAATACGAGTCATCGGGTTCCGAATGACTCGTATGAGTGTCGTGTCAGCCATGGATGGAGTCAGTTGGAGTGTGCTCTCCTATAATCAATCTCCTGCGTCGATTTGGCTGCTGTGTCATTTGCCTTCTAATTGCATCTCAACAACTCTGAATGTCTGTTTTCCCCTTCCCATCTTCTTCCACCTTTGTGTTACGAAAGTTCACATTCCCATGTCTCGTGAGACGGGAAAGACTCTTCCATACGCATTCGTCGAACTGTCGAGCGTTGCGGTAAGGAGAACTTCACATTAACTTTTGTGCACTGTCACACAAGCACGAACCCTTCATTCCCACGTTATCTTCGCTTCAGAACGCCACCGCGGCCATTCTCCAACTCAACGAGCAGCCCCTTCGGGGTCGAAAAGTCACTATTTCGTGGGCGAGCAAAGTCGAACTCATGGGTGCCCTCTTTCCAAGAGCTGAGGAAGCCGAGGGAAACTACCTGACAGACGGCGAAGTCCTTGCAATGATGGAGATCTGCCAAAACTACAAGGTAGGCATGGCTCTGGGCGTGGGACGATCTCCGGACATTATGTCTCATGTCACCCGAACTGTTTGCTCCGTAAAACAATTCAGATTCACTTCTCGAAGAAATGCCCCGGTCGTCCATTTGAGAACATGGTACGTAAGGATTTTTTGCATTCTTCATTAAGAGACTTATCGTGTCGTTTCTTTGGCGGGAATTCGGAAAGATTTCCGTCACCGCCAAGGTACGTTCCTCGGTTTGGGGAACATCGAGACTACGATATTTCACTTGCCAACGTCTTTGGATCTCGTAGATACCATGGAAAGCTGTGTCATCTCGAAGGTGAGGGTTGCAACGAGATGGGCGATGTAAGATTAAACCGGTGAGATTCTTCAGCTTTCGAACGAACATATTTCAGCTTTACCGAAGTGCGGTAGACGTGGTAAGTGCGAGATTTATACAGCGTCGATTGGACCACCTCAAGAGCGACATGACACATCTCCAGCTCACCTTGCATCTCACAAAAGTAAGAAGGACCTCAGCATTTCATCAGAAATCAACAAATTTTACAAGGGCTTCCATAGCAAGCAAATTTCCCAGATTCACTACTCGTCCGAATGATTCGTGCTGCCCTATTATGTGAGGCGTTCACTGAAGACCACAAAGTGGTAGGTTCTTTCCATACACAAAACAGAGCAAAACATTTGGCATTTATGCTCACCAAAACCCACGCTCAGGCTATTCTACAAGCATCCAGGCAGCCCACACCACCTGATCTACTGTACCTTGTTCGGGGGTTCAGCGTGGCACCTCTTCCATCGTCAATATCAAGTCTCGGAAGGTCCCCATCATTGGTGACAATTGCAGTGAGTATTTCCTCGTTGTGCAAAGTACATTGATCAAAACCTTCTTATACTCTTTGCATTTACATGTCATCAGAATCCAATGTTGAGCTTCAACGCAACTATGCCCATTCCAAAAAGCCCATCTGTTTATACGACTCCAGCGTCCACTCCCAAGCTCGAGGCTACTCCGTTGCGCTTCTCACAGAGTCACTCCGTGCCCAATCGGAAGCTCGACTTCTTTGCCCCGAATTCATTCCAAATGGCAATGGCTGAGCTTTGCGCTGCTTTGGCGGTTCTTGCCCCACACCATGTACCCAAAGCCGTCGAAGTGCTCGAGAAAGAAAAGAGCAGGCTTGATAGGGAGGCGTATGTGCTGAAGGACGCAGGTCTCGTGGATGAAGTGGATGAATTACTCGATGGAGGTCTTCAAGAGTCTTGTGAGAGGTTGGACAGATCCTTTGAAAGCATGAGGATAGGAGACGACCCTGCGCAAGCGCTAAGCAAGCCAGACGAAGGAGTCACGATGGGAAATGGTTTCAGCGGAGTCCACCGTTTCTGGGAGTAGAGTTCCAGGGAGAAGATCCCGTAACAAGAGTCGAGTGTCTGAGATGAGATTCACAGAAGTTTGAGAACGACAAGAATGGAGTGCCGACGACAGGACAATTCGTCCTATTTACCTACCCAACCTATTCTGAAAATTTAAAAACCTATATTTGAAAGAAAAATAAAATGATGAAGTATTACACTGGGCCATTACTATCACTTCTGTAGCTTTGCGAGGAGCTCTCATCTTGAAACTGATCACAGGTAAACCTTTCTGATTCGGTAAAAACAGTATACCCCGATTCTTGCTCTCCGGACACACGGGCACAGAGGCGGCACACATTTAGACTAGTTCATATTACAGTTTTCCAATTATGTAACAAATCACTCCAGGGACAACCGACGATGGATCCCATTCCAGCCACGCTCGACTCGGTGCTCAGATTCGTGGGAGTCTTCTTGCGTCCGATCCGAAATCCATTGAGATGGGCAGTAGTTCAACTGTCATGGCGCTTTGCGCCGAGCGTTTCGGCGTAGGTCGTCGGGACCCTAGAGAGGACACGATCTGCACACACAGGTATTACCTCACCTCTCATGGATCCAGTATGTGTCGCCAAGAAATGTGTTGCGGTTGCACGACCGCCAGCTTTGCTTTCACGTTGAGTTTGATATCGTCTGCATTTCCCTGCTCTACTTGGTCGCTGTTTTCACTGGCTCACGATTCATGAGAGTCCGCCAACCATTCGAGGTGAAATCATTGGGACTTGCCCACAATTTTACAATTGCGCTGCTTTGTTTGTGCATCTGGTTCGTGAGCGCGTAATTGCGGCAAGGTACCTTCCAAGAAGTGACACCTACGGATCACAATGTCTCTACCTTCTACGAGTCGTACATCAACCAGAAACATGGATTTGTAGGGAACCCGGTGGACGAGTCCCCACGGGGTGCGCGTTTAGCCCATCTTTCGTGGGTCTTCATGGTATCCAAGGTACGTTTTTGGCGGATTCTCCGAGAATAACGTTTTTGCAACAGATTCCTGAGTCTGTGGACACATTGCTCATGGTCCTGAAAGCCAACTTTCGACAATTAACCTTCCTTCACGTCTACCACCATGTGACAGTGTTCATCATGGCCTGGGTCGGCTGCTTGGACGCGTCCAGGCGGAGATTATGTGTACAATGTTTGGCTCAATTCTGCCGTCCATGTTGTGATGTATGGATATTACTTTCTCTCGATGCTGGGTGTGAAACAGGTGTCATCCGTCAAGGTAGGTTTTAGCTGCAACCTGCTTCGATTGTTCTTCCTTCCACGCCTTCCTCATCCTTCCTCGTAATTTTCCACCTATTAGCGTTACATAACTCAACTACAACTACTTCAATTCGCCAAATATCTTTCCCGTGACATGTACACTTTGACAGCTGCGTGGTTGGGGAGACCGACTGGGTTCCCGTTGAGTATCTACCTGATAGAATTGTCACGTCAGTTGCGTGCAGATGTGCTTCCTGTTATTCGGCGTGCGTGGAGCTGAATTCTTCCCTGCATAGATGCTGCGTCCAACACGTTGCTCTTTTTGAAGTTTTACATTCAGTCATACTTAAAATAAAGTGAGAAGAATAAAAGTTCACAAAATTTGCTTTTATCAGACAATAAAGACACAAACATCTCTACACTTCATTTCCAGTTTGCGAAGACTGAACTATCGTCGGTCTTTTCCAGATGATTCCTACCTCTGACTTACAGGATGATGCTTTGGATGAAAATCGTGACGGATCTGTGCCGCGATCGAGAATGGGACCCCCTACTGCCCGAGTGCCGAGACTTGGAATCGCGCCGACGACAGCGGCGGTCTTGGGGGACCCACACCTTGCTTCACCAATTGATCGGCGCCAGCTAGCTACACCTGTAATGAATAAGCGGCGGAGTATCGGTGGTGGTGTTTCCGGGGTCGGACGGAACACTGAAGCCTGTCGACGTGAACCTCTTCTCGAACTTGCTGGGTGGAATCCTGCTTTGGAATCTTCACCCGCTCTCGGTAGATTTGAAGTGGGAAAAGAGACTGAGGTGGACATGGATTCAGCGGCCAGTGTAATGGATGTCCTCCGGTCGCGTGCACGCGCAGAAATCGCCTCCCTCAATCCTGGTACTTCTGTGGATCGACCGGGACCTGTAGCTGAATTCTTCCAGGAAACGGGTACAGGCAATGGGAAAGGACGTCTGTTCAGGGATGTCGATTTCGAGGGAGTTTTTGGAGAGTCGCCTTCCATCGGAGTTCCACATCGGACCTTTTCGAGTCGCAGGCATCTTGCAGCGGATGACCTGTACATGCGACCTAATGGCCACTCAAGCGTACCAGTGTCTCCCGCAGCGAGGGCTCCCATTCTTATGGTTACAGGGGAATCTTCCACACCTTGTGATGGGTATGAGTTTGTTGACGCATCAGGTGGATGGACACATAATGGTAGCACTGACTCGGAGCGAAGCGAGAATCATCCCATCGACGGAAAGCGTAGATTTGAAGAGGAAGCAGACCAAGAAGACCCTTTGCAGGCCGTGAGTTCAAATATTGATTTACCATAATTGTTCCACTTTACAACAAAATCTGTTCAGTCGCCAACATATCCTTTGCTTGATCTCACCAAGGATATGAAGGTCGCTCGCGAAGGGCTGGTGGCCAAGTCACTATCGCGTCGGCAGACGTTCGGGAACAGTCAACACGATAGCGCATCTCATGATCAATCGAATGCTCAGCCAAGATCTCGCTCACCTAGCTTGCGGCGCCAGCGCATATCACTCCGCCGCATGCAAAACCCCCCGAGTACCCCGCCGGCAGCACCCGGGCAGCCTCACGACCCCATCCCTTTCAGGGCATCTGCAACTCGTATCAAGGACAGA
Source organism: Gonapodya prolifera JEL478 (assembly GCA_001574975.1). Taxonomy (NCBI): domain Eukaryota; kingdom Fungi; phylum Monoblepharomycota; class Monoblepharidomycetes; order Monoblepharidales; family Gonapodyaceae; genus Gonapodya; species Gonapodya prolifera. The sequence continues at coordinate 382,869 of KQ965737.1, forward strand.
ACCAGGACTCTGATTCAAACCGTGTCGATTCCTGTGTCTCAATCGTCCGCGACAGGTCAAAATGTCTCGCATCGACGTGACACAAACTCCCGTGACATGAATTCTTCCTCGAGAAGACCACCTCCCCCAAGACAGAGATCAAGCGATGCACAGCAACAGAATGCGGGCGCTGTGACACCAAAGATGGTCAGATCCCGTCGAATGACGACGAATCGGAGAGACAGCGAGACGTCAAATCGAAGGAGGAGTGAGGGAGGCCGCCTTGCAGAGGTGCGAGAACGGGAACGGGAACGGGAGCGCGATCGGAGATCACTACCAGGACCGGCCCTCCCTCGTCATGTACCGGTTTCTCAAGTGGTATCCGAATCAAAGGGACAAGTACATACTAAGCACTTCGGAACACGGCTTGGATTGGAGAATGATTCTGACACTGATGACGGCTTAGGACACAGTTCCGTTACAATGTCTTTGAATAACGTCGACAGCGAGCTTGAAACGAATGCCATCGTCCAGGCAAGGGTTGATTCAGTACCCGAGGAGTCTTTGGGTCCAAAGAAGAGACCCTCGTCGAGCTATGGAGATTCGTCACCGGAAGCTCTAGTGAAACGGAGAAAATATCAGAAACATGATGACGGACAGGGGGTTCAGCGAGATGAAGACCTTGGGTATGACGTTGGTGGTAGGTGAACTGTAATTTTGGGAATGGAAATTAGTCACCAACCTTTTGGATGATTTCAGATGTATGCAAACCAACTCAAGAGTCCATTGATCTGGGCGCCCTGTCTGTAACACCGATTGATTACGCTGATGTCGGTGATCCCGCAGTCAGCAAGATGGCCGTGGATGACGATGACATTCACCACTTTCACATCAAATCATGTCCCCCAGAACCTCAATCGTCATCTTCCGGAGATCCATTACCATCTCCCGAGACACGCTTGACACCCTCACGATGCCTGACTTCGAACACGACATTACTTGATTACCTGGTACCGAAAGTTGAAAGTCTGAACGCGTTTCTTGACAAGGCCGCAGTTGAAGTGGACAACCCACTCTCTCCACTGAACATGGGTGCTGAGTCAAGTCTCTTCAGAGACGAAAGTTTTGATTTAGAGTTTTTGGGGGCAAACAGCCCATCACAAGTGCTGCCGACCGGGCATGGCACAACTGGAGAAAGTGGGTGGCACTTTGACAACTCGGACCTTCCCTTCTATAATCTCATCACTCCTTCTACACAGGTTCCGCGAGGCAAGACCAGGATGGCTCGATTGGCAAGAGCCTGCTTCGGGTCATGGATTTTAGATCATTCACTCGAAAGCAACTTACAGAGGACGATATTGAAGAATCAAGTCAACGGGACGAACTTGAGCCTGTAGCACCCATCAACAAGGTTCCCGGAAAGGTCATTCACTCTATTCAATCGCAAGCTCGACGAGATCGTCACCGGATGAGTACACTTGTGAAAACGCCAACAGAGTCCCTTCATCGGGGAGAGGATGTGGACGATATCATTGACGACCAACCCACTCAAAAGCATGGTTTCAGTGCAACCAATAACATATCTTATAAAGAGGTGTCTCCGTCTGAGCCACAGAATGATTTAGTGGATTCAAAAGTTCCCGGTGGAGGTGAGTGGGTACTCTCGTAAAGTTTTTTTTTGTATTCTCATGATTTTGAATCTGTATGAAACAGAGTTCCCCCATGAAGGACTTGCCCCGATTCCAAGATCCAAAGTTGCTCGAGTACAACCTTTTCCCACTGAGTCGACAACTGAATCTGGCAACACCGAATATGTATCTGGCGTTTCTCGTGTTGTTGATCTGCCCGTGTCAGACCAAGATTTCGAGGACCTTACTGAAAGGACAGGATATGTGGTTGATAGTGCTCGTGCAGACTTGCCGGCACTGAAAGTATCGGTTGGTTTGTCGAAAGATCATGGTGGCAGGACTGCGGCAACATCACAAGAACATGGTGTGGTCGAAATGCAAGAAGAGAAGGAGCCTAGGAGATCCATTGGGATGTTAAGTGAAATGGAACCAGACCCTCAGCATCGAATCACCAAGGAGCCCTCAAGAAAAAGACTCTCGTTGGGCCTTTCCGTCAGCTCTTTTGAGGCCTCGAAAAGTGTCAAAAGAAGATCCGATGATGTTGTCAGAAGAATTTTCGGCAACACCGTTCCAGAGATGCCAACGTCACCACTGACTCTAGGCAACGGATTCTCATCTGCAAGGCGATTGACTGATAACCAATCACTGAAGGCTGGATCCAACCTTCAATTGGTGAATACAGGAAGGTCATTCGGGGAGAGCAACCGTCCGAAAAAATCGACCGAAGATATCACGAAAGAACTTCTTGAGCTTCTTGGGGGGGATCTCGTACAAGGGGGAATGACTAGCGGACCAGGGATGACGAGCTTTACTTCCGCCCGTCGGCTGAACCGGGAAAGCATACCGGATGGACTCCCAGTGGGAACTACGAATCCAGACACTTCTGTGGTCGATCGTATCCTGGAGCCCAAAGTGGATCAATTTGGAGATGTAACCACCGGTACAACGTCAAATGGCTTCGTCGGTGGATTTCACAATGCAAGGGAGGTGGTTGGGGCATCAGCGTTTGCAAATGCTCGCGGAAACTCCTTCCTAAGAGACGGTATCAGCTCCACGAATGGAATATCATCATCGATCTTCGAAGTGCCCTCTACTCTTATTCGAAGACCTGACACTGTAACATCCTATCACGATTCATGCACATCACCAAGGAGATCGAGTCATGTTTCTTCGTTTACTACGGCAGGAGGCACACCCGCGAAGGCCATCACACCAGCAAGTCGAAAATTCGTACAAGGCCTGCTCAGTGGGATGCCCGAAACGACATCGGATGAACAAGAGCGCTTTGGGGAGCCACCGTCCAAAGTGGAATCACCAGGAAGTGGCAAAGCAGCAAGCTTGTTTAGTACCGCAGCGGGGAGCCCTGTTCGACCAATTTCGGACGTCAGCTATAAAAAGGCAGCTTACCTATTTACAGATCGTCCGCTTCATACGAACGATGCTCCTCGAAGAAATCATACTGGAACTTCACATGGCTCTAAATCGTCCGTAACGAGTCCTTTGAGACCTGTTGACATGAACATCAATCGTGTGATTGGTGTGGATGGTAGCAGACCATTGCAAGGAGCATTTGCTTCTCATATCAACGACAATAACCCTTTCAGCAAAAGCCACCACGTGATCCCCCAAAACGACTCTCGGCCACTGATTCCGTTTGAGACAACTGGAGAAAGTCCCATAAAATCCGTTTCAGTCATCGCTAATAGGGACACTTCTCGAATCGTCGAAAGCAGCGGCGCCGGCGCTGACCCAAATTCCAGTGACATGACGCACACTGTCGTTGAACCTGTTGACAGTCGGACCGGGAGGCCCAGAGGAATGAAACTCTTTGATGGAATGCGCACGTCCGAAAGTTGCTCCCTTCGAACTACGGACCGTCGAAAATCCCGTCGCTTTGTTCCACCCAGGATTGTCGATCCTGAGGCCAAGTCTATCGCTGGCGACACACCGTCCAGGGCAAGCCGGACCCCTCCCTTAGCTCTCTTTGACTGCTCGGGTGGGTTGCGAACTCACTTTCTTCCCTGCGCTGAGGTTGACTATCTATTCTGTTAGTCCAATCTAAACGGCTTCGCCTTGAAGAGGAGTATGGAAAGCCGTGTCCGTATTCTCAAGACGAATTGCTACGAAGTGACTTGTGAGTGGAGATAACGTACTATCAGCACGATCCAACCTGCATTACGTGTCATGTCAAAAGGCCGCGAGTCATTCAGAATTTATCGCTCGACTCCGCTGGAACGATTACGTTTTGCACCAGTGAATGTTCCAATTGGGGTGTCCAGGACGCCCATCGAGATCTTTTAGCAGCCGGCGCTCTGGAGACTATTGCGTCCTTCAGCTGGGTACAGAATCACTATCGCTGGATTACCTGGAAGCTTGCCGCTATCATAAGAAACTATCATCGAAATTTTTCCGAGGTATTGGAGAAATGGTCTGCCACGGAAGTGATGTTACAGCTTCGTTTTAGGTGAGCCACGATTACGATATGTTATTCATTTCAGACGGAGTAAAATCGACTCCCAGATATGAACGTGAGAACAACCAATGCAAACGACCACTTCTGAGACAGGTCGTCGAATGCGACAAAGGTTCTCAATATCACATGGTTTTGTGTGTCTCCCGTGTCATTGACACCACCGATATCCGAAATCCGAAGGGCGAACAAGGTTTGTAATATGCAGTAGCGGTGAAGTTCTGGTGTTACAACATTATTTTTCAGAGACCTCGAAACTTCAACTCACGGATGGATGGTACGCAATAACAGCCACACTTGATGCATCATTGACGAGCGCTGCCAAAAGTGGAAAGATATTTGTCGGACAAAAGCTTGCCATAGCTGGTGCACAGGTTGGTGCAAAAAATGAAGCTGCAATTCTACCATTTGGTGATCAATGCCTTGCAGCTCTCTGTCAAGGATCCACACCCAGTCTTGGAAGTGCCAGACGAAGTGTCTTTACTTCTGCATGCAAATAGCACCCGCCGGGCCAGATGGAATGCAAGGCTGGGAATACAACCGACGACCCATTTGGTCACTGCACTGTCTTCGATCAGACCAGATGGTGGATTTGTCTCAGCTATTGACGTTGTAGTGTTGCGGATTTACTCGATGCGTTTTATGGAGCGCCGCCCCGATAAGAGAGTTGTCGTGAGGACGAAAGACGAAGAAGAGAAGGAGCAACAGGAGCACGAGGTGTGTTCTAACTTTCATGCAATCTTCACTTCAAAATTCACTGTACTTTTTTCTTGCGTAGCGTCGTCGCGCCGTCGCGTACCAGAAAGCTGTTGAGGACTTTGAACGATCGTATCGCTCTTCCAGCACAGGAGCACCCGCTCAGCGTGGCTTTGTGTGTCCCATTCGTAAACGTGAGTGCTTGATGCATCTTCGACCGCAAAAGTGTCCTTAAACGAACTACATACTCTGTATTCTTCCCAGCGCTGGCGTCGATGGATGATCCGGAAGAGCTTTTTGAGGCCATGTCTAAATCAAAAGATGACGTGGCGTTTTTCGAACAGCTTTCTCACGCACAGCAGGGAAAATTGCAGCAATTTCGAGAAGAGAGAGAGATGGAGCTTTATGCGCAACGAGAACGAGTTGTTGCAGACGCGGTGCGGGAGGCGCTTCCGGACCGGGACGTCTCACCTCATTTGAAAATCCGCGTTCTCGATTGTCGCGTCACAGAAAAGAACGACTTTCGAAGACCGGAAACAATGCTTACATTATGGAGACCATCCGGAGAAGTCGTCGCGAGTCTACTTGAGGGAAGATGTTACAGAGTGAGCAACGCTGACGGATGGTGTCCTCAAAAACATAAGTTCACCTATCGGACAGATCACCAGCCTGTCGCCAAAGCAACGAGGTGGCGCTCTGTACTTGGAATCAACCAAGTCAACAATCGCTCAGGAGCTACCGGAGCGCCATCAGAACGCACGTGAGCTCGGATACAGACCCCGGAAGTGGCGGACATGCAACGACCTGTACGATCTTTCATACCGAGACGAGGTTGACCTGGTTGCAGTTTTTGCCGGTGAGCTCCCAGTCCTAAGTATTTTTGTAGTCGCACAGCCTAAGCTCGATTGCAGGTCTGAGCGAGCCATCCGGGCATGGGAAGCGCTCCTTCGTTGTAACGGACAACACCGCGAGCATAAGGACTGTTGATACCTGGGAGGAACGGATCATTGAGAAGTTAAGCGCCATGGAAGTTGTGAGTGCTCTGGAACGGAGTCTGTCTTATCATTGGATCTGAATTCCCACACATTAGGGCGCCATCCTGCTGTTCCGCAACCTCGTTTTTCTCGCATCTTACGGAGCGGAATGTGGGGGTGCAGAGCTAAAGTTTGCGGAGATGTCGGAGATGTCGAGCACTGCGACCGGACCACTTCGTGACAGGGTCATCGAGCTGGAGCTGTGGAAGAAGAGGTGGGCGCGGTTCTTTGAAGGCATTAACAGACCAACAAAGCTGAAGTGTCGCACTATAGCGATGTCCACGGATGGGACGAACTGAGATTGGCTGCTGCAGCGAAGTTGGGACGTGTGGTAGGGGTTCCTTCCCGGGAAGTTTTCGATGGTGCGCGGTCAGTGCCTGTGTTTGCAAACGGAACAATGGAGGTGGCCAAAGAGCCCTTCAACGATCCTGCTTTGGGCGTGGGGTACTACCACCTTGGCGGCTCAGCTGTGAGTGACATTGCCAAGGATGTATTCCAGGAGAAAGCGAGCGAGGATCGTCAAAAAGTGGCAGCCTTGGATGTCGGAGTCCTTGACGGGCTGGACGACGACTTCTTTGACGACTTCGACCTGGACGATGAGAGCGAGCTCGCAGGTGCACCACACAAAGTGCAACCTACGCCGGGGGTGACGCAAGGTGGAGGAGATGGGGACATTTGTTTCGACGGGTCTTTGGAAGATGTGATGGCGCGGTGGAACACGCAGAACGGGTACGGGGCGCTGAACAGCCAGCTGTGAATTTCAGTCTCAGGAGTGTCACGGAACAAGGCGTCTGAAGAGAGATACTGGCGGGTAATAATGTGTGATGGGATATTCCGTATGACATTTGAACAATTGACATTCTTGTGAAGTAAAAAGTAAAGATTGTTTGTAGATTTCCCCCCAAAATGCATTCTTTTGGGTTCAGAAAGCGTGATGAGCGTTGCGGTCGCAGAGGAGAAGAGGAAAAGAGGAGAGGAGGCTGAATTGGTTACCGTGGTGTGACGTGAGTACGCTGGTATTCTTTCATGTAGGCACAAGTGAGGTCGTGTCGCTTGCACTTGTAGTGGGCAAAACACGAATCTCCAACTGGTATGATGAGACGGTTGTCAATAACCCACGTTCCCGGCAGACAAACAACGGAAGACGTACAAAAAGATACGCGGTCTCTCCCAATCCTCGTATCTGTAGCCCGTACTTGGGTTCCCAAACGGTCTCTGACAGGTGTGAGAGCCACTCGTCAAGCTCCACAAGAGCTCTTAGCAGCCGTCGGGTGGACGTGCGCTTTCCCAGCCATTTGGACGCCCAGACACGTGGCTTACTCGCGTCCTTTTCAAAGGGCGCAGGCGCAGCTCCGTTGGGCGATGAGGCGAGGTGAGCAACGACCCTTTCTTCGACGTGGTATAGTGACGTTGAGGAGTCATCGGAAGAGACCTCGGGCGGTGGCGCGGCCGGAGAGACTGGAATTTCTACGACGTGAGGGGAAGGAAGTGCGGTGGGGGGGTTGGAAGCAGCGGGAAAGGTCGGGCGGTGGTGGGAGGATGTTGTGTCAGGTCCACGGAAGAACTCTGGCAAGTCCGCGACGTAGAGCGTGAGACATCCAAACAGCGCCTCGAGCGCCGAGTACCACGACACGTCGTCTTCCGCCGCGATGATGCGGTTCACGCGCTCGATGAGGCGGTCAAAGTCTACAGCGAATGCGTGTCCCCGTGCTTCGAGGCCGCGGGGGATGCGGCGGGAGAATTGGATGCGATCGTGCCCCGATGAATAGTCGCGGGGCACGCGCAGGCATTTGATGCGGGTGCGGGAGTGTGGCTGCGTTATTGAGGTCGGTGGCATCAATTCGCATGGGGTCAACGAGCACATACAACATCAGGTTCTTCCGACACGAGCGTTTGATCGTGTATCGATAAATAAATGAAATCTCTCATCTTCTGTAGCAAATTCTTGTTGAATTACGGGGGAAAAAAATTAAATCTGCACGGCGCTGAAGTCCATCTACGTAATGTTCTACACGTGAGTATATTCTGTGAATTGAAACTCACAGCCGAGTGCTGCCAATTAAGTGGTCACCCTGTCGTCACAGCGCGTTCCATAGCGCGTTGCTTTGTCGCGGGTAAACTATTGTCTTGCGAATATCGGCAGAACTACTCACAACTGTCGCTCGCTTCCCCCGCGCGAGGATGAGATTCCCGCGTCCCCTCGCACTTCCCGCGTTTCTCCTTCTGCTCCTCGTTCTCCCCCCCTCATTACTCGCCAGCGCTGATGACTCCTCCACCGCAGCACCCATTCATCCTTCACCCGAAGAGCTCGCCAGTGCTGACGACGCACCTTCCGGCATCAGACGCATCCAAGGACCAGCAATTCCATATTTTCGCGCAATTCCCGGTCGTCCCGTCTCGAGCCAGGACTCAACACAGCTGAGCCGGCGCTCTCCGCCACGCCATCCTTTCCACCCCTCCGGCCGCATGGAAAACCCCGCGAATTTTGATATACCGCGAGGTGTGTCGGTCATGGAAGATGCGGGAGGAGATGGGGACGATGACGACTTGAAAGTGTGTGTTGGACACATTGTTCGCAACAACTCGCGCGTCAATACGACATGCCAACGTTTTTCTCCCTCAAAATACGCACACTCTCTACGCACCAAAACGAAATCGCAAAGATCTCTCCGATCACGTCCACCATTGCTCTGGTGTGCACACTCTTCGCGTGTACCGTGACATTGGTCTCGATTTGGCACCACCTGAAAAACTATCGCAGACCCGACTGTCAGAGGCTTATCATTCGCATTCTCTGGATGTAAGAAGATAGTCCTTTGCTTTTTAGTCTCGGAAAGTACCATGGTGGTGTCGCCAGCATTCGATGATGCTGTTATGACGTCGCTCAGGAGCTGAAAGTCGCGCTCCAGTTGACCTTCAGCATGCAATCCAGCACTTCACACTCAACCAGTGCTGTGTGATGGACGACAGTGGCACCACAGCAACAGGAATATCAGAGACGAAATCCGCCCTTTACATAATGAAACCACTCACATGATCCTCACTATTTTCCCTCAGGGTCCCCGTCTACTCCGTCTCCTCCTACATCTCGCTAAACTCGTGGCGTCTTGCCTCCTACATCGACACCCTGCGAGACGTCTATGAAGCCTTTGTAATCTACACCTTCTTTTCGCTGTGCGTCAACTTCCTCGGTGGGGAGCGTGACCTGCTCATCGACCACCTCCGCGGGCGCCCCAAGACGCCTCACATGTGGCCCCTGAACTACGTCTTGAGGCCCATGGAGGTCTCGGACCCGAACGTATTTCTCCTCATCAGGAGGATGATCCTGCAGTTTGTCATTGTGAAGCCGTTGGTCGGCGTGCTGACCCTCATGCTCAAGTTGGCGGGGTGGTACTACGAGGGATGGATCGCGCTCGGGTCGGCGTATCTCTACTTCTCGCTCGCGTACAACGTTAGCGTGTCGCTGAGTATGTACGGGCTCGTTATGTTTTACCTCACATGCCATCATGATTTAGCTCCATTCAGGTGGGTGACCTCGCTCGTTGGATTTTGCTTCGCTTCAATCACTCTCAACACTTTTTTGCATCCATTCCCATTCCATCCCTTATGCCCGACAAGACCGCTCCCGAAATTCCTGGTCGTGAAAGCCATCATCTTCTTCTCGTTCTGGCAATCCTTTGTCATTTCGATCCTCGTTTGGGCAGGAGCCATCCGTCAACGTAAGACCACGTTCGCTCATATCCCCATGAAGCACCCCCCGTTGAAGTTAGTGTTCCCGTCCCCTCTTCACCCCATCAGACGGCGCGTACAGTGCCGAAAATGTCGCCACGAGCATCCAAGACTTTCTCATCTGCCTCGAATCCGTCTTCTTCGCCATGGGCCACTACTACGCCTTCCCTCCTTCTGACTACGACCCCGACGTGACCCCGTCGGCCCCGCGGCTGTGCGCACGAGTACCCTTGTGGTACGCCTTCCGGGATGCCGTGGGCATGCGCGACTTTGTGAACGACGCTTGGCACACGCTCAAGGGCACGACATTCGGCTCCTACGAGCGGCGCGACGACATGTTTTGGGTGCGCGACGGCCACAGTGGGGGGAGGGGTTCGGCGTGGAACGTGTTTTCGTCAGACAGCCAAGGCGGGTACCAGCGGGTGGACACAAATGACGGCGGAGAGTCGGGGTGGGCAACGAGCAGCCTGCGTGGGGGCTTGCGCAGCTCTCGTCCGCCAGGAATGGGGGACCTGGATCACGACTTTGCTGCACGGCACGCCGGGGAGTCGTCCGAACGTGCCCGAGATGGATTCGGGGAGGAAACGGTGGATTTCCCGGACCCGTTCAACGACAGTGAGCGTGACATCGAGGATCTGTACAGGAGGTCTAGGAGGACCCTGTTTGGGGATTACAATTATCCGGCTCTGGGTGGACCGGCACCGAAGCTCAACCTCGTACCAGATTACGGCACTACCGTAGGGGCCGCAAACGGAGGAGCGACCAGCTCGCAATACCGTGGGGGGTCTGGGCTAAACGGTAGTGCTGGTTTCTCGACGAGTGGGAACAATAATTCGTCTCTCGCTGGTAGCGATCTTGGGTCGTCACGGAGAGTCCAGGACGCTCTCTCTCCCGGGTTTGACCCCCCGACCCGGTCGCGCTCACCAGCGATCGATCGAGCAGGTAGCTCTTCTCCTGGTCTTGGAAAGCAGCGATCCTCGGCGCACTTGGTTGCAGCAGGGATCGGGACCAACAGGGGAGAAAACCAGGACCTTTCACTCCAACTCGGAGAGAGCACCCCACTGATTTTTGGTCGTGACCCTCTCTTGGAAGAGGCCAACGTCGATAGTAGATAGATTTTCATTGACACAACATGTATTATCGTCAATTTCGATTTCTTACCCTTTGCAGTTGTAACACAAAACGTTTCGTAGGCGATGACCGAGAATCAGGAGTTGCCACCGAAGAGAAACTTCTTGCAGGAGCCGAAAAAGAGCTCCACAAAACTGGCTTGCTCGACCAGATCAAGAGGCAAATCACACCCTTTCGCTTACAGTAAACAAAATGGGTGAGAGAAAAGCGAGGGGAGAGAAAGAAGGCACTACGTCGATTAATATAACCATGCAATGTATTTCCTATTTATATTTAAGACTGTACAAAAAGGCGAGGCGCCAGATTTAGTGCCATGAGTTCTTGGAACAACAACTTTGCGGCATACTGACACATTGGGCATTTTAGTAAGTTGAGATTAAACCATGGGCCGATATGCAAACCAGCGTTCACTCACCGGAATCCAAACTTGACTGATCTGTGTTCGATTAGAGCAGATTTTGCAGTAATACTCTTTCCTCTTGATGTTCGCCACCGCCATCAGACCACACAAGTCACACACGTGGATGCGATAAGCATCAGAGACGTCGAACAGCCGTTCTTTCAAGAACTGCGCGGCACCATGTGAGATCATGCAATCCCGCTCCATTTCTCCGAATCGTAAACCACCATCACGCGAACGACCTTCAACCGGTTGTCGAGTGAGAATCTGCAGCGGACCGTGGGCACGGGCGTGGATTTTATCGTCGACCATGTGTTTAAGGCGCTGGTAGTAAGTGGGTCCCAAGAAGATCTGAGCCTGCAGTTTCCGTCCCGTGTGACCATTGTAAAGAACCTGGCGTAACAGTCACGATGTGAGTCCAAGCAAAAAAACAGTGGAATCACTTTGATTCTCACCTCATAGCCTCGTTGCTGGTAACCAAGGCCTTTTAGAGCGCTCGAGATAGCCCCCACTGTGGTGTCCATGAACGGGGTTGCGTCACCTTCTTCACCTGCTAATGCCGATACTTTGCCTAGCAAGCATTCGACTAAATGTCCGATCGTCATCCGAGAAGGAATGGCGTGGGGATTAATGATGATGTCCGGGGTTACTCCTTCTGCGGTAAACGGCATATCCTCCGTTCGATAAGTAATACCGACAGTGCCCTTCTGCCCGTGCCTCGATGCGAACTTGTCGCCCATCTGAGGAATCCTCGTTGAACGGATCCGAATTTTCACCATATTCTGCCCCTGAGAATCCGTCGAGAGCATGACCTGATCAACAATGCCCGTCTCCGACCCTCTCATGAAAGTACTGGAGTCTTTCTTCTCGTGCCGCGCGGTCCTGGCACCAAGCTCTTCAGAAGTTTTCGGAAGAGGTACGGTCTTGCCAATCAAAATATCCCCGTCACTGACACGAGTACCTGGCGGTATCAATCCATCATCGTCCAGCTTGTCATACGTCGTGGCCCGCATTCGGATGGTAGTATCCCGCGTCGGTTTCTCGAAGGATTCCTGTTGGTGAAGACCCAACTTCTTCTCGCTGTCCATGTGCGTCCGATAGTAGAGTGATCGGAACAGTCCCCGGTCAATTGCACTCTGGTTCATGATGACGGAATCCTCTTGGTTATATCCGGAGTAGCACGCAACTAAGCAAAGGTTCCACATCATTCCATCGTTCGATGAAGGCCACAAATAGAAAGTCACATGACTCACTGGCTACTATCGCATTCTGCCCAGCAGGTAAATCTCGGAAGTGGAGGTGCTCCATTGCGCGCGTCGTTACCAGTGGCTTCTGGGGATAGTAAAGAATGTTTGCCATCGTATCCATTCTGTTTTGGAAATTGGTGAGAAAGATGCCCATGGCCTGTTTTCCCATAGCTGATTGGTACGTATTGCGGGGAGACTATGACAGCAATCTGTTTCATCATAGCGCAATCTTACTAGAAGAAAATGTTCTCACCTGATTGTGATCGGGGAAAGGAATGATACTTGCACAGATTCCGAGAATCATACTGGGGTGGATCTCCGCGTGTGTCCAATACCGCGTGAGCACAGTTCCCCCTCTCAAGCGCTCAGTTACTCCCCACTCTCCACGCTGTTCTAGAGCTCCGTGTTGCGCGACCATCTGGGACTCGGTCAAGTCCTCCAGTGACATGGCAATCATGGTCGTTTCCTCCTCATCCGTGTCCACATACTCAACCAACCCATTCGACACAAGGTCTCCCCATTTCCATTCTTTCGTCTGAAGCTTCGTGATGTGTCCCTTTCGGATTGCGAGCTGCATGTCACTGACGACAAACAAAGGACGGCAGATCCGACCTGCGTCACTGTAAAATCGCAATTCCTTCTCGCGAATGTCCCATACGGCAGAAACCTCAGCAGATATTGCGATACGTCGCCGATACTCCCGGAAAGTGTGAATCAGTTCCTCGGGGTTGCGGTGAATGCCGATCCAAACTCCGTTCATGAATACTTTTGTGGAGTATCGAATATCTTCGGCGCTAAGTTCCTCTAACTCTTCCAATGTCCATTCTTGTAAGAACGTAATAACGGGTTCCGCTGGTGACCCGACGGAGATGTATGCCATGAGCGCAAGGTTCTTCACGAGGCCGCAAGCTTGACCTTCTGGCGTCTCGGCCGGGCAGACCATACCCCAATGCGTATTGTGTAGCTGCCGAGGTTTGGCAAGCTTTCCTGGGATCGGGGTTACCGGTCGGCCGTGTCAAAACGGCGTCTCAACCGCCCTTCACCGCAAAGAGTCGCTGCACCGCCGAAACAGTGCAATGCAACCTACCTTCTCGTCCAATAGGCGAATTCAACCTCCTCAGATGACTCAGGGTACTTGCATAAGTGTACCGGTTCAACACCTGGCTCACACCAGCCCTGCTTTGCATCATTTTGCGTTGCTCTCCCCAGTTCCCAGTGGCAAGAGAGAATTGCAGGCCCCTTGTAATGATTTGATGCTGAACCGCTGATACCATGTTGAACTCTTTGTGGGTCTCAACGGACTATGACATAGTTAATCAACCGACGCGCCAAGTAAGTGGATACAAGGTCGCTTACTTTGCGCAATGCTCTGGAGATGTCCTGTGTCAATCGCCGGAAGAGTTGTCGGAACAAATTCGCCATGAGCGGACCCGCAAGGTCCAGTCGCTTTTTACCGAAATGGTCACGGTCGTCTGGTTCGCGTCGTTCAAGAGCGCACAAAAGAAGACGGTGAATCATGTACCCAATGAACCAAGCCTTCTTAGTTTCTGAGCGCGGAACAATTCCAATATGCGGAAGCAGTTCTTTCTGCAAAATTTGTGCCGCGAAGCTGAACGACAATATTATGAGATCGTGCTCCAGTCCGAACACGAGGCAGCAACTACACACCCAATACGCTTCTCCCTTGACAATCCCATGGTCTGTGCCCTCTTCCCGATAAAATCTAAGGCGGTCTCCCTTTCTTGAATTTCATTGCCTTCTTCAATACTTGGGCGAAGCATTTCCAACATTTGGGAATCATTAAAGTCGTAACACACTCGCTCTAGAATTTCTCGATCGGAAAGTACTCCCAAGGCACGGAACAAAACTACAACAGGGACATCAGCTTTTATAAGTGGAACAGTTGAATAGAGGTTAAGTTGACCGGTGGAGGACTGAGCAAGGACAGTCACATTTGCGAACAAAACTAAACCAAAAAGAATTTGCTCACTCTCTTCCGCGGCATTCGCTTGATAGCGCAAGAACTGATTTTTCTGAGACCTTTCTCCATTTGAGATCGGATCTCCGATTGCATAGACACTCCTCCAGGTTTGTTCGATGTGAAGACATAGACTTGGTTTGCACCCATCCGCTCTTGGGCAATAATGACTTTCTCTGAGCCGTTAATAACGAAGTATCCACCCTAAAACGAAGGTGGGTGAAGATTGGTTCAGAAGTTCCGGCAACAAGGTCCCAGACAAAACCAGGGATGTCTCCTTTCCGCAACGCCCAGGCCATGTACCTCAAAGGGTTTTCCCTCATGTAATTGACCGTTAAGACGTTCACTCACTTGGTCGTAAGGACACTCCCCAGCGGCGAACATGTCGTTGTCACTGAGCCCTTGAAGCAGACAGTACTTGCTCTGCAACATGATAGGCACCCTCCCCACAAAAATTTTCTGCCAGGTAGGTTCACGTGGATCGCCACCTCCCTTTTGCTCCCACACTTTGTTGCCGGTGTCGTCCAGTCTCTGAATATGAACACGCTGGCGCATGTCCACGTAAAGCATGGAAGCGTAGGTAAGGTTACGGAGACGGGCTTGATGAGGAAAGAGCTGCTCAGTGGCCCCGCCTTCTGTAATTGCGGGTCTTGAGAGATAGATTTGTCCGAACTGGATCGACCAACGTTTCTGGAACAATGCGAACAGGGCACAGAGAATCATCATTGAGTTCCAAACTCAACGAGCGCACGGGAAAACAGCAGTGATGTGTCTCTATGAACTCACAGCGAGGTCTCCCTCTTCGTAATCTTCGTCAGTTTCAGTCAGATCCTTCACTAAAGTGACTGCAAGCGCCTCCAACACTATCTCTTGCATTGTATTTTCGACGAAAGCATCAAAAGAGTCCAGTTGCTGGCGGACCAGACCCTTGTCTGCGAAGAAACTCGTGACAACTTCCCAACAGTCGTCCGCCCCGATAGGGTCCCGCTCATCCAGATACTCGTCGTCCATGGCGACGACGGCTTGGGCCACGGATTTTTCTCTGGGGGGTGTTGGGTTGGTGAAGAGTATTATAAAGAGGTTGTGACCGCAGTGGCCAATGGGAGCCACTTTGCCCTCTTCCAAATCCCCCTCTCTGAATGCATTTCGATGACAGCGACTTCACAAAACGCGCACACGCCACCACAACTACCGAGCCTCTCGGATTATCAGACTGTGACTCCGGAACTGGAGGACTCCTTGAAGAAGAGAGTCGCATCCTTCATGAATATTCAACCTCATCGATTTCCCGGCGCACAGCCAGTCTCTTTTCAGAGGTCTCATATTGAAACATTGATGGCGGAGCACTTTTTTGTCTCGGAGAAAGCTGACGGTTCGATTCACATACCATAATCGATCATCGGCTTTAGTATTTAATCCTTGATGCGCAGGCATTCGCTGTCTGCTATATACTGAGAAGACAGCACATGGTTATCACAGCTTTCTGGTATTTGTTTCTCATCCGCTGTCGAGTCCTGGCGAATCGTTTCCCAAATGCGAAATCCAACTAGATTGACCGAAAGAACAAGTACTATTTCGTTCCCAACCTCATGTTTCCACGCCCTTCCGGTACAAATTCAGAACCATTCTATGATTGCACTCTACTCGGTGGGTGCGTGGAGTCTGTCATGACAAATTCTGTGCCATCATTTTAACAATGTGCAGATGGGGAGCTCATTCTCGACATCTATGAGAATGGCCACCGCAAAGTTCGCTTTCTTCTCTTTGATCTTGTAGTGCTGGATGGTGACAATGTCACTCAGCGTCCTTATGACATTCGCTTGGGTGTGGGTTTTGACACAGGTTTGTTCTACACAACCGATGTTCTGATCTACTCCGCCTTTCTCTAGAAACTAAGGGACCTCGTATTGAAGCCCTACATCAAGTACATGAGTTTTCTTGACAATACGCCTGATGGGAAAAAACGAAAACCCACTTTCAGGTGAGAACAGTTCGCTTCTTCTTTTCTTTCCCGTCTGACGAAATAATATTTTGAAGCGTCGAGCTCAAACCTCTCCAGCTTGCATACCACACCGCAAAGGTGTTTGAAGACATGCTGAATGTTCACCATGGGACTGACGGCGTAATATTTACATCTAAATCGTCGGCCTACGCGATTGGCACATGCCAGACCATGTGAGCACTTCTCCGTTTTAAGAGCATATTTTGAAATTAAAGGAGCTTGTTCCCCGTCAGGATTAAATGGAAACCAGCAGAAGAAAATACCGTTGACTTTCGCATTGAGATCATCCACAACAGCAACGGCCCACAATATTTGCTTCAAACGCTACAATCAAGCGACGGAAAAGGCCCGAAATACCAGTTGCACGGGTCGCTGACATTGGAACCGGAAATGGCAAAGTCTGGTCGTCCGAGGTCCCCAATACATTCGCAATCTCACACTATTCTTCTCGTTTGATTAGGAGCTGGCTCGAAAATCCTCCCAAGGGGCGAATAGCAGAATGTCGCTATGATCCAAGCTGGCCGGGGACATGGCGTTTCATGCGATGGAGGGACGACAAAAGTGAACCGAATTACATCAAAACCTTCGAATCGGTAATGGAGAGTATAAGGCACGCTGTCAGCAAAGATGAGGTAAGATCCTTATGTGTGGTTAAAAAGAGAATCTTATTTTTCATCGCGAAGTAGTTGCTTGCGGCAATGGATCGAATTCGAGAAAATTGGCGACGAAGGGACCCGGCCCACCAACGACCCTCTCCGCCATCTGGTCATCCCACGTCGCCGAGTGGTGCATCACCAAATTATCAAAATCGTCATCTACAAAGCGCAAATGCAAAGCAATATCGAAATGACCCAGCCACTCAAGGGAATTCTCATCACGATATGCGAGCGCAGCAGGTTCCAGTGAAAGCGCCGAGAGTACATGGCGAACCTGACTGGGTTTCACGAGCCTCTCATTTGACGATGGAGTCCTTTGAGAATGGTCCTAATGCACAGTCAAGCTCATCATCAGATCGTCTGGGAAATGTATTGTCATCAACTTTACCGTCAGATCCCAAGATATCACTCAAGAGACCCCGGGAGGACCTCGCCGAAACAGAGGGTGGCGGAAGTGAGACTAAGAGGTCGCGATAACCATATGGACCGGTTTCCAACAACATGCGATATCCTACATAATCCACGCATATTCCAATTTGTGACTGTATTATACACGAATGAGCCTAATTTCACCTATTGTGGCCAGTAGCCTTGATATCCCCAGCCTCCCGCTGCTGGAGCACTTCCTGCCTGAGACCATCCCCCTGCTTGAACAGGAGCCTGCTGAGACGCTTGGTAAGGACTTCCTGAGGGGGAAGGGCTCGTGCGGGCCTTCTTTGTTGGGTTTGCGGGGTCATCATCCAAACCCCTCTTCCGTGACCCTTCCACACCAGTGACTGCTGGGAACTCCTTGTTCAGAGCGCTAAGGAGATTAAGATAACCAGCGGGATCATTGCCACGCTCATTGACATAGTCCAGGTAACGCAAAGCAAAGTCCCGCCGCTCATCAGGCGACAGATTTGAGGATGACCGCAGTGTTTCAAATGCCGTTTTGACATGATTTGGAGCATCCGAACCTGTGATGGCATGATTAGAAATGGCGCGCGACAGAGAAGAGAAACATATGAGACTGTACCTCGATCGTTCATTTCGAAATTGAACCAGTTGAGCCAAAAGAATTTGTGCTGCCCGAACTTGGTAACATTGTCCACAAAAATGCGGCGTCCTTCAGAGGTTTTATCGAAGCCCTGCAATCAGGTGTGATCGACAAACTGCGAGAAGCTAATGGATGCAAAAATTGGTCTCACATGAAGTAGCAGGAACGCCTTTTGGACAAGGAGAAACATTTGTCCCTTAATGTCCACAGACGCCGAAGACTCTCCGTCGTGCTCGTCTGCAGCATCGCCATTCGCTTTAGGTGTTGTCCTAGCAAGGGCGTCGTCCAATACTTTAACGGCGGCATCGAAATCTCCTTGTCGTCGTTCAAAGTGCGCCAGTTGAGCGACAGGCTCTACAGCAGCGGGAACGACTTCGACAAGAGATTGGTAGGTTTGTCGGGCTTCAGCAGTTTGACCCTGGGACTCTTGGAAGGTGCCATACAGGAGGCGGATCTGTATGCGACTAAGACGGACAAAACGATGGAAATTGGAAGTGAGGTTGAACGCAAACCACATCAACTCACGTGGGATGTACATGGATGTGAACGGCACGATACAATGCGTTTGCCGCCCGAGCAGAGTCTCCAACGCTGATAAGATACTTGACGTACCGGATCCAGAACTCCTCATACATCGCCTGAAGCGTATGTTGGAAAAGTTCATATCATCTGTATCCCCCAAACAACCATTGTGAACGCAAATACTCACACACGCCACCAAGCACCTTTCGTAAAGAGCGTATACCCTTGCAGCATCTCCCTCAACCTCTTCGAAGTCCAGATACTTTCGCCAGTTGTTTAATTGAACATCGTCAAGGGGTTTTACGTGGAAGTAAGGTCGCCGTATCTCCCCTTCGTACACCCATCGTTTCATGACCTCCGCTTGGGTATGAACGTAGATTTCAGATTTAAGCGCGTGAATTCGTTGCCGCAACTCGAGGTCGAATTCCGCCGCAGTTCTGTCTCGTGGTTGCTCTCCTTCCTTCAGTGCAACAGGAACGGAGCGGATTTCGCCTTCGAGACGGTGGTATTCGTCAGAAGTCAATATTTCCGAAACAGGTCGTGTCACTGAAAGCTGTGAATATCTGTGGCGAAGTGTGAAACGATTGGGCATGGCGTTTGGAGAACAAAGCGAACAACTCACTTCTCAAAAAATCTGGCGTACTGGTGAAGAGGAATTCTTATAACCCGCTCCAATATGGCGAGTACTCGTGCCTGTTCGCCGCGGAATTCTTCGAACTCGACGTATTTGTCCCAGAACGGATGCGAAAGGAAATCGAGGCCCACAGCCGCCGCGCCACGTTCAAACAGTCTACAAAACAGGAGAAACACGGTGTTCAGTTATCCATTCGGCAATTACAGATCACAGAGAACGGTGAAAGGAATTTAAAAAAAAACCTCCGGATGATTTCCTTTAGAAACCCTCATAACTGAACAGGCAAGCAAAAAAGCACTCCAAAGTCACGTAAGAAAGCTGAGATAAATAAGTTTGCAGTGTGGGCGATGTACCTTATAACATTAACGGCATCTGGACAACTCGAAGTCCTTTCTCCGATGCTTCAGCAGCAACTCAAAGGCCCTCATGTATGTGCTACAAAGAGTGCATGATTGCGGGGACTCGACAAAAGGCGACAACGACGTTGACGAAAAAAGCAAAAGAAAAGATCCCTCTAAATCTCGAAAGATCTTCACTTCAAGTATCCCGCAGTCGTAAATCCTCGAAAGTTCCAGTTCCGTATTCTCTAAGGTGTTCCTCAATTCGCCAATCGGCTCTTTTACAACAATTGTTTTCCTTCCAAAAATATTCAGAAAACTCTTTTCCAGCTTCTTAACCATCTTCCAACACCCAAACCCATAAAAAGGAAGAGGAAAAGCATTGTAAAATGCAAACTTGCTACTTACGCTCTGATCGCCTCGTCGTCCTTACTGTGCTCAATTTTGAATGTAACGTAGTGCGTCCAAAGATCGATGCTGTTGTGAATGGACTGAACTCCGCGGTCATATATCTGATATTTCAATGAAATTAAGACCAAATGGATGATAACAGTCACCTTTATGAATCACACACCTGCTCTGCAGCTTGTGGTCCTTCGACCGCCATTTCCAGGTCAGCGTACTTCTTCCAGTAGCCAAAACACAGAGGAAACTTCGCCAGAAAGTGGTCGTACACAGACTGGGCTCGTTGCAGCACCTCTGGTGGTGTTTGGGGGGACAGTCCGCCTTCCGTTGAATCCACGAGCCTTATCAGCGACTCCCAAGAGGCGAAATCCGATTGGTTTTTGGTTACTGTCTCCCATAGTGTCTCCCTTGTCACCAAATTATTCCCAGCATTGATGGGGAAGTTGGAAGAAAACCGTATGCAGCGTCAGCGACCACTCACGAAAGCCTGAAAGATTACAGACGCATATAATTTATGAACACACCATTCTGACTTTGCATCTTCCCCGTTGGGTCTCTCCTCGACTTGAAGCAACGAGGAAAATGGTTGCTTAGCGAAATGCTTTGACTGAACCACACTGAGTCCGCCTAAGAGCATACCTGGACGGGAATCTGTCGACTGCTCTTCCATTAGTCTCCAGAACACACGGTAGGAAAGATTGAAGCCGGTTTCTTTCACAACCAGACTTTGGTCCGTTCAACCAGGCATGAACCCAACCAACCAGAATGCCTGTGGAACCAACAACGTTACTTTTCAATTTTCTTTAAGAGCCATATTTTTTCTTCTACTCTAACTTTCAATGGCCATGCCTTTTCGATGAGGTGACTCATGAATCCTCTTATATCAACCCCAGGACTGGTGATTGTTTGCATCAGATCCTTCCACCACTTCATCTTCGCAACCACCACGTCCAAGCCAGTATATCCTGACACCACGTCAACCGCTTTCCACTTTCCAGTCCACAATAAAATCCGTGGGTCCTCCGTAAGCACGTGAGAGTATGCTTCAAAGTCCTTTGCATCTTTGTGTGTCTCATTTTTGGAGTAGCGCCAATGCCCTTTCATCTTAATTGCACTCTCGCTTTTCACTTCAGTTGTGCCATTTTCATTTTGCTTCGTATCGAGAACATCATCTCTTGCTGGGAGGGATTCAGACCAGAGCTCCCCAAAGCGGGTAGCACCTGTCATGCAGGTGAGTACATCCATGTGGACATATAGATGAGGCAGACGCGATTGAGGGACACCAAAAATGCGGTGAAATCTGGCCAGAGCGTATCCTCCGGGATAGTTCAAAGAAGACACATATATGGAGAATACCGTGAATACTGCAGAGATAGTGAGCCCGAAAAGAGCAGCGACGAAAGTCCATGCATAACGTTTTCGATTCCGGTTTGATGGCCCAGTCGGTGCTGTGCGGCTAGGATGTGATTCATGGCGCAGTACTCTTAGAGACAACCCGGCTTGTTCATGAATGTGTTCGAGCCCCATTGCCCCGGTAAGGTTGAGAACTGGGACCACATATTGCACAAAGCGCCACTCTTTGTGTCCAATGACGGAATAAATTGTGACAAAGAGAGCCGCAGGCAAAAGGTAGAGGCGACTTGGGGGTATTCGGTAAGCCGCATACGCTGCCAGAGGAAGTGCGAGAGTGGCTATGCGCGGGACCAGGACACCGTAGTACCACCACGGGTGGATGCCCCATTCTGCGTTTTTGCCTTCCACCGCATTGAAAACAAAAGATGCGGCTTCTGGCCAAAGCCAGCGTCTCCAAAAGAATGAGTCTATTGTGACAGTTGCAAGGATTGAAATGGTGCTGGCGGTCACTCCGGCACGGAGTGTAGGGAAGAACGTTGCTCTTCGGGTGAGAACCAGTTCCATCACAATGATCGGTGCAGCAAGGGCCGCGATTTCCGCTCGAAAGACAATCGCAGCGAGGGCAAGGTACGACACCACGGAGCTGAAAATGGGCTCCGAATATGTCGCGATCCCGGAAATCGTTTTTGGATCAGAGGTCGGGACAGGACCAGTTCCCTTTGACGCCTTCGAAAGCTCTCTAGTCCCCGCTACACCATCGGATTCCCGTGCCCATGTTACGGCGGTGTGTGGTTGGGGAAGCGCAACCCAGCGTGCTAATGCTAGGTTCCACAGACCCATTGCAAATGTGTTCGGTATTGTCCGAGATCCCCAAAACAATAGATGAAACTGCGTTGCGCACAAAAGCGCAAACCATCGCCCCACCAGCACGCCGTAGCGCGCCTGTGTTGCCAACCTCACCGATCGAAGAGATACCACCGTGAAGGTCCCAAGAAGAGCCCGCACGATGTACTGCAGGACAATTTTTGGCAAGCCGAGAAGGGAAATGCAAATGATCTTGAGTGGCCACGCTGCGGCAGCCAACGCGACCGCCCCAATGAATGTTCGGGGAACAGCACCTGGGAACTCCAGGTGATCGAAATGGGAGAGGCCACTTGGGGCAGCGCCATGGATAAGCAAGTCGTGAATCGCCTGGATGTTGAAGGATTCCTCGACCTTCGTGTAGGGGCAAAAGAAAATGTAGAGAAGGGAGAGGGCTAAGAGGGTTGCATCAATAGCATGCGAGAGAGGATCATGAAGTTGCTTAGGTGGAGGATGCGGGAGGGTCGATGCATGAATGCTGTGTGATGAACCTTCGCGAGCTCTGGAATGTGTTTTCCGGATAGGCATTGTGTCAGTCGCCACGCGACCATTCAACCATTCTTCTTTCAGTATGAACAGTCAGAGTGACCAGCACATTTCAACAAATACAGTGAAAAAAAAATGCAAAGTATGTAACAATAACTCCATTCGCCAGCATAGTATCGCTCATTCCTCCATATCCACTCCGCTCTCATCCTCAATAACCCCCTCACCCCCGCGAACAGCAACTCCACTGTTCTCCCCACGGGTCACGTTCGAGCGCCTGACCACATCTACAGAGCCATGTCGGCCGGACTCATCGGTGGAGCTTGGGGGGTCCTCTGGAGGTGGCGGTGCGACAAGGTCGACACCTCCAACCGCGGCAACGTTCCTCCGCTTCACAACTTTGCCTTCATCCCGCCCCGACAGCAAACCGACAGTGGCTGAACCTCCGACGCTGGTGACAAGATTGGGAACCGCCGCGCCACCACGTCGCTGCACGTTTGGACTGCCATGACTGCGCTCCGCGGCCGTCCTCTTCGGCGCGCCGTTCCAGAAGCCCCCTAAGGAGCCCACTCCATCGAAGCCTCCCGCACCGGCAGCCGCGGCCATATCGCGTCGGATCTCAGCAAGGTTGTATTGTGTCAGTGCTTGATCGAACTGAGACGTGAGGGTGACGAGTTCGTCGGGCGGTGGGAGATGCACGGGTGGTTCTCGGAGTGGAAGTAGTCGGGAAAACAGCGGCGGGTTGAATCGGTAATTCTCTGAGGACAAACCGTGTATAAGTTAGTACTATGTAGGCAGCAAGATCGTACACTTACGCTTGCTGACATCGTATACACCCCATACAATACTCTTCACCATCCTTTCATCGACACCCACGATTCGGGCGAGTCCGCTGTCTCCGAACCCCGGTGCAACCAGGGGACCCTGTCCGTTAGAACGCTCCCACATGTGCAACGCGACAAACAGCTTCTCCTCCGTCGCTGGAGACGCCAGGACTATTCGTTGGAACTGTGTGAGAATCAGATCGCGGAGGCCAGGCGGGTGCGACAGACGGACGTGCGTTCGGTCCTGGTGGTACGTGCACGGTGAACTGGTCAGGTAATGGACAATGTGCGCCAAACCGAGATACTGTCCCCAAAATCATATGCCCACTGTGTTTTCAAATGAGCTTACCAGATAAGCGAACACATGTATCGCAGACTCAGTAGCTTTGGTAGCATCCGTCAGCGCCCTCCCGAATCTTGTGAGCCATTTCCCCGCAACTTCCCCGATTCCACCTTCTCCAAGCCCGCCCGAGTTCACGCCGTTTTCCTCAAACGCCGCATTGATGTCTCGCTCGGTTTGCGCGAACGCGATCTCGGCGAACGAAAGCAGGCGGTCCAGGAGATCGTGCCTGTTCCCACGCAGACATATAGTGTAGACGGATCTGAGAGAGTAGGACAGCTCATCGTACGTGATACGAGTCACGGGCAAGCGCTCCGGCTGGCAGCACAGTGTGTTTTATCGCGAGGGATAAGCGGGCGGCTTCCGCAGCACCACATCGCGCCAGCCATCGCTGATGACTTGGTCTCACCTGTACAATTCCTCGTGCGAAAACACGGACATCCGAGCTCGGTCGAGCCCCTGCGGGCAAAAGATAACGTCGAGAAATTTGGCTAGCGGAGGCCACAAGGACTCGAGTGCCGTTGGTTCAGCCATGGAAGGAACGGGATACGGTAAGTTTGGCACAAGAGCGGGCGAGTGAAGCATTCGTCGGAGCTCTTGATGCGTAGATAGATGCGATCTTGTGTTGTCCCGCTGGTTTCCGTGGTCACGACCACGTAGAGTGTGCATTTGAGCTTTGGGACTGTCAAGGTACAGAAGTCACAGAATGATTTGAGCAATCAATTCTCCTCCCTTATTTCTTGTGCATTGTCTTTGCATAATTTATCCATTCAGTCCACTCCCACGCCGCGGCCGGGTCGGCGGCTTCAAGGTAAAGGCGATCTTTGCCCGCTCCCCACTCAACGCAGAACGAGCAAGCCTCCTTGGTGTTTTTTACTTTCCATTCGTGTCTCGTTTCGGTATCCGCGAAATAAACCTGAATGCATTCAAAGGCGGGGAACTGCGTTAAAGACAACATCGAGAGCAACTTTCGGGCACCTTAGTGATGTCCGCGACTTTGATGGAAAGCTTGGGGTCTTGAGGGGGGCTGGAAGCGTCAACCTGCAGTGGAATGTGTTGTTCATGGACCCAATTTACCATTCCAACCATAAACCAAAGTCCCACCGGATCATCGTAATACACCAGCGTCCCTGCCACCTGGTCCAGTATGAAATAGCGATCGTGCCAGATGTGGTCCTTTTCAGGGTTGAACTTGGCAAGTTTGCCCGACTGAGACTTCTGACCTCCATGAATTAGTGGTGAAGGCATTAAGGAATTGTGTGAAGAAGAGCTTTGCTTCAGGGCATCCTGCAAACTGGTGGGCTTGGAGACGTTCGTGTCGGACGTGGGGACGCCGGCCATGCTAATGAATTGAAATGCAGTGGATGTTGAGTTGCTGCGGTCGCATGCCCCGCTGGTTGTCAGAGTGGAATGGCAGCGCTTTCCCGGCCTTCGATGCTTTTTTCTTTGTTGTGAGGACGTATTTGTGGAAGTTGACGCCAGTGCAAACAAAAAATCTGGCACACCGACCGAGGAGCGCGCTCGGGCTTGCACCATCTACAGCACAGCGCCGCACGCGCAGGGGGGTACGGAGGAGGGGTAGACGAAAAAGAGTCAAAGGCCGGACCCAATCCATCCCTTCCCTTGGATCGCTGTTCCGAGCGCCCTCAATGCCGCTCATCGCCCAAAACATGAGTGCCTCCCACCAACTTTGGGCGACCCTTAGCACGAACGCCGAGTCTCTTATTCTACTTTAAAGCACGATTCACTCGCTGTACTTCGATTCTGAATATTGATTTTGCTGTTGTGGTCGAAAAGCAAGTCTGTTGGACAGTTTCAACGTCCGAGACAGTGCAAGGAAGAAGTTTCGACTCAAAAATACTTGTGTCTGGATCGTTTGTCTTTCCTGTGATCATAAAGCGATGGAAGTTGCGGCGCCCCAGCACAGTCTTCGCGTAGAATGGAAGATTTAGTATTGCTTTTGTGTAATCTCTCTCGTTCTAAATGAGCTCATGCATATCTGAGGCATACCAGGTTTGTTTATGTGGTGGTGTGAACGGAAACACTCCATCGGTCGCGCACAAACTTACAAGTATGGTCAGTCCATATGATGGCAGCGCGACAGCAAATACCGCTTTAGTTTCACCAACGCTCGCTCGCTATTTTGGTGCGTCAGTCGACGTCTGGAAGCCATTGACAAGGTTTAGCGCCAGTCTGATTCTTCAGCGAATTCTACATTATAAACTTGATAAAGGCGGCGACGTTGCTCACTGCCATCATATTCCGCCTCCAAGGGATGTAGTAGGGCCGTTCTGAAGTAAACTTCCTAACTTTCTTACCCCGGAATCTCGTCCTTACATCTCGTAGAAAAATTGTCGAAGCACAACCCCCGACAGGCGCCATACTCTGATGTTTTGCTCGTTTTATTCGTATTAAATTACTTCATTGTGGAGTCGCTTGTAAATTCAAAGAAAAGTCGGAACAAAGTTCGGCTAATCAGAAGTGTCAAAACCGTTCTGACGGTTCTGATTGGGCCGCATCCACCGAAGTGTTGACGGTTCCTGATTGGCTGGAGCCATTCCCCCGGCTATGTTCCCAGGCCCGCGCGCTCCCATTCCAGCTACTGCAGTCACAAAATATACACTGACAATGATTACAACTCGGAGATAACTAAGTGCTGCTTGAAATACCATGACCCATATTCCTCGGACCTCTGAGTTCTGAGCCAGCCCTCACCAAAGCACCATCATCATGATGCACATTAAAACAACAATCGTCACCTTGCCCCACCATCCTTTTCTAGTCGCGTTGTCCTTCTTCGACCCTGCCACCGACGGAGTTGCAGTTGCTGTGGGTGCGGTAATTGATGACGGCGCTACCGATAGTTGACCAACGCTAGGGCACGTGAAGTAATAAGAGACGGAAGTGATGTTCGAGCCAATTCCTGGGTCCACGTCATCCACAACACAGGTTCTCGCGCCATAACTTTTGCATTGTGTGCACGCGGCGTCCTGTAACATAATTTTGGTGAAGACCACTGCTGTATGAGAGCGCTGCGTCATGCGAGACTCACCGTGTACTCTTGCTGTTGTTGACACGTGCTTGTCCCGTCAGTGACATTGACAAGTTTGTTTAGTTTCCGAAAATGCCGAATTATTGGCGCAGACATGTGGGGTTAAGTTCAAGATTTGTCCGGGTATCAAAGCGACTGTTGTCAGTACACGAACGTCCCAAAAATTATTCGAATTGAGCAACTATGAAGCCCAAGGGTTTTAAATGTTGGACGCCAAGTCCAACACAGGAAACCGCCAAACCATTTTCCTTCTGTACTCCGAACGCAACTGCATCAATCGACCGCTGGTCAAGCTCTGGCACACAGCCATACTTGATCGCAAATGATTCTCCTGTTGATGCATATGGAATGACGCAGGGTGCTTGCGCTAAGGTTATGAAGTTTTTTTCCCTTCCGACGGAACATACTTTGTCGTTGTTGTCGAGACCGTTAGTGTCGAAACTGATTTGCACTGTAAATGGGGATCCTAACAATTTGTGCCGCGATGTGGACGGGCCGTGAAAATGAACGGAGTACACCCCACAAACGCAGGCACCTGAACATTCTCGATTGCGATACTGTGCAACGAATAAGAAGGTTCTGTGCTTCGGCGAGGGCGACAACGGAGATCAGGGCGAGGAGGAGCGGCAGCGAGATCTGGACGTTGAATGCAAGAAACATTGAGAGCTCAATGAGGGGAAACAACTCTTGGTGAACAAAACTGGGGCCACGCCGACCTCAGTCAGATGGCCACGGGCAAAATGCAAGTTGTTTCCCCTCTTTGGGAAAGAAAAAGAAAACATGTGTGTATCAATATAGTGAGACGATTGTACGCCTTGTGCGGTGATCTTCGCGTACATATGTTGGACAGACCTTGACCCATCCCCCTCTTCATTGTGACGGATTTTCTCCTGTGTCTCACATGACCATCTCGTTTTGCCACATGCGTATACCTGGCTCCGCGGTCCGGGCGTGTGATTTACCTAAATGAAATTAATTGATAAGGAAACCCTCGCAACTTCTCCACTGGTATATTCTTTACGTGGAAGAAGACTTAGCCATGGCTCAATGTATGTCATAAGTCAATGTATGTCATAAGCCGTGTTGTGATGAAGTGAGTGCGGAGAAGTCACCAAATAAAGATAGTGCGCTCAAGTCAAGACCTCAAAAGTCTCCAGTTGGTTCACCACCTTTTCACGGGATGGCCAAGGGGAAGAAGGCGAAGAAGGCCACAAAGGCAGATCCTGCAGCTACAGGGGCGCATGATCCTGGGGATTTGGACGACAAAGACGTTGCGGAAGCGGCCAAGTTGGATGAAACAGAAGGTGGGTTGCGGTGGGACTTTGACCAGATTAGCGAGGGCCAGCGGAAGCGATGAATTGCGGAAGATTACCAAATTGATCGAGGAGGGAACAGGGTGAACGAAAGCCAAGTCCGAGTGTCGTTTTCGTTCCGTGCAACAGTGGTGACAAACTCGTCGGCCATCAGACCCGCGCAAGAAGAAATGCCCACACATCAGAGGCGCGGTCAGGATAACGAGGCTCAAGCGACTGCTTCCGGCCCAGATTAAAGCCAAAAACACTATTCCATGCGTGGTGAGCACATGGTGACAGCACGCTGTTAAACCAAAACTGTCATAACATCCTTGCTCGAAATCACAAAACGTTCTTGGTATTCTCTACCCATTCCGCTGCCCACTACTCTAGACGTGCCGGAATCAGAAATCGGCACCGTCCGACAAATCACCAGTGACCCAGAATCTATGGCTCTGCCTGTACTGCGGAATGGTCAACTGCGGTAGACTCGACCACGCACATGCTGCGCAGCATAGGGAGAAAGATTCCCACGACGTGGCCATCAACGTGGACACGGGAGAAGCTTGGTGTTATGTACG
The DNA here is from genome assembly GCA_001574975.1 of Gonapodya prolifera JEL478. Classification (NCBI taxonomy): domain Eukaryota; kingdom Fungi; phylum Monoblepharomycota; class Monoblepharidomycetes; order Monoblepharidales; family Gonapodyaceae; genus Gonapodya; species Gonapodya prolifera. The sequence goes on from KQ965737.1 coordinate 411,543, forward strand.
TGCTCTTTTCGAACCCCCAACGGGGAATGATGGGATGTCGAGTGCATCATGACGAGATGCCTTCAGTACTCCAGTGACGATGTTTCCTTGGTTGCAGGCGTGCGGTGAGACTCTGGGTGCGTCGCCAACCCACAATCAGCTTGTGCTGGACTGTAGATTGATGGTGAAAGAGTTGTTCGCGCCAAAGCGTATGGGACCAGGTAAGTCGTAACGAACGTTTTCAAGTTAACTTGGTGCAAACAACTGAAGTGCACCAACACTTCCCAGCCGTGACTTCGTTGTCTGAGAACACCCGTTCGATGCGCTCCTCAACTTTGGCTGACACAAGCAGCAGACCAGCCGCTCATACGGCTCCTGTGACAATAGCGTCTCATAATTCAATCACTCCGCCCTCGGGACTTCGAAATCTCGGCAACACGTGCTTCCTCAATTCCGTGTTGCAGAACCTCGCCTACACCCGCCCTCTTGTCGAAAAGCTTCGCAGCGAGATTGAAAAGATTGGGCCGACGCCCGACAACCCTCCTCCATCCCCGACACCCGCAACCCCTCCTCTTCCGTCTACGACACCCTCTGCTGCACCGAGTATCTCTGCTCCACTGACCTCGTCTCTTGCAACGACGCTTCTTTCCCTTTCAACACCCCAATCTACCCAAATTCCTCCAGCGGCAACCCGCCAGACAACCCGTCCGACCCGTCACACTGTAGACCCCAGTCCTCTGCTTCGCGCTCTCGCTGCGCGCCACAAAGAATATCGAGGACTTCGACAACAGGACGCGCATGAGGCACTTCGGAGATTGCTGGACGGCGTTGGTGAGGAGGCAAAGAAAGCATATGCTGAATCACTGGGGAACGCAGAGCTGAAAGAGGGCGAGAAAGATGCCCTGAAGTCCGCGAGAACGTTTGTGGATGATGTCTTTGGTACAAAGGTTGTTTCGGTGGTTGTTTGCGATGTCTGTAGAGCTGTGAGTTTTCAAGCTGTTTGGTGCCGTGGTTGGCTTGCCCTTCTCATGACGTTCGAACCTTAGATATCCACAACGCGATCTTCCGAGCTCGATCTGTTCCTTCCCATAGTCAAACGAAATGGAGAAGTTGTGGGGTTGAAGCCTGGCGCTCTCGAGGTGCGTTGTTTCCTCGTAGAGCTATGTTTTGCCGTTTAAACATTCGTCGAATGCACGATGCGCTAGAACCCATGGGAGAAAAGAAAGCAAAAGGTAAGGAAAGTGTTAAACATTTTTTAAAACGTAATATTGATGTTCATTTAGGGCATCACTTCTACCGAGGGAGAGCAACAACCTCAAGTCGCCATCGATGCCACCTCAATATTATTGCCATGCGATAACAGAACTACAGAGTTCTATGCAGACGAGCTTTCAAGTGTTCTTTACCACTACGCTCCGGATTCGGTTTCCTCTTCGCAACCAAATGGCTCCAATCCTCCGAAGAACCGGAAGAATAACGTTTCTAAACCTGTTGATCCTGCACACCTCCGTCGTGTCGCATTGCTGACCCGCCCAGTAACCGCCCGGGATCTCTCTCGACCGTCGGATGTCGTTGACCACCCAGGTGACGTCAGCTTGACAGGATGCCTGGAGCGCTTTTTTGCGGTGGAGAGACTCGAAGGGCGGGAAGGATACGCTTGTACGTCATGCTGGAAGGAAGCGTATCCAGATTGGGAAGGAAACAACCCGCAGTCAAACACGGTTGGGAACGGACACTTGAATGGGACGACTCGGGTTATGGAGGACGCCGTGGTGCCTTTGAACGATGGAGACGACGGGAACAATGGCGATGATGATCTAAGTTCTGAATTGGACTCTCGCGAACCGAGCAAAAAGCCACCTCCAATCTTGCGCCCGGCTGCCAAAAGATTACTTCTCCTTGATCCATCACCTCAAGTTTTCGTGGTGGGTCTCAAGAGATTTCAAACTTTATGGTCCGGAAGGACATCGAAAGTGCAAGATTGGGTGGAGTTCCCCGAGCGCCTGGACTTGACGGGCTGTTTCATCGAAGAAGCGGAGATAGCAGTTCCGGGCCAGAATCATACCACGTCAGATGCAGCACAAAAACTCCCGAAGACAAATGGAGTTGGTCATCAAGAAGAGGACAGCGCGGACGAAAGTGACCACGCTGTCCCAAACGTCTCTGAAGTGCTTCAGCCTGATGATGATGGTGTTGTACCATCACACGAGGTTGGAACGCCAACTAAAAGCAAGAAGAAGCGACGAAAAAAGAAGAAAGCTGTGTCATCACAAACGAAGCTGAAGCCGATTTATCGACTGTACGGCGTCGTTGTGCATTCAGGTTCCACACTTGGGCTGGGACACTATGTGGCCTATGTGCGTGTTCGTTTGCCCTCCCTGCCAATGGATGTCACAGGTACTGAGCGGGAAGGGGCAGTGCCGGATGACGTTGTTGCGGAACCCGAGGAGCAATGGGGTTGGATGTACGCATCTGATCAAATGACTCGAACGAGCTCTTGGGAGGAGGTTAAAAAGGCACAAGCATTTTTGCTCTTCTATGAACGTGAATGATACGATACCATGGAATCAATACAATACGTAGCACTTTGTACAGTAGGGCCTCCTTTACTCATAGATTGGCATCCTCATCAAACTCTTTGTCCTCGCCATCGGGTGAAACATCATCCGTCGATGGGACGGGTGGAGCGGTACCCAAAACGTCTGTGTCAGGCCGACTGCTCAACGACAAAACTCCATCGTCCACGTACGCCCCGATATCGATTTCATCCCCCAGGTCTTCCACGTCCTCTTCGTCCGAAGAGTAGTCCCCGTCTTCTGTCTCATCATCACCAACCACATCATCTTCGCTCCCCAAAATAGTACTCGAATCATCATCATCATACTCGGCTCGCTCTGCCGCCTTTCTCGCTTCGTACTCTCGGAAGTTGAACTTTTCGTCGATCACGCAAAACGGATGGTCTAATAACTCAGTTGCAGTTGGGCGAGAGTCCGGATCCCTTCAAATGATATGTACACCTCGTGAACAGTGAGTAGACTTCACCACTCGAGATTCAACTCACGAGAAACACTTTTGAAGAAAATCTTTTGCTTCGGCAGAGAGGGAGTCGGGAATTGGAGGTTGCGCATTGGGTTGCCCAAGCTAGGGGAGGGAAACTTGCAACAATCCTGGCATCTGCAACGACTCAGGAGCACCTTACCTTATACAGAACGGTAACTTCGGATATTTCATCGTGTCTTTGTCGCCAGGGGTGGTGCCCAGTGAACATCTCCACCGTCAAGCAACCCAAACTCCAAATATCGACTTTCGCACTATATCCTTTCCCCTTAATGACTTCGGGTGCCATCCTGGAAAATGACTTTGCATAGGTAAGAAGAAAACCAATATCGATATGAAGACTCACCAGAAGACGGATCCTTGTAACGACATTCGAGAGTTATACTTGTAAGCCTCCATGTCTAAATACGGATGTGAAAATTTTGAAGCCAAAGCGTAATTCATTAGTCTTACTTACCGTTCTTTTTCGAGATCCCAAAATCCGATATCTTCGCAATACCATCTTCATCCACCAAGACTACAAATCATCGTTCTTGGTTTGACGTTTTCCCAGTGATAAAAGCGTGACTGCAACCCACTGTTTGCACCCTTGATGTCTCGATGAATAATGCCTCTCGTATGAAGGTATTCGAGTCCATACAAAATTTGTGCAACCAGACTCCGAACGAGAACTTCCTCAAACTTGCCGATTTTCGACAGCATAGAAGCAATCGATCCACCTGAAACGTACTCGAGGAATACGTTTAGAGTCAAATCGGTACCTTCACATCCTGTATCGTGATTGAAATGGTGAACTTCCATCGCAGAATACGCCGTGGAAAAATACGAAACACACCGAGATATCGAACAATATTTTGATGGTCCAGTTCAGAAAGAAACCGAATCTCATTGATTAATGCCGAGATCTTCAACATATGAATGTCAAGCTTTTCATCGCGGTGGCGTTTGTCTTTCCATATCGACACTCACGAGCTTCTGACGTTTTGAAGTAATCGCGTCCGCTTGATTGCCTAACATTCGCGGTGGACTGAGCTCGACTTGCTTCACTGCTACAAGTCCCCACTCTCTGGTGATGGCCAGGTATACGGAACCAAAACTTCCTTTGCCAATCAAAACACCCCGCTCCCACTTGACGTGTTCAAGGCTGCTCTGAATTCCCGCCAGATAATTTGGTTGAGTCGGTTTAGTGGATTTCACAGCACTTGTATCTGCTTCCACCGGTGGGATCGCAGACGAAATTTGTGGCCCTTCCGACACAGTGAAACTGATTCCGGGAGAAGAGGCTCCTTGTAATAGTGAAGAGGATGGCCTCTCCCCCAGTTCTGATAGCGGAGGAATCGCTGTCTTCTCCGCGTCACTCATTTCGTCTCCAGCATCGATCAGCGACGGTTGTAGTGAGCCTGGATCCGTACCTCCAGTACTTGTGCTTCCCTGGGTAGCACCAGTAGATGACTCCGACTTGGGAGGGTCAAGTGTGGACCTGTCTGTACCCGTAACAGATACAGACGACAGGCCACTTTCGTAGCTTACACCGCTCACAATGCTGGCCGCGTCAGTGTTATCGGGGAGACTGTGATGCGCTTCTTGTTCCTGCAAGATCGCTGATACGCGACCCTTCAGTGCAGGAAGCTTTGCACGCTGAGCAGAGTCAAGCTCATTAGATCCTTCTTGAATGACATTCAATTGAGCAGAGGAACTCAATCTTTGGGAAGCTGTCACGTCGAGATCGGGTACCGGTCGATCTAACGAGCCATACCTCTGTTCAATGGCATTCTGCATTGCAGCAGACCCCTGAGTGTATCGCCCTTGCCTCTGAGTACTCGACCTCCTCGAAATGAACTCCTGTAGCGGTAAAGGCTTCTTCTCACGCTTTTTCGTGATATTCATGTTAACGAAAGAACGAAGCGACATATGCCGATTGAAATTCGGGTCGTTCGGATCCTGGGGCTCAAGAGGTTGTCGGAAGGATTCCGTAGTTGAAATCTGCGGCGTTTCTTCTTGCTGGATACTAGAGTTTCTTCGGACCATTGGAGAGAGTCCTTGCGATGAGCCCAGCCCAGGCGTTGTTATTGGGAGTGGAGGACCAATTGGTGGGCGCTCCTCCAGGCCAGAAGGAATGCCGGTCACGTCCGGCATATCATCTGCAGGTTTGTCCACATCGACCCCTGGGAAGTAAAGTGTAAGGTTATCTGCAATGAGATCACTGTTTGGTCGGTCGTTGAACAATTGGCGAGCTTTGCGTGTGTTTCGGGACCTGTCGAGACTTGGAGGCCCAGAATATAAGTCTATCCCAACTGATGCACCCCTCTGGAACGAAGGATTGCGCGAGCCAGTTGCAGATTTTGGTTTTTGGTTGGTATAGCGGTCTGTCGAAAACCCATGCCCATCTTCCACTTGCTGATACTCCCTTGCAGTCCACAAGTTCGAGTATTCTGGATTATTTATATCATTCATGCCAGCCTTCGTCATTCCGTTTGCACTTTGATAGAGATCGCTTGAGCTTTGCGTTACAGGATTTGTCACCATCATCTGCCTTGCAAATGATTGCTGGAGTGACCCTGAATCTCCTCGATCCATTTTCCGTGCGGCATCACCTTCATTTGCAGACGACTCGAAGAACATGTCACGAATCTTTTTGAGCCCTTTCCCAGACTTTCCCGGTCCTTCGGCACCTTTCGGTCTGCCTTTTCCTTTAGTTGTTGTTCTCCCGTTCTTCCCGAGTGTGGACATGCGCTGTCGGTCCCTGTTGAGGAGCTGGAGATGGTTGTAGTCGGGAGGGCGATCGAGTCGGGACAGAATTAGAGCAGGTCGTGCAGGGTGTGAGGGATCTGAACAGATGCTAAGAAGCTCTGGGTCCGACAGCGGATGAACTGATTCATGAATGTTCAAACACGTTCACAAAAGAGCGTCACATAGAAAAAACCCCGTCAAAACTCACATGACTTGCTGGTGGAGTCAAACATCCAGAGTCCAAACGTGCCTCGTTGAGAGAGATCGATACCACACTTTTTGTTCACCCTGTCACGAATGTAGGCCGCATCTTTGAGATCTTCCACTGGAATGAAGTGTGACTCCATTATTGAGTCCATGTCAGTGGCGTAAACTCGAATGCATTTCTGATGGGGATGAGCTTTGTTGGAAGCATATCAGCGCAAGTGAACAATGCGAGGTACCCCACCAATAAAATATCGGGTATAACTTTCTGTGAGGCACCCGTTGAGCCACTCTGGCTTGTACGCTTTGGCCCGTCCCCCCTCTTAATGTTAGCATTAAGGTCACCCTGTGATCCCATCCGAGACAATTGTTCTTGCGGATCCTGAAAGACACACTATGATACATTGAGCGACATGTAAGGATGGCAAAACTTCGCACCTTGATGGAGACATATTTCGAAGATCTTGCCGAAGCTCCTTCGGGATCGTATCCATATGAGCTCTCCCTCGCTGGCGGACCATTCATAGCGCGAATGGAACTTGACCGAGGTGTGATAATTGGAGGAAGCTGCGGTCCATCGTTTCGTCTTCCGCGGAGTGACGTGACACGGGTAGGAAGGCTCACAACCTCACGCCGAGAACTTGCACTCGGGTTCACACGACTTCCTCCTGAAGTCTCGACCGATGCCACGGTGGAAGCGGCCTGAAACGTCGCGTTTGAAGAAGCAGAGCCGGTCCTATCCGGGACAGCCTGCTGTCTATACGTTTCCGAAGGGTCGTAATAAGAACCTGAAACGGTCCCCGTCGCCGCAACCGAAACGGCCGACCGCGGGGAGTTCACCCTCCCCGTTTTACCATCAGATCTTGATGTCCGCGCGGTGTGCGGAGAGTGGGGCGACGTTGGAGCAGGCGACCGCGATGGCCGAGCAGTTTCGCGTTCTTTGAACCCAATGTCAGGGTCGCGCTCTGCTTGGTACACAATGACGCCCTCGGCATTCGTCGTGCTCTTCAATCCATGTCCGACCTGCGGAAACAGAAAACCTTCGGCACTTCGCGGGCCTTCTCCGTCCGACAGGGTTGCCGAGAGGGGGCCGTTGGACTTCAGAGACGCTGCTTTAAGTCTCTTGATAGCGTTCAGAATTTTCGCCCTCTCTCCAACAGTTTGAATGCCTATCTGCTTGAGCGTGTCGTAGTTGAGGTCGCAAAGGACGATTCCCGTAATGTTGTTCACTTCCAATATCGAAACGGGCATCATGATTCCACGCCGGCCGGATTCGTTTCACAAGGATCGCAATTCATCGTGATGAAAATGTGCATTACAGAGACCTGAAACACTTCGTCGGCCACTCACAAACGAACGAATCCCTCCACTTGCCGAGTCCATGCTCTAGAAGCCATGATCCCACCTCCACTTCCCCCCACTGCTGAACGTTCGTCAAGCCATTGAGTACGACGCCGGGGACATCGAGTCCCCTGGGGCCGCCATTTTGGGTCATGCCGAAGTCGTGTTCTCGAGCATGAGAGCCTCGAACATCACTTCAGGGATTATGTATATTGACTGAATACGTCAAATAGAAAACATGAAAATTAAATTTATCTCTGCTTTTGCTGTCGTAAAATCTCAAGCTGTGGGATGTAAAGGTACATTGGAGTTGCAAGCGAGGTCACATCACGAATGAGACAAACCTGTTTCTTCACCGCGTTGTTGCGCTCTGTGATACTCAGATATAAAGGCGATACTATGCGATCAAGTATCTCAAGCATATTTGTAGAGTACACGGAGCTTGCATAAAGTGCGTTCACGCGCTCGGCAGGGTTTTGCATGTCAAGCGCGGGCGTCCTAATGGATACTGAAGAAGAGGATGCCAACCGGAAATTCGACCCCGAAACCGACCAAGTTCGATGAGGGGGAGCTCCTTGCATGTCACGATCAGCATCACCAGACTTGCCAATGGATGTGAGGAAGTTCGTTCGTTCGTCGTCGACAAACATTCGTGGAAGGGTAGTAAGCTGGTCGATGCAGTGTTGAGACATCCGCCAGTCAGGTATAATGGTAGTGGGTATTTCGACAAGCCTGGAGGTCGGCGCGTTTCGGTACTGGAGCGAAACTCAGTCGCAAGAATTCTCACGAAGGTATTCCAGCTTCATTTTGGGCAGATTGAAAGCTTATTAGCTGGATTCGGTTGGAATACTTTGGAGATGCGATGGATCCTTCAAAACTGCATGTCGCTTGCACACGCAAATGTGAATAAGGCTTACATCAGCGTCGCTGTTAAAGCAAGATATGATGAGCCCAATCCATCGAGGATCCAGTTGTTGCTACGACAAGCTCCTTTAAGACAGTCACATGTTGTCCATGGATTCCGTACATACCATGTTCAACTGAGTGCGAAGATCTGGATTACAGGGTTTGTTGATATGCCCTTTAAATGATATTAAGCTCGCGACGCAACGTACCAACGCTGGATGGCATAACAATAAGCCTTGGGTGCGAGTGCAACCAACTGATACACCCATCTAAGTTTGCGAAGAGCCGGGCTCCATCAAGCAAAACTCACCCAACAACCCTCATATTCAGTTTTTCAGCTTCTCCGATGGCATTAGACAGAGTCTCGGGTGATATTTCCACACGATCCTTGCGCTTGTCGAGACGTTTCACGATCGTAACAGCTTCAATTCGCACAATCGAATCTGAAGGATTCGAAGGAGACGAGTCCCAGTTTCCGTAGAGAAGTGTCATCACCTGTCATCAAGACAAGACATGGAATGATTAAATCGTAAAATCGTTTCGATGCATTTTGTGGACCCTCGGCGGCGTACCTCTTCACGTTCTGTGGACAAAGCATATACCATATTAAAATATATCACTTGCGTGCTGACGTGGACCGCGACAACACCCATGTTCGTTTGGGGATAGTGGGGGCGCAGCGCAACTCTGGTCACAGTCTCGGGTGTCGTTCGTCCCGAGATTTTCCCCAATCCAATCTCCAGTCCAATCCAAACCAATCCTCACTTCTAAACTACCAAACGTGCTCATGTCTGTCTCAAAGATTGAAAAATGTGAGTTTTTGGTTCCATCATAGCAGGCATCGATGGTGCTTGCCTCACCCATCCGCACCTATGGAATTCGAACCAGCGAAGGGCCCAAACCCGTTCGTCCGCGCATACCTCGTCGCCTACAATGTTGCATCTCTCGCCGGATGGGGCTACATGGTCTTCAAGACCGTCAAGCACTTCTTCGTAGAAGGAGGCTCCACGGCAGACTTGTTCGAGAAAACCGGAGAGCTGACCATTCTGGTACAGACCGGAGCCCTTTTGGAGGTGAGAAGTGGCACTTGGAGAGCACATTTCGTGTGCCGCTCACAATGGCATATTGCACGACAGATCGCACATTCCCTCTTCGGTTTCGTCCGCTCCCCTGTCAGCACTACGGCCATTCAAGTGTCCTCCCGGATTCTCCTCACCTGGGGAGTTTTGAAGCTGTTCGGTGACCACACCGAGGTGAAATCCTTTCTGTAATTTGTGCCGTTCGGTTGCGCCGAGACTTTACCTGATCCCCCAGGTCACACAATATCCCGCATACACTTCCATGACCCTGGCGTGGGGTGTCACTGAGATCATTCGGTACTCATTCTACGCTCTGGGTCTCCTGGGTGACGGAATGATCCCATCATGGCTCACTTGGATGCGGTGCGTTGTAGCAGAATGGAACCGAAACATAGCAAAACCCTCATTCCTTCCGCACCGCCGCTAAGGTACACCACATTTTACCTTCTATACCCTATCGGTGCCGGCTCCGAAGCAGCCCTCTTGTGGAGGTCGCTCCCCTTCGCGAAATCTTACTCCTCAGCTCTCTATTACACATACTTCGGACTTTTGGTCATTTACCCGCCTGGTAAGTTAATTACCTCTTTTATGTGTCCAATACCGAGATACTGTGCTCATGCTGGACGTTTCAGGATTGCTCCAGATGTACACCTACATGATTGGTCAACGGGCGAAAGTCATAGGCGGTGGGGCAAAGAAAACCAACTGAGCAGTTTTTGTGTAAGCGGTACCAAATTACATGCCGTCAATCCAGTGAATGAAATATGGCGTCCACGGCATCATGTCCGTTCCCTTTTTTGGTCATTCAACCCATTTTGATCCAGTATTTGTCAGTATCGTCAGTTGCGCTTCGTTGTGCCCTTCTGTGATTGGCCCTGGGAGTCATAAACCGTGCACCGGCTAAATTCATTGGCCGCTGACCAAGGCAAGGTCCCCAAAGGAAATAAAAATCCCCAATGTACTTTATCCCAACATTGCGCGCAACCTCTCGATGTGTAGACTTTGATTGACTTGTGAGTGTTCTCGTCTGGCAAACTGGACATCACCTGGGCCCAGAGTGACAGGAATTGATGATGGGAGAACCGTGTTTCGGAGGAGGTCCTCAATCAATTGCGTCACGGTCGGGAGCGGTAGTGGCCCGGCGGGGGTCACTTGTTGTGCGACCCCAGAAGTTTAGCGGTTAAGGGTTTCTTGCAGAACCTGTATCGTAGAATTTCGGAGGAGGCCAAACCACGTTCTAGTCAGGGTTCTTAATGCACGATGACATAAAACCCGTTACAATCGTGGAAGATCAAACGCGGCACCATGCCATTCTTCCGTTCTTCACCTGTTCCAACTTGCCATTCCGTTCACGTCTTGTGGGTGGACGTTACATAAAGGTGACGCGCTTCGTGGAACAAGTGGCCAAAAGGGCGGAAGCTGGTTGGAGCTATCTAATGGTTTCGCTTGAGAGTAGAGCTATACGATACACAGGATGTGCTCTTAGAAGGGAAACCGACATCATTGTTCGATGTGCCGGGAGAGGAATGAACCTTCAGCGCGTATTTGTTTCCATCTTCTACCAACCTTACCTTCGTTTCCACCTCATTCGGCTCTCACACAGGTCATGTCCTATTGAAGCACCACAAGCTGCGCTGATTTTGTCCAACCTAGCGGAGCCACCACAACATTACGATGAGTATATCATCTGGAGACAGCTATCTTTTCCAAAAGAGTCTTGTTCCTTCCGGTACATCATGTTACTCTTCATAGTGCTTTACCTCTTTCGCGACCAAGTGCCACTGCAGTGGCACTTTCTAAAACGCCTCGTGTAACATCACCAAGCAACATTTAAGTGCGCGAAAAAAGAGCCCCGAGCAAGCAAATACATTGCACGTTATGGGAAAACCTAAAAAGGGGCAGAGAAGAAAAGGGATATTGCCAAATACTTTGTGGCGATCACACCAGCAGCCAGAGGGAAGGCGATCGCCTGTTACATATCCCAATAGGGATGACCTTCGAATCAGTTTCGGAGTATTCCGATGCTTCGCTACGGGCCAGTGAGCTGGTTCTTGGCTTCCTGCAGAAGAGGATGAACATCGAAACAGAGTACTCCAAAAGCTTAGCAAAGCTGGCCCAATCTTACCCGCAACTGGATGACCTTCTGTTCACTCGAATGACGAAGCAAGGTTCTGGCAATGCGCTCAGCTCCTTTTTGCCTCGGCTGGCATCAATATCCCAAATTGGTCAGAAGGACACTGACCAGGAGAGCTCAGACGGATGGAAAGAATCCATGAAGAATAGTGCCTTGTGGATGGGATTTAAGGACTTGGTCATGAAAACTGATCAATTAGCCATTACTCATGTGAGTCCTCCACCTTCGTGAACCTCAAACGCGATGAAATGCTCATTCATTTGCCAGCGCAATGTCGCGCTTGGGATCGAGAGTACAGTGGGATCCTTGGAATCATACGTTCGACAGTTTGATGAGAATAGAAAGGCAATGGTGGAATGTGGACTCTCCTTCCAAATGCAACTGCAAGACCATTACACGGAGTTGAAAAAAGCGAAAACACAAGCTCAAGACCTTCAACAGAAAATGAACTCGCTTAAAGAAAAGTCGGACTCAACCCGGCCGGAGCAACAATCCAGCAAAGTAGGTACATGGCGACAAGTATTTACTATTACACGAGCTGAAATGGTTCCACCAGACACAGCTGAAAACTGCGGCGACACAAGAAAAATTGGAGGAGGCAATCCGTGCGATGCAAATCGCAGAAGCCGCCGCAACGGAAGCCCAAGCCCGTTATTTTGCCGTCAGTATGCCCACTCTACTCGGGAAATTTGCTGTAGAGGAAGAGCGGCGATCACTGACGGTCAAAAACAGTCTCCTGGAATTCCACCGGACAGTAAAATTTTACCAGGAGGTGCAGACTCGAATTATCGACTCTCTCGGCGACATGCTGAACAATATCGATGTTAAAGATGATCTCGATAGCTTCTTGGAGATGCACGTGAATACCGAAGAACTACAGGACCACAAGATTTCGGTCAGAAACTTAATGAATCCGCGCATCTCCGGACGTGTGGAGCTATGCATGGCGGAGGACGAATCTTGGAAGCCACGATTCATGGTTCTAATGGGAGAAGAGAAACGGCTTTATTGCTTCCTGGCGGAAGATTCCAACAGGCCGAAATTCGTAGCTGTGAGTGCTCGCACCGTTCTATTTTCTCTTCTCCAAGCTCTATGTGTGCCGGTTCTTTACTGTCAAGGACCTTTCTCGACGAAACCAAGTCTCCGTTGTCGACGACAGTTTGTTTGGGAAGCCTAATTGTTTCCACATTGTTATCGACTCTGCCGATTTCAACGACTTTAAGACACCCTCGGAGTTGGCGGTTGCTGCGCCACGCGCGGCGGTGATTTACATCTGCGCGGACACGGACAGTCTCCGAGAGCAATGGGTTAAGGCGATTCGAGAAATGAGCGTCTGCTGCGAGCAATGCGCCGAAGCGGCCTTGGAAGCGACCTTATCCCGACGCAACACTTCCACTGAGAACAAACCTGCTCCCTCGGATGCGGTTGGATACAAGACGACTCGAAGCCTGGATATCAAAGTGCTGGAAGCGAAGGACATAGTGTCGGGTGCGCCTGCGGATGTGTACTGCGTCGTTCTACTCAATGACTTGAGGCAGGCTAAGACGAGACCGTGTCATGGATCGAATCCATTTTGGGGGGAGAGCTATATTTTCGAAGAAGTCCCCCCTTGTGCCCGAAAACTGAGGTTCGTCTTGTATTGCAAGCAGAAACTAGGGAAGGACCAAGAAATTGGATTCGTGAGTCTCAATCTGCTGAAACTGAAGTCAAGACATAAGGTAGAGGAATGGTGAGTGTAATTGCTTGTGTACTGTCTACAAATTGACCAAAATTTCTTTCAGGTTTCCTGTCGCGCCTGCCCGGGGTGAAGCAACTTCGGAAAACTTGCCGTCACTTCGATTGTCGATAATGTTGCGAAACGAGGTTTGTCGTCAATGTGGCGCCAGATCACCACATCCTCATCAAAAGTTATTATTCCACACCCTTGTCAGTGTGTACTTCCGCTAACTGACTACGCAAATTTTGTGGAGATTGTGATGGAGCCACGTGCGACTTGTATCCAGGTGCTGGCGCAAGCCAGTCCCAAGAGGGAAGAAATTGCAAAGACGGTCCGTCATCTCGTTGTAGTCAACCAATTGCTCATCTTACAGAACCACACTCACAGTTTGTAAATGTCCTGATCGCGCAAGGGAAAGAAACAGAAGTTGTCTCATACATTACATCCGAAGAAATTCGGAGAACTGGTAGGTCATTGAAAATTTTCCTGTCTTACCGCAGCGACAGTCGACACTTCTACTAGACGATCCAAACGTTTTGTTTCGAGCAAACTCGCTGGCAAGCAAAGGCATGTCACTGATTTGACATCTGCGATGTACATGGTATTTTATTCCACTCATCACTAGCTCTCGATGTGTACTTGAAATCTGTTGCTTCGGAATACCTCAAGTCGACAATTGGCAGCTTAATCAAGACAATATATCGGAACAATCGAGAGTCGCTTGAGGTACGAAGCTCATTGACACTAGCTTTTTCATGTAACATCGCCTCAAATACTTTCTTGGAAGAAAGATAGATCCAACGAAGGTTTCGGATGTCTTTGAGCTCAAACGGCGTTGGCAAAAGCTCCTTGGTTACTGTGGATCATTTGTGACAGCGATCAGTCGCTCTAGTGATTTCATTAATCCACAACTACGGATCATTTTTCAAGAAATGTCGAAAGCCGCATTCGAGACATTTCCTACGACCCCCGACATTCAAGCTCGTGCCATCAGCTCTTTCATTTTCCTCCGCTTTTTCTGTGCTGCAATATTGTCCCCGAAGTTGTTCAACCTCGTCAATCAGCATCCCGACTTGATTATCGGAAGGAACTTGACCCTTATTGTGAAGATTCTGCAGAACCTCGCGTCTCTGAGCCTCTTTGAAGCGAAGGAGCCACATATGCTCGACGCAAATGCCTTCATTACAGAGCGCATTCCTGAAATGAGAGAGTACCTGCAAAGAATTGCTGTGAGAATTTGCTCACATTTTTATGTTTCCTGCGACCTCCTTTGACTCCGAAACCATGAAGATGCCTCTCCCCGAGCTTTCTCACTCGAAATCCCCCTCGTTCGTGATGCAGGTTCCAGCTTCAATCCGGGTCGATCTCAGTCGTGAAATGGAGCAACTGTACTTTTACTTCCTCGACTCTCTGGAGGAGGTAAAAATAACTGCAGGAAAACAGATCAGCTTGCTCTCAGCCCCAAAGGCGGATGAGACAAAAAAAACGAACAGGTCTCAATTTCTCTTTTACAACCAAGAACCCACCGAAGTAGGGGTGACAATGTCTCGATTGTACTCAGCCCTCGCGGATCTCCAACAGAAACATGAGGAGTGGGATACACAACGCCGACATAACTTGTCCAATTTCGAAACATCGGAATTGACTTCCCCCCAAAAGTCCAACCCACAGTTAATGTCAATAAAGACGGAGGTCTCGGGGTCGGGACTGGCCCAATGCGAGGACTCACCGTCTATTGTTCCGAATGACGACATTTCAAACTATGGTCATGCGGGCAGCAGTCATCGACATCCGTCTCGCTCTCGCATGGGCGGAATGATGATACGGGACAGTGAAACTGGGAAGCTCTTGGGGGCTGTCGTTCCTTCCCAGCACGTTAAATCAGTTTCAGTCGGCACTGCTGCGCTGTTACCTGCCTCTCCTATCACTGCACATACACCTAATCTTCAATCGAAGCCGCGAAAATCGTCGGCAAACGCCAACGGAGACTTTGCTGAACTATACAGACTTTTTGAGAAGTAACGAATGTGAATATTAATACTACTATTTCGATTACATGAAATTAAAATCAAGTTTTTGCTTTCGCGGACGAATCTGGAGGAGTTCTGCCTCATGAGTGTTTTCTTTGCTTCCCTCTTTTACCAATTGTTCCATTGTATTTGTCGCTTCCACGACTTGAGCAACTCCAAGCTTACGTGTCGGTAGTGTTCTCGACAGTGTAGGCGAAACCAACAAATCGGGTTTCAAAACGGAGGATTTCCCTGGTGATCTCCGCGATCTCGGAGTTGGAGATCCCAGTATCGTCTTTAGTCCGTTGTTTCGTCGGATGGGTGCGGATTGCTTCCTGTTGACGGGGGTAGGAGGTATTACGAGCTGTGGTAGCGCTTTTAATGATATCCGTCTCTCCTTAAAAGCTCAAATGGGTGACCCACATCAGTTTTATCGACAGCCTTCCTCTTTTTACTTCTCAAGGAAGTGTTTGGAAACCCTGCAACTGTTGGAACTAGGGTAAGGAAGGAGTCACACAACAAAACAGAAAAGTTGCGGAAGTCCTTACATTCTGTGTTCTGTTCCCTTTTTCGCTTTCCACTGAGACCAGTCAGTTGTTTATCTTTCTGCAAAGCAATAACCTTCAATCCTTGCTTTTTGGCAACCTTGGGCTGTTGGAACTCGATGAATGTGAGAGGCCCAAATTCCCCTCGCCTCTGTTCCATGCGACGCCCTTTTATTGCGCCGGTACTCTCTTCCAGTCTAGAATCACCGGTCTGTCCTCGTTCGCTGGTTGTAACGGACCGACGTTTCGAGTACGCAGTCAGATTGACTGCCGATCCACCAGAACGCCACGAATCTCCGAGAATGGGCGTCCTGTTATCGTGGTGAATAGTCTTTCGGCGAGACCGAGAATGAAGAGCACTGTACCCTCGGCCGCGAGGTGGAGATTGCCAGCCATCGTCAAACCCACAGAAATCCGCAACGTCAAATACTCGATCGTAACTATCATCTGCAAAGTCATCATTCGCCTCAAAGACGTCGCTTGGCGACTGTTGCTCCAGCCCACTGAGGACTCTTGGTGCCAGGGGTGAGGCCAAGTCCATACCGTCAACACCACCCACACTGTCTCCAAGAATCTCGTCGACATCCCGAGTGATGGTCTCGATTACGCCCATGGTAGCTTCATCATCGCTACTGACACAACGTGGAAGTTCTTCCAAGTAGGCCTTGAGTGAAGAATGAACAACGCGAAGACCGGAGCCTTGCACGTCATCGCCACCGTGACCAAGCCCTTTTTCTTCACGTCCGAGATCCTCATCCTCGTTGTCGATCGATTTCAGAACAGTTTTGCGAAGGTACCTCTTGATACGGTACAAGTAAGGCTCCAGTCGGACCATTTCATCATTCCGCAAGTGTCCTTGGCGCTTTGACGCGGGTGTGGCAGGGGTAAGAGGAGCTGGGTCGTGGAGGACCGGAAGAGTGCAATGGGTTGCGGAGTGAACAACCACAATAGTAATGTGCAATAACAATTGGGCGGAAAGACTGATAGAAAGCGGGCAAGCTGAGTTTCACAGGCAGTGAAACTGGTGGTCGTGATCCACGACTCACCTCCCTGTTGCGGCACCACTGTCCGCAACCTTCTCCCATTCCTCCACACTCATCGCTCTGAAGCTTCCCTTCGTTTTCTGCGGTGTCTTGATCGCACTAGTGCACTCTTCGTTTGTAATGTCCAGACCTGAAATGGCCGAACGCAGAAACTCAGCGGGCTCCCATCTGTTTTCCCCATTCTCGGAGGGGTAGTGTTCATCCAGGGTCTGCTGTGAGTCATCGGATTCGGGACGCATGGTCAAACGACGCGTGATCGATAAGAGGCTAGAGGCTAGTGCGGAAAGGGGGAGCTGGAAAACGCAGCAAGTTCTTCCACACCCAGTGTTACGGAAAGTCATCAAGAAGCACTCACGATTCCACTGGAAACACCGTCAAATACTTTCGACATATCCGACAATGCATCCGCCAAGGTTGCAAAAGCAGTGTCCAAAATTTTGTCATCATCTCGCTGTTCCACCGAAACAATAAACTCGGGGCCAACATGCACTGGTGGCTCCTGCTGCAGCGCGGCCTCGACAGCGCCGTCCTCGGACCCATTCCTCAGCGTCGAATCATTCCCCTTACTCGAGCTTGTACGCTCAGCCTTCTGTCTGCGCCTAAGTGACGCTTTCCCAATCCGCTGAATTTCTTCCTCCCACACTGCCTTCACGCTCTGCCAGTCCACCTTGACGCCATGGTCGTCGTCCACGTCCTCTTTGGGGACTTTGGTCGCGAACGGGCTCGTCTCGGCCAGAATCCGCGGGAGCTGTTCCACGGGAACCGTCCGCGCGATCGCGACCTCCCATGGCTCCGGCGCGGGGAACACCACGACGCAACACGTCACGGCGGTGGACGTGCTCGAGGACGCGGACGCGCTCCCGAGTGGGTACGCGGCGCAGAGGAGACCGCACGACGAGCGCCGCAGGGATGACGAAAGAGAAATCCAGTCTGGGGACGAGGCGTCGGCGGGGTTGAGGATGATAGGTTGGGACGGTGGGGGTACCGAGGGGTGCGGTTGGCTTGCGGCGCCGTCGAGCCAGTGTGGGTCAATGGAGGGGATCGGGATGCGGCGAAGAGGTCGCAAGCGGAGTGCCTGCGGTGGCGACGGTGACGGTGACGGTGCGGTGGATCCCGATGCTGATCCCGGTAGGGCTGGCGCTTTGGCCGCGACAGAAGCCACGACGCCGACCGTGCGCCCTTCTGCGGGAACTTGGACCGCACTGCCCGAAGTAGACGCGATTTCGAACATTACCTGTCTTCTTCCCTGCACGACCGCTGCATCGAGCGCCTCGGCCGCGCGTCGTCGCCGTCCCTTGACCAGGACGCGGCCCCACTCCGAGTTTCCAGCTGCGGGCACGAGGGTGGGGAAGTAGTCTGAGAAGCGCAGGAGCGAGAAGCGCGGGAGGAGGAGAGACGGGAGCGGGATGAGCGTGCCGGAGAGAGACGCGAGGATGGTCGAGAGATGGAGCTGCGTGGCGGCGGGCGGCGGGCGGCGAGCGGCGAGCGGCGGCGGAGGAAGGGGTTACGATACTGCAGGGCGGGACGGCCATTGAAGAGATGGAGAAACTGCACCTTGATCCTATGTTCCATGCCTGAGTTTTCCTCCAACGGTCCTTTTCGCTCCCACCCCGCGGGCGTCTCCCACCCGGCCGTGTCAATCCACGACATTCCAACACCAATCTCTGCGCACCGCGCCCACACGGCGCCATCCTTGCCCAGCAGCGCGTCTTGGGTGCGGTCTAGGAGAACTTCTAGCTTGGCGGTGTCGGGGAGGTCGGGGACAGCGGTGTGCCCCGTGGCCGTGGCCGTTGCCCAGGAGGAGAGGGTGCCGTGTGTGGGCGCGCGGGAGAGGACGAACAGCCGCGCGGAGAGGGGGATGGGTGTGGGTGGATGGTGCGGGGATGTGAGGAGGGGGAGGAGCTGTGCGAAACGAGCGGAGCGGGTGGGGTGTGAGATGAGGTTCAAGGACAGCGCGGCCCGCGGGTAGAGCGACAGATTTCATACTTGCAAGCGTTTCCGCGCGCTCGAGGTCCTAAGGGTGAGGTCCGAGTCGTGAAGCGCCGCGACGCCGCCGACCTGCGCGTGCCAGTCCCAGTCGACTGTGTGCAGGAGGGATCGGAGCGAGTGTGCGAGCTGCGACATTGCAGGGAGGGCTTCTGAATGGGCTCTTCTTTGGCGCCCTCCCGCGACGCTGTTATTCCGGGCGGCGGCGGCAACGATGTCCCTGGCTTCCTTCCTGACAGCTGCGTCGATCCACCTGACGAGGTTTTTCCAGATAGCGGGCTCGTCGATGGCGAAGGCGGGCGAGACGGTGAGGTGGGCGTGGTGTTGCGGGCGGAGTGCGGGGCGGGAGGAAAACGTCGCGACGACAAAGTAGGGCGGGGAGTCGTGCGATGCGGCGTCGGCGGATGAAAGAAGGAGTTTGAGGATCGGGACGATGGCCTGGCATGCGATGGAGGTGAAGGGGGTGATGCCGTCTGTGGAGTGAGGATTGGCGGTGGTGGTGGTGGTGTAGGTGTGGTGCGTTGTTGGTGTCGCCGTCCCGGTCCATCGGGAGGCAGATGCGGCGGTCAGGTCCGAGTCCGGGTGCTGCAGAGAGAGCGAGTGGCGACTGGCGTGGCGTGCGGCTGTTGCGGGCTCGGGCGGGGCGCTGGAGAGTGAATCAATTCCAATTCTGTATTCGTCCCGGCCGACGTGCCCGTTCCCGCCCCCGCGAGCGCAGATCTCGGTCCAGTGCTCGGCGGCCTCAGCGACGTCCACGAGGAACACGGAGAGGTTCGCGCAGAGGCGGATCGAGGCCGGATCAGACTTTTCCGCCATTAATTTATGGATTGGAGTTTGAGAGCCGGCTTGGAAGAAACGGGTTTGGAGACGGTGATTTCCGTGGTCGGGATCCAGAAAGCGCCAGAGAGTGAGATCAGAGGGAAGACATCCGTGATGGATTGTTCGATTTCGGCGGGGGAAGAGAGGAGCGAGAAGGAATCTAGGAGGTGCTTTGGTCGTCAAGTGTCAATGAACGGTCCAGACAGAAAACATTGATTCGCATTTTCGCGAACAATGACCACTTCAATACGGTCTTTCTCAGCCATTTCTGTTGAGCTACAAGAGGGAGAGCGCAAGACGCGAGTGATGCCCGGCTTCGCGACTGTATGCAAGGGGGGGTGCACGAAAAGCATAACGCTACCGTTGCAGTTTCCGATCCTTATTGCGAGCCTGTAGACCACAAGGAGTGAAGCGGACTGTGAGCCGAGTTGCGAAGCGGGAAGTTTGCGACCACGAATATGCCTAGGGTCTCGTCAGGGCGCGCCTTTCAACCGTGTGTCGCAACAGCGAGGTGTTTTATGGTCGGAATATGTAGACGAATTCTGCTGTTTCCAGGTTCTGTGAGTTATTGTTGCCTCCCCACCACTTCCCACGCGACCACGCCTTCCCGTTACCCGACACGGGGCAGAATCGGAACCGCAACATCTCAGGAAAGCGATTCGGGCCCTGTCTAACGGGTAGCTTCCTCGCTGCTGCGAGCCAGGTGCGTACTTGAGCTTCGACTAGGCCGAACTCGCTTATTATTGCTATTCAATTGCGAGAATGTTGAGAAATTCACTTGTCTTTTGATGAGGTCCGATTGATTGATCACCACTGACCACAGCGGCCGTTTAGCCGGTCGGGTTGCCACTCCCCGAGATCGCCCACGCGCACGACGCACCGCACGATCCACGCACTCCCCTGCGAAGGCTATGCCGCTGGCGACAAACGGCCGCTGGTTCCGCGACGAAAACGGGCGCGCGCTGCTGCTTCGCGGGGTAAATCTCTCAGGAAACGCGAAGCTGCCACTCTCCCCCCACGTCCCATCCCACGTCAGCGAGGGGTTTTTCGACGCCGAGACGGTCTCGTTTGTCGGCAGACCATTCCCGCTCGCAGAGGCAGACGCACACTTCATCAGGCTCAAGAGGTGGGGGTTCAACTTTCTCAGGTTCAATGTCACGTGGGAGGCACTCGAGCATGCTGGGCCGTGAGTTGCGCGTGTCTCCTGCTGCTGCTACTGCGTCAGGTGTGGACATTTAAACGGATGACGTGTTCGTAGAGGATCTGTCGACCATGACTTCATCGCCTACGTCGTCCAAGTCCTCCTAAAAGCCAAGCAGCACGGCTTCAAATGTTTCATCGATCCGCACCAGGACGTGTGGTCCAGATTTACCGGAGGTTCAGGCGCGCCGTACTGGACACTCACGGCAGCCGGTCTTGTTCCACCTCGGTTTGCAACCACCGAGGCCGCAATCGTCCATAATACCTGGAATGGTGGCGGAAGGTCCGACTTTCCGAGGATGATGTGGGTTTCGAGCAAGTGATGGAGTGCGAAGCACGGAAGACAGGGCAGTCTAGCGGAGCGAGAACACCAAGGATTAAGCGCGATAGCGCTGGCCGAGGCTGTTGAGAGAAGTGAAACGTTCGCCGGAGTCGGATACCTCGCGAAGCGGAACACTCTCGCGGAGGAGCGCACCCTCGAGGCCTTGGTATGGAAGCACTGACGGACGACATGAGCAGAGCGAGGAGTCGAAGTCTCCGTGGAGTGGAATATTTCTCTTTCTCCCCCGTCTCCACTTTTCTCGCGGAAAACTCGTTTTTCTCACCTGTCTCACCTTGTTCGTCTTTCAAAGATGGCCCACGAACCACGGTAAACTCGCCTGCGCCACCATGTTCACCCTCTTCTTTGGCGGATCCGTGTACGCCCCTCGTCTCCTCACAACCTCGCCCACATCCCTCCCAAACTTCCACCCGTCGCCTCTCTTCCCGACCTCCACACTCTCGCCTTCCTCTGCCCCTCCAACACCACTCGTCTCCATCCAAGACGCCCTCCAACACCACTTCATGTCCGCCTTCTTCCACCTGCACGCCGCGCTCGTCGCGGCCGGGCTCACACCCGACACGGTCCTGGGCATCGACACGCTCAACGAGCCCCACTTCGGGTTCATCGGTCTCCCCCTCGTATCGGCGCTGGACCCGCGCCTAGACACGCGCAACGGCAACACCCCGACAGCGCTCGAGGCCATGGCACTCGGCGAGGGGATCGCGACCGACGTCGACTTGTGGGCGCTCGGGCCGGTTGGGTTCTTCAAGAAGGGCCGCACGAGAGTCGACCCTGGCGGCGCGTCGTGCTGGACGGGGGAACCGCGCGTGGGGGGCGGTGGGGCGGGGTGCGTGTGGAAAGACCACGGGGTGTGGGAACGGGCCGAGTCAGCACCGGGGTACCGCGTGGTGAAGGACGACTACTTCGCGACGGACCCGCGCACGGGCGAGGCGGCGCAGTTTGTGCGTGATTTTTGGATGCCCTTTGTGCGCGCGTTCGGGCACGGGGTAAGGCAGATCGATAGTATGGCCGTCATTTTTGTTGAGCCACCCGTGAATACCCCGCCGTCGGTGTGGGAAAGGGACGAGTTTCGTCCGGGTGAAGCTGTCAAGGATGGTGCGGGTGCGTTGGAAGTGGATGAGAAGGGTGTTGTCACACCCGCGGCTGCGTGGCGGTTCAAGAAGACCGAGGGACGTGTTGAGGACTTGGGTGAAGCGACGAAAGACGAGCGAATCTGCTTTGCGCCGCACTGGTACGACGACGTGACACTTGTGTTCAAAGAGTGGAACGGGAGGTGAGACATATTCATCCACCTTAGTTGTTGTCGTGGTCATTCATCACGCTACCATCCTCTTGTACAGGTTCACAATCGACTACCTGAACTACGTCCGCGGAAAGTACTCCTTCCTCGGCGCAGTCCGGCTCGGCGAGACCGCGAAGCGAAGGATGTTTGGCGACGTCATGGACACCCTGCGCGAAGAAGGGCACGAGCATATCGGTGAGGCTCCATTTCTTTCTCGATTGAGCGCATTGACCTTAACGGAGGCTCATATGCCATACATCAACCAAATCTTACCCTCCCCCACCTCCCGCTCTTTTACTCTCCCGCTCTCCCAGGCATGCACCCAACCACCATCGGTGAATTCGGTGTCCCCTTTGATCTCGACCAGGGCATGTCCTACCGCACACCCTACCCGCACGATTACCGTGCCCAAACGTCTGCCATCGACTACAATTTGTCCGGCCTCGAGCGCGCGCTGGTGGACTACGCGCTATGGAACTATTGCGGGGACAACACGCACACGTGGGGGGATGGGTGGAACGGGGAAGACTTGAGCGTGTTTTGCGCGGATGAGAGAGCAGAGGGTGTTGACAGGGTGGTGAAGAGTAAGGCGAGGGAAGGCGGTGCAGCACCAATTGGGGAAACAACGACCGGCGTGATTGCGCTTCGTAGGGATATACGGAAGCGGCTCTTGGAGAGTGCGGGGTCCGCAGCAGCCGTCACAGGCGAACACGCGGGACTCTCCCTCGATGATCTGGATGCCCTAGACCTCGGTGGCCGGGGTCTTGACGCTCTCATTCGACCTTACCCAATCTGCACACCTGGCGACCTCGTCTCGCTCTCTTTCTATCCGAAAACGCGGGTATTTCGGTTCTCGTTCTCCCACGCGACGCCGCCACCAGCACCCCTCCGCCTCGCCGGTCGCACGGAGGCTGACGCGATGGCGGCCGAGATCTTCATGCCGCGATGGCAGTACCCAGACAAGCGGGACGTGAACGTGCAGGTTTCGGCCGGCAAGTGGGAGTGGGTCGAGGAGGCAGAGCCGGGTGAGGTCGATGGGATGCCGAGTTGGGACGAAATGGCCTCGGAGTGGAAAGTGGGGCGGAATAGGAAGACTGCCCCAAGATTTCGGTGCAGCGCGGGTGGGGTGCGCAAGGTTGTGTGGCGGTGTGGGTGTTGGGGTGGTACAGGTGGCGGCATGAAGGAGGGAGGTCAAAAGAATGTGACCCACGAGATGCTTGTGACGGTTGGTGCGGGTGGATCACCGAGGGAATCCGCGTGCTGTATTTCGTGATGTCAGCGTCTTGTTCGATTCCGTCGCGGAGGTTGATCGCTGTCTGATTCGTCGACAATTTATGGTCGGCTCTTAATTTATTTCTGCGCCAAAAATTGGCGCTTCTTGAATGGTAGTTATGTGGTGTTTGCTTTCTAACAGACATGACTTACTTCAAATGTAATGAACAAAACTTTGAGTTGGGAGTTAATCCAACAATTCGCCCTCCCCAAACACAGAACTCCCCTTTTACGGCTCTCCCTGCGCTCTCCTTGCCTCATCCCGCATCTTCCTTTCCCTCCAATTCCTCCCTCCAGCCCCCTCTCCCATTTCCCCGCCGTTCGTCACGTCTCACCAATCCGTTTCTCCCTGCCCCATCCCTCTAATAGGACCGCGCCTCTCTTCCTTTTTCCTCACCTTCGTATTCCTCCTCAATGCATCATTGAACTCCGGCTTGCTGCCTGACCTCCTGTGAGAGGATTCCCCAGATCCTCACCTTTGACGTCAATCGTACTCATCTGCACTCTCTCAATCCAGTTCCGTTACCTCTCTACACTGCTGAGCTGCGGCGCGCACTGGTGGGTACTTGAAAAGCTGCCCATCAAAAACCTATGCTGGTGGCCCTGGAAACACCGCTTCCCAGTTATTCTACGGCGTGTGGTCTGATGTCGAATGAAGACGCAGTGAGCACTGTGAACGGAAGGTGTAGGAAGGTGGCATGGGAGGTGCAACGGTTTACAGCGACGGCTTTTAGGTATGTATGAAACTGCCCGCTCTGTGAATAGCGTCGACAGCACTGACGTTGTCGCGCATGCTCCCTTTCGACTTCTCGTCTTTAGTCCACGTTGCTGTGTATGGTAGTAGGAGGCCCCAGTCGCGTCGCCGGGGGAGGTTGTGCGGTTCAGCAACACCTCCAAAGGACTCCCCCAGTTTATCGATGCACTGGAGGTGTGAAATAAACGTCACACCCGCACAATCTCTCTTTCTTGCGTTGTGTGCATGTTCCCTCCTGTGTCCCATCGTGCGAAGATAGTACGGTAGCGTATTGAACCCATGTCGTCACCCTCTGCCTGTCGGGTATGTTATAGTACATTGTGAGACAAAGAGGAATGCTGTTGGCTCTCATACGTTCTGTGAACCTCACCGTACACTGTAGGTTACGTGCTTATGGAAATTCTGAAGAAACATAGACCGCAGCTTTCTTCCCAGTTGGAGCGGGTGTGTAATTTGGCTCAGATACTGATATCTTTACTCCCCTTGCTCATCACCGTCTTCGTCACAGAACGGTATTCTTCCTGAAATTTGGTTCCAGCGCATTCGATGCGGGCTCTGTGTTCACGTACTTCGCCTCGTTGCTCTGTTCCCATTCCGCGACCACTTCTTCACCTCCGGGCAGCCATTCTTGCGTAAATTCACACTTGCGCTGCTCGCCCTCCTTGAGACTCGCATCGCTAAGACTGGAAACAACACCAGTCGGATCCTCGAAATCATCCACTTGGATTTGGAGGTGACCCACCTGGACATTCAGACATTCCATATTTCAACCAACACCGCCCCGCTCACACTTCTCACCGTCCCACTTTTTAAACCTTCGAGAACACACCTGCTTCTCCGTCTCTCCAACCTCCCGCGTGTGCCGCTCCGTCTCCTCTTCTCGACAACTGTCATCCTCTTCGACTCCCACAACCCTCGCCCGACACGTCTCTCCCACGCATCCGCACGACTCACCTCACCGTATTGATACTCCCGTGCCGCTGTCTCGCGTCCAAACCTTACTAGCCGCCTTTCATCGCAACCAACCCGCAACACTCGGTCACTCTTTCGTGCCCCCCGATGCCCAACCCGACCTTCAAAACGACTCTCCACTGGATGCAGACCGCTCTACGGACAGAATCGGCCCCGTCCGACTGGAGCGCGTCTCCTCTTTGTGGACATGGATTCTTGGGCATCACTCAGGTTTCACATTCCCAATTCGAAAACTACACGCCCAGAAATTTGCTCGAGATGCTTATCGCACCTCGTAATTCCTAGTATTTCCAATTGGAAGTCCTAGCGATCACTATTACTAGTGTATCCTAGAGGGTATTAGAGCTAGTATTGCAACCGATACATAGGACTTCAACCGTTCAATTCAATTTGCCACTGCTTCGAATCTTTTCACAGCTCTTTGAGAAAGAATGCCACGGGCAATGAAAGGGAAGGCACAAACACTGAAACTTCCAACGTGGGCTGTCAAGGAAGCCGGCCGAGTCACATGTGGCCTTTGCCAAACACGACCATTGAAGTCCACGGCTCCAGCACATCTAAAGCACCACCAAAACTCCGAGAAGCACCAAAAAGCTCTCGGTAGGATTTTGGACTGCGGGGATGGTGGCTCCTTCATCGAGGATTCGCCACCGGGCAAGTTCCTTTTCACCATTGCGCAGCCATCATCTCGAAATCGGAGACCTGGACTTGCCTGAGGATAGTGATGACAATGATATGGTAAGCTTTGAGTGTGTTTTCTGGCATGTTCTCTTGTCAAGTCATCTGAAAATGTTGAAGTTCGAAGGGAGCCCCGACAGTGAAGATGGTTGGGCGGACGCCGAAGAAGAACTAATAGACGTCGACAATGTACGTACAACAATATGCGTTTTCTCGGGGCTATTCTCGGATTGATTCGTTCGTTCTGTGTTGTCGGATGGGTCAAAGCATCCGACCGATCGACTGTTCAAGATGTCAGGAACAACGCAGCCTACAGGACTCAATTTGGAGGATCATCGGACGCAAATGACGTCTTTAGCAGTCCGCAAGCATTATTTGGACTTTGGACGAACGATCAAGTAAGTTTTTCGGCAGCTGACGTCATTCTACTTCTTCACTCACAAAGTTTCAGATCATACAAGCGCTTCCTGGCTTCATTCTTGAAACACGACAATTTCAGATGGAAATGCGGAGCAGAATGCCTGCAATAGAGGCCCGTCTTAGAGATCAACCGCAGACCGATTTCGCTGTCACTCCTCCCAGCACGTCAAGCATGGCTCCCAAAGGAAGTGAAGCTCCTTCAAATTTGCTCACAGATTCTCTTAAGGTTGTATTTTGGATTAAAGCATCATGTCATCGTTTTCACTCATTCTGTGGCCCGTTTTGTTTTCACTTCAGAGCGCTGTCACGAGGGAAATACAATCTCGTCTACTTGATATTAAAGCTCCAGTTATGATTACAAGTCCCGCTGTTCACGAAATTAAGGTTTGATGTTCTATGTGTCTCTCGTCATCTGTCAGAGAGCCGAGAGGTTAATCACGATTTGCAGGACGCGCTCATAACGCACAAAACCCTCTCGCGACGCGAATACACTGAAGCAGCGGACATTTTCGACTCTCATATAAGTACCCGCGTGAACACATCGAGGTCAGAATTTAAGCAACGAGTAAGTTTTCTTGTTCATCGCTACAAGACACAAGGATAAAACATCTGGAGCAAATTCATTGTGATTTCAGATACTTGGAGTGGGCAAAGGCGCTGACGGTATCGCAAATGTCAATCTTGATTCGTACACTGAGCATGTCCTCCGACCAAGCCTGTTTTCATCTCCGATAACTGAGAGCCACAGTATTCGTGCAGCTTTGCTGGTGAGATGCTTCCGTTATTGCTTTACCCTNTGATTATTGTCATCATTTTTACCCCAGCGGTATGCTTCAAAGGTCGTGGAAAGCACTGATACTGATTGGTGGAAGCGCATGGCATCTGAGGTTGCAAAGTTTGAGTGAGTCATTATTGATCCTTTTGTACAGCTGGCTTCATTTACAGTGTTATGCCAAGCTTGAACTCTGACGACGACGCGGATTCTCAAACAGCTGCCGACGATCATGCCAATATTAACAAAATCTTGGAACAAAACCGAGCCTTATATATCGGAGAGATTCAAGCAAAAGGGATGAAGCGAAAGCGGATAATCAAGGAGGTTAATGAAACGGGTGATGATGCGGGCGGCGACGGAGAAGTGGAGCCAGAGGGAGAGATGGAGACGGATGAACTCGCTGCGGGTGCTTCGACACGTGCACGTGGGCCGGGTCTGCTAAGGCGAGGAAGGGGTCGCGGGAGGGGTGGTACGAGGGTGCTGAGGGGCGGGGGCGGTCCGGGCCGAGCTGGAAGTGTCACTGGGAACAGTCCCACGCACGATGTGTGAGGTCGAAACAGTGGTGCTTAGTCTCAATATCTTACATGCATGTAATAGGCAAATCATACAAGCATCTGAAAAGAACTGACAAGCACGAGGATGGGAAAATAAGGTGGCGAACCTAGCGCAACCAATTGTGTCATAGGGTATCCTAGAGAATCCGAGGTACATCCTCTTAATTTCTAGACTAGGATGCACTAGGTTCTCCTAGAGATTCCTATTATTGGATTTGCTAGGTTGAGCTAGGAAATTCCTGGGCGTGATATGGAACCAATTCTTCTCAAAAATATGAAACGCGTCTGTAACACCATATCTAGCTGTTCGTGTGATTTCATCAAAATCGCAATCAAAGATTTTGAGAAATGCATTGCTGCGTTTGCGCAGAAGTTTCACATTCCCAATCCTCACAAACCCAACGAAATCACGATATAACCATGTAATCTAAGGCTTCCATATAACGAATTCTAAGTGTAGATCTAAGTCACTAAGACTTGTATAACAACTTCTACGGGTCTAAACACAATACCACCGTGGAAAGTCAGTAGTCACACCATGCATAATCAACTCACAGGTCCGCCCACCCCCACCCCGCCTCAGCACACTCGCCCACCAGCACCCTGACCGCGCACAAACACCGTATACGAGAACTTCTGCACACGTACATCCTCCCCGTCCTCCCCCTCCTCCCAATTCTCCCAATCCTCCTCATCCACCGCATCCACCTCATGCCTTCCCACCTCCTCATCCCACGCTCCCACCACACCACCACCACCACATCCATACCTCCCCTTCTCCACCAGCCCCCCCACACCAACGCCACACGCCCTCCCATCCTCCCCCACGACCTCATCCCACACGACCCCAAACCCCCTACGCGCCATCTCTTTCCTGAACAGCACCTCCTCGCCCTCGTACCGAATCCTGTGCGGGGTCATCACGTGGACCTCGCAGCCGGGCGAGAGGTGGAGGAGGCGGTCGGCGGCGCGCGAGACGAGGTAGGGGTGGTGTGGGTGGAAGAGCACGTCGAGGGCGAGGACGAGGGGGGCGGTGCGGGGGGGGACGGGGTCGGCGGGGCATTGGCGCTGGAGATGGAGATGGCGATGGGGTGGGGTGGTGGGGGCCGCGCCTGAGGAGGTAGTGATGGTTTCGACCTCGCAACTCTCCTCCGCCACACCCCGTGCTTCGTCCCACTCTGGCATCTCCTCCCAATCCGCCTTCACGACCACCACACCCGCTTCACCCGCTTCCCCCTCTGCCCCATCCACTTCCCCCGCGCCGGTCCCGCTCTCATTCAGGGCCACATTCTCCCTGGCCACCTCGACGACCGTCGGGTGGTAATCCGACATGACCAGCCTCGGCAACCCGGCGATGAGGTGCAGGGATATCCCGCCCAGACCTGTTCCGGAGCCGAGCTCGACGGGTGGGGTCGAGGAGAGGTGTGTGAGGGACAGGAGGTGGGCGCGCAAGGGGGGGCGGGCGTCGAGGATACTAAGGGGGGGGATGGTGAGCCAACGGACTGACTTTCCATCGCAGTACTATCCATCAATTGATCCACTGCTTCATATGCCAGCACTTGGCCCCACTGTTCCATCTGTGGGCTACCCCATCTCGCTACCATGCCATTCCCCGTCCCAATGAAATCAAATCCGCAAGAGAGGACCACATACATACTTTGCAAACGCGACAGACGCACCCCACGTCAATGACCCGATATCGCCCGCGCACCAGCTCGGCTCGTCGAGCAAGATTGTGGCGCGGGAGTGAGGGAAGTAGAATCTGCGGCGGAGTGGACCCGACGCTGAGGTTCGTGGAGGGGCACGTTGACATGAGAGGACCGTTGACACCACGGCCACACGACACGACACGACAGGACTCACATCCTTTGCCACTCAGATTCGCAATCAAGACCGAGATCCTGTCCGTGATGTCCTCACCATCGCCACCGCGGCAGTCTGCGTCCGAGTCGGTATCGTCGGTGGCGTACCCGTCGTCGACCCCATCATCGCCCAGCCGCGCAACCAGCCACGCGACCGTCCTCTGCCTGACACGTGCAAGGATCCTGTCCGCGCGGGCTCTCTCGACGGGCGAAGCCGCGTTGATGGAGTGGACGTGCGTGTCGAGAAAGGCGGCGAGGAATGCGAGGATGTCGCGCGTGGCGTGGGCGTGTGCTGTGCTGCGTGGGTGCAGGAGTGCGGACAGCAGCAGGTCTGCGTCTGCGAGAGGGTCAGCAGACACCCGCAGCTGCGTGCGCACTCGCGGACACTCGCGCATGGGAAGGAGAAGGCTGCGGTCGGGGGGGGGGCACGGCGGCCGCAGCAACCTGCTCTGGCCCGCTTCACAATCCCCGCACCGCGCGGGCGCGCTCTGCTCGTGGCGACCATTGCAGCACGCCCAGGCAGCGCTGGAATCGGACCGCGCATCGGAGGATGACGCGGCAGCAATGGGCCGATAGCACAGGGACCGCACCCCAACCAATCCACACAATCCCGACCAATCCAGGTCGCCATATAAACACCCGGTGGCAACCTGCTCACCACAACCCCCAATCCCGAAAAGCAACTCTCTCATGGCTGTCAAACGCGCGTACGTGGCCACTATCCCTCTCGCGACGTCGCTTCGATCTCACAACCAAAGTTCATTTCCCCGGCCTGACGTTTGCAAAAGTCCCATCATCGTGATTCCTGACCTCGACGCCAACTGTGCTGCAGACTACAAGGCGCTCGCGAATGGCGTCAGGCCGGCCCATTTTATGCTCGTTTATAAACTGTCGGATGATGAAAAGGTGAGGGACTGATGACTGACCCTCCAATGCTACAACCATGCACTAACCCTCGAATTCCTACAACGACACACAGTCCATGATCCTCGAACACAAAATACCGTACAGGGGCTCAAGTCGCATACCCTGGAGCTCGCTCGAGGACCTTCTTCCTGATCAAAATGTAGGCAAACCAACCCGCCCACGCCCGCTGTTTGGGCCGTTTCGGTGGTAACCTTTGCTTCACTCACCCCTCTCCACTCTCCAGCCCCGATGGATCTTTGCCAACGTCGAGTACGTCATGGCCGGCGGAGACATGCGACGAAACAAGGTCCTCTATGTGGCCTGGAGCCCGGACACCATCACGCGTCCGACCATGCGGGAGTCTGCACGGGTCAAGTCGTTGTCGGTGTTGCTCGAGCAGGTGTTTCTGCCAGGTGTGTGATGCGCTTTGTGGCACAGCGAACGAGCTTTTTGAACCTCACCGCTCCGGGTCCGCCATCATTCCCGTTTGCGTTCGCCCCCTTGAAGCCGTCGGCGCCCAAAACCCCGACGTGAAGATGCAAGCCAACTGCAAAGAAGACCTGGACGTGGTCGAGGTGCTGAAACGGGTGTCGCGGTTCGAACGAGGTGGAGAAGTCAACATGGATATGAGCGCGTTCGCGCTCGAGCATCCGCAGGAGAAGTTTGTGTGATTTTACCCACTACTTATTTTATTGTTGTGTTTTGTTTTGCAAATTGGAATTTCGTCTGAAGCCGCAATTATCTCGGATGACGCAAGGACCGTCCTCGTCAAACGGCGTCTGCACATTGCTTATCTTGCATGCCACACGCACGCAGTCGCCCCCCTCACGAGTCATGTACGAGCTTGTACTATTCTGTACTAGTCTGTACCTGCCCGTTGTTACACGTGAAAAATACAGGGGAGATGATTTGTCCTGACTGCCGAGAGCCGCCGTCAGTTTGAGATCATCAGGGACAACTTAGTGACAGGCCCCCACAGCCCAGGGGCCCTCCCAACACTCCGCACGCACAATAATGCCCGTCTTCCAAGTCTCAGACCTCACCCACTACGCGCCCTCCTCCTCCCCCACCGATGCCCCCTCCTACCCGCCGAGCCCCCTCTTCCGCGCCCTCTCCTTCTCAGTCTCCTCCCGCACCTCGGACCGACCCGTCGTCGTGGCCGTAAAAGGACCCTCGGGCGCGGGCAAGACCACGATGCTGAAGTTGCTGGCGGAGCTGGTCGTGTGTGATGGGAAGGGGAGGGCGATGTTGGATGGGAAGTGAGTTGGGAGGGGGGTGGGGGGAGGGTGAGGACGAAGAGGAGGAGGAGGAGGAGGAGGAGGAGGAGGAGGGGAAGGGGGGACCATATGGCCCCGATGGCTTGCTTGGGCAGATTGACGCTGTTGCGGGAGACGATTGCGTGGTATCAAAGATGGGAGACTGGACGAAAGGGGGATGGCCACATGCCACCATCATCAACGGCCGAATCGCCCACGACGACAGCCGAGAACATTGCCAACAGAAGAGTCATCAGCCGCAGCGACGAAGAGCGTCCACACGTCCCACTTCACGCGTTCCACCTCCACCCTTACCATTTCCCATCTCATCTCCGACTTCCCCCCTCCCCACCTCCTACAGGACGTCCGCCTCCCTCGGCGTTCCCACATGGCGCTCGCGCGTCATGTACGTTCCCCAACGACCGCCCGTAATCCCCGGCACGCCCATCGACTTCTACACGGACGTTGTGGCAAAATTCGGGACGCAGAAGGAGGGGGCATCGGAGGCAGGAGGCCTGCGGAAGCGCACGTTTCAAGATCCTGTCGAGATTGGCAAATTGTGAGTCGCCTGGTGGTGCCGGCGTCGTGGTTGTACATTAGGACCACCTAACACACGCTCCTCACCTCCCTCCCCGCCAAACTCAAGATGGACCCTCACACCGGACCTGTGGCAAAAAGAATGGTCCGCCCTCTCCGGCGGCGAAAATCAGCGCGTGGCCTTGGCGATGGCGCTGGCACGGGATCCAGACGTGTTGTTGCTTGACGGTGAGTCATGTATGGCACCTTGCCCGGTTTTGAAGCGGGACTGCAGGTGACTGATATGCACGTGGTGCCTTTGCACATCATAGAACCCACGTCGGCACTCGATCCCGCGTCCACGCTCCTTGTGGAGGACACGCTTCTTGGTAAACATCATGCTTCGTCCTCATCCTCCCCAAACGGCAGCAGCCCCAGTACCCCGACCTCCCCAACTAATGCCACCCCTCAACCACCCTCATCCCGCATCATCATCTGGGTAACCCACAACGAAAACCAACTGGCCCGCGTTGCTGACTACGTGCTCGAATTGCGCGGCGTCAATGCGGGGGGCGAGTGGTCGTTCGTGGAGGCCGGTGCGGCAGACCCTGAGGCGGAAAAAGCAGGAGAAGGAGCGGGTGCGAACAAGGCCGGAAGTGCAGCGGGCGATGTGCTTGTAAATGTGGGGGAATAGAATGGCGGCCTGGTGGGATATTATTCACTGTACATTTGTTACATACTTATCGTCGGCACGAAATCGCTCGCGCTGTTTGTCCCCCCAGCACGTGTGGAGCAAACATCTTGTCGAAGCCACGTGCCCCACCAACTCAGCCCAAACCAACTCCCCTTCCACCATCCTCGATTACTCAGCCACGATTACGTCAAGCGCTTGGAGATGTGACTATTTGCGACGTCCTCCCTTCAGACCCACCCACCCTCGATCGCCTCCACCAGACTCTCGTACACGTACACAAACTGCTCCAGTGTCTGCACGACATACATTCTCTGCCCACGCAGCACGCGCAGGATGTTCACAACGGGGTCGTCCCCTGGAGGGTCGGCTGCCAAATCAAGCACCGCGAGGGATGCAGGGACATGCGAAAGCTCCTCTGCAAGCGAGGCCGCCGTGAGAGAGTCTTCAGCTGCCGAGGCAACGTCCAGGACGCGCCCGTTTTGTGCGCTCGGCGCCCCAGTGACAGGGTCGGCGGGCGACGACTGAGACAAAGGCCCATGCCACGTGAGGTCCACCGAAACGCCACACCGAGCGCGCCACTCCTTGGCGATTTTGATCATGGTGTCGACGACAGCGAACGTCCCTGTGCGTCCCACCCCTGCGGAGCAGTGAACGATCATGGGGCCCACGGACCGCAACGAGGTTTGGAAGTGGTTCGCGAGCTGGATGATTCGTAGCAGTGGGCCAGGTTTCTCTGGAGAAGCCGCGTGAGAGGTTGTTTGAGTGGTGCGTGGAGTTTTCAAAATGGATTTCCTAAAGAGATGAGACATACCTGGCACACCATGGTCGGGCCAGCCGACTAGCTGAATCTGCACCACATCCATACCCTCCACAGGCCCTTGGGCCCTCTGCCCCTCGCCTGCGGCCGCATGCATGGTGAGCCGCCGGACGATGATGTCATCCCCGTATCGCTCCTCGCTCGTCAGGGTGATCCAAAGGGTATACTGCGAGAGGTTCAAGTTGGGGGACGTCGTGCCTGAGGGCGACGAGGCAGACGGTACGGTCACCGTGTATCGGCTTGTGTGGCCGGGCTTGGTGGGCCAGTATGTATGGCATTTGATGCGGCCTCGTTCCTCGAGCTATTCAAGGGGTAGGAATCAGAATGGTAGAAAATTAGGATGAACATACACTCACGTTGGTCAGCATCACGACAACTCTGCTTCCGTGTTCCCAGACCATCTGCCAAAAGTCACCCACGGTAGCCGGTGTGGGTCCCTGAGTGAATATATACGTCGTCGACGGGGGCATTCCTCGCAATGCTGGGTGAGCGAGTGTTGGAAACGAGCTGCTCATCTGTGGCGGGGGAATGTAGTATGGATAGCTCGTAAGGTAGCTTGTTACGGGTTTGCGCAACAGGACGATCAGCAAATACAAGTCCAACCCAATTTTGAAATTCAGCGCCCCACCTCGCGTTAATGTAATCACTCCACCCGCTTTGCCCACCGCTTTTGGTGTTTGTGACAATGAGGCCAAGTGGACCCGACACAGTGCCGAATTTCGTCGAAGCGCTGGAATCTTCTTTCCCACTTGGCATACGCTTGCGCCCTGCGTCGTTGGACTGCGCTTCCGGTCTGCCTCGTTCGCCATTCTTCCCAGCGTCTCCGTTAAACCAAGAAAGTGGCCGACTTGGCCTCCTCTTGCGCGCCGCCTCACTCCCTGGAAGAATGTACTCGGGTGCACTCCCAGGTGGCCAACCTCGGCCTGGTGCGCGACCAGTGCCCAACCTTACTCGCGCACACTCATATGGCGTCACATCAGGATATCGGTTTCGAACACGATTCCGTGGCTCCGTGCCTGTCGCAGTCGACTGGGCATGGGTAGGGTCGCCAGCACGATCCTCGAATCGAGCTTCGGACTCGTGGTCTACGAACGCATACGAGTAGCCCAAGTAGGCAGCGAGCGTTGCCGGAGAAGACGTGGATGGGGACATGGCATTGGCGGAGAGCGGAGAGTTAGGGGGCGGTGAGGTGCGTGGAATAAATGCCATGATGGGAGAAGACCGCGGGATTGCCAACATAGCCGAGAGAAAGGGGGGGAAGAATCGTGGTTGAAACCTTGCTGGGGACGTAGAAGAAGATCCCAGCGCGAAGATCGACGGGGAATCAGTGACAGCGCGCGCTGGAGTCGGACGAGGTGTGCTAGATGCAGATCCAGATGCCGAGCTTGATGGCGAAGGGATGGTTGAAGACAGAACAATTGTATCTGACTTGGTGCGCCCAAGGCCGGAGAGAAAATTGAAAATACGGCGTTGGGGAGTAACACGTGGAAGTGGTTGTGAGGAGCCAGGGGTACTGTGAGAAGCACTCGCAGGTTCCAAGTGGGCGGATTGCGAAAACACAGACGGCGACGAAGCGGTCGCCACGGCTATAGCGCTGGGTAAAATAGAAGGCGAGCTGCTCGCTACTACTTGTGTGCCAACGTCTGTACTTCGAGAGGCACTGTAGTCCACCGCTTGTGATATCCCTTTTCCACTTCGATCCAGATCCTGGAAGTCCGAGATTGATGGGTTCTGCTGTCCCAGAGAGTACATTGCTTCTCCCGGACCGTTGAACGAAGAAGCCGATTGTGCTGCCTGAGTCGGTAGAGGGACCCTGGGAGGTAATATTCGTGTGGAGCCTGGACTTGGCAGAGACCACGGGGCTGACGATGGTCCCGACCCTGATGGCTCTCTGGCTCTTCTCACTCGTAACTCTCCAGCTTTGCGCGACCAAGAAGATGAAAAAAGTGGGGACCGCGATGGAGACGGTGTCGCAGAGCCATTGGAGGCGTTGAGCGAAGTAGTGGAGCTCGTCGATGAGGCGAGGGTCGGGATCGGTAAATTAAGGGGCCCAGCAGCAGAGAGAACAATGTATTTAGCTCGAGCTTCCGCGTTGGAGCGCTTGGCCTGAGGATGCAATAATTGAGACATGTTACAAACGGGACATGTCGGAACTCCAGACCCTTCTGTCAAGGAATCCGATGCCGCAACCACACATGAAAATATTCCAGTCTCAGTTCCGAGAAGACTTCTTCGGGTGAGCAGATTCTTGATTGTGACTCACCAGGTGTGCAGCTGCACGGAAGGAGGTTCTGGCAGCCTTTTGAGATGCAGGCGAGAAAACTGGGGGGTAAAGCGCAGAATCTGGAAATCCCCAAGAGTGCGTGGACTTTGGCGCAGGTGAAGGGCCGGAGGAAGGTGGTTCCTCTTGACGTTCCTGCTCGCCACCACCCCACGTTCTCGACTTCAAGTGACTGGAGTGGCGTTCAGCGCCACCGTCGTCTGTCCTTTCACCTCCTTCCGCTAGATCGTCATCAGTTTCAGTTTCAGTTTCGTTTTCGCCAGCTATGTCTGCACCAGTGTCGTTTGGAGAGTTTGGATGTGAACTGGAATTCAGCCTGGGAAGCCTGGGAATTTCCAGAGTCGTAACAACTGGATTTAGTCCACGTGCAAAAATGTGAGCGGGCAGCGAGAGCGGCCGTTCCCCTGCCTTCCGCCTTCGGAGGATCGGCGAATCTGCCAAGCGAGCGTTCGACGCTCCTGCACTGTGAGGCTCTTGCTTTGTGGATGAAATGGGCGCGACATTCAAACTTCCGTCGCTGCTGCTTGTAATATGGAGCGTCCCGTTCGATTTACGGTCGCGCGCTGCGCTCATGGTGGCATGCTCAATCGGGGAACACGGAAAAGGTTCACCCGCGGGCACGGCACACATCATCATGTACAAACGGCAATTGTTTTTCTTACTCATTCAGGAAGCAGCGTCAGAAGAAGTCCGCTAGAGTAGTTCCACCAGCCCTCGTCGGTGGAGCATAATCATCATCCCTCCGCCCTCTTCCACCTCTTCCCCTCCCTCTATGTCCGCTTCTACCACCACCTCCACCCCGTGCTCCTCTACCCCCATCCCCACCTCCTGTACTTCCTCTGCCGGCGCCCCCTCGAGCAGAACCACCTCTGCTACCTTTGTCACCTCTGCCACCTCGCCGACCTCGACCTCGACCACGTCCACGCCTTCGGGCGAACAGTCGAGCAAACCTGCGAACCCAAAACATGAGCGCAACGTCGATAAAATAACCTCACTGGAGGTTATTCTTACGTCGTTTCCACCACCCCCGCGAGATCTTCTTCATCACATTGGATGCAAGATTCCCGCAAATCTTCTCGTTCCGCTTTCTTTCCGAAGGATAGGTCCAAGAGACGGCAGCCGCAATCTTCACATGATGTTGGACACAGTGTGACATCTGTTTAAACTTTAGTGACACGGTATGTGCGAGGACACCTGGTACCAAACTCACTGTGAACGCTGTCGTCGAATGACATGACCAAGGTGCATTGATTGCAGCAGATCTGGAGTAGGCAGAGACGGTGGAGGCATTCGCAATGTTGTCCAATCCCGATAAACTCACCTTCCATCGAGGAGCGCTCGTGGCATCCAGAATCATAACGCCCTTACACCGCTCCTCAGGGCATGGACATACCCCGCATCGTACCGCCGAATGCTCGCAAGTCGTCACAGGACACTGGTTGCATCCCTTCAAAACAGATTCTCCAGACTCTTAGAATATCGGCCTCTGAACATTGACTACTCACCATCGGAGCTTCCACCAGACCCTCTTCCACTATCGGGGGTGTGGAGTAACATCGAGGGCAAAAGGGGAAACCTTTGCCCTTGGAGCCGGTTGTAAAGTAAACGAGCTCAAATCCATCTAAAGGGCACTTCAGCTCCCGGTAAAGCTGATTTACACATTATTTTAGTCGACAACCTTTTAGGAATTGTGCAAACTTGACTTACCTTGATCGTGCCCCCTTGCGGAACCGCATAAGTCTCATCGCAAGTGCGACAGTGCAAGCGTTGCGGTCTCAGTGCTAGATAATTAAGGTAGCGCCGGCATCTGCCGCACTTAGATAACGGTCGTCCAGATGAAGCGAGCGGACTAAAGGTAGCCTCGAATAAGTTGTCCTGGAAACGTGTGAGAGCTTCAACTGAGAGGAAGAAGAGTTCACACCCGTACCATCTTGTCAATATTTTCGGAGAAAAAACGGAACTTGGCGCGAAACACATCGAGCTCTTCCTTGAGCACTTCGTCCGCTGGTAAAGCTCCACTCGCGACCAATGAAATACGCTTCTCCATCGCAGAGCGTAGCCTAAATGTGATTGATAGTGTGGAGTTGGATGAACCGCTTAATTAACTGAACTAAGGTAAGCGATGTAACTCACGTGGGTAAGCTAAGTTCGGGATCAATTTTTTCTGTCAGATAAGAATGGGTCGCACTTGGCATATTATATGATTGCCGTGAGTTGACACTACTCACGATACCCGTGGATGAGAACTATCCCCAAATTTGTCGGCACAAGTCGCCGCCGAGGCCCCTCAACCTGTTTGACAGATGTCGTTAGCTGTGCCCATGTCGTGAAATACAACCGACTCACAGTGACGTAGCGACGATTGACAATATTTTCAATGTGTAAGGCCATCGATGCGTCCGTGCCAATACCCTTTTCCCAAAAGTGTGAGTTTTTGGCTGCCTGGTGTCAGATATCGCTGCTCACCAGTCTTTCCATCTCGCCCACCATCTCACCCTCCGTCAAATACTCCGGCGGCTTTGTGACACCTTCTCGCACCACCACATCCTCCAGCGGGTACTCTTTATCGGGTTCTAGTCCAGGCGGAAGTTCATCGCCTCCTTTCACTTCCCCGGACTCATCTTCATTATCGTCGTCCTCGGGCTCATCATCATCTCTATCGGAAGGGCCGTGCCGCCACGCCCAGTGCGCGACCGATGCAAATCCGAGATAGAGGAGGCGACGGCCGGTTGTGGTAAATGTGGGTTCAGTACCTCCTGCCTTTGCGTTACCAAGTGAGAATGTCACGCTTGTCCGCAAGTACTTCAAGTTGGGCGATAAAGAAGCGATAAACGTCCGCTGGCTCAGGCGAAACAGAGCTTATCGAACCGTCATATAAATCGTGTTTGAAGCCACTCACAGTGATCATATCATACAACCGCCAGTCGCTACCTGCCAGATCAAACTCTGTGGCACACCGCGTTGGCGTTCTAGACAAGACAGCCGCTGCTTTCAAGTAAATTTTCGACATAAAATGCGAACGTGCAGTCATACATAGGTGGATGGTCTCCCTTGTCAACTCCCCCTTCCGGTCTCTTTACACCTTCTTTGAGGAGCTCTCGCACATAGCTACCCCACGCAGGGTGATCTTTATGCGGCAATAACGCTCCAGCAAGATCAAAGGTGGGTGGGTACGCTGTCGTCTCTGTGCGTGGATAGGCTTCACGCAAATGTTAAGGAGTCTTCCATAACATGAAAAAGACAGGCACACATACATATGAACCCCGATGTATAGAGACGTTCGGAAATGGACATCTCATGACAGGTATTGATTTTTTCGTTGTTCGTTGGACCTCAAGGTGTACTCACTGCTTCGGCCGGGGACATTCCAAGTCGTTTTGATGCCGCTGAGATTTACATCCGTTGGTTCCATTTTCCCTTTTTGTAAGAAAGACATTTTCCCTTGTCCCACCTTTCAGCATTTCCACCGTGTTCAATGCACGGGGTCTTTGCACGGTTCGTTTGTCGTCCGAGAGTCTAACGACTCTGTGAATGTGGTGCAACAGAATGCAGCAAATGCAAAAAAAGTCAAGAGTCTTTGAGAACTTACCTTGCTACACCCTTTCCCCTGAGTGTGTCTCTCATTGCATTTGCTTTGTTCCTTTCCCAAAACCTGCCTTTGTCACTGGGAACGGCCAAGGCACGGCCGCTTACGGAGATTCGAGC
Organism: Gonapodya prolifera JEL478; assembly: GCA_001574975.1. Classification (NCBI taxonomy): domain Eukaryota; kingdom Fungi; phylum Monoblepharomycota; class Monoblepharidomycetes; order Monoblepharidales; family Gonapodyaceae; genus Gonapodya; species Gonapodya prolifera. The sequence continues at coordinate 451,379 of KQ965737.1, forward strand.
TCGCAGAGTCCAGAACGAACGAGGCTCAAAAGAAAGAATGGCGTCGCGGCGCGCAACGGCAAGCGCGAGTCTAGTAGGTGGTAGGTTGTGGTTGTGATTATATCGCCAACAAGGGTTAACTCAATGGCTTACGTGGGAGTCTGACATGGTCCAAATGAAATGGTAGACGAGTCTAAGTTCCCATACTTGCCTTGAAAAAACCGAGTTTGGAAACGAGTGAATGAAACACCAATTTTGAGGTCGAGTTCCTGTCTAACATCGACCGCCTTCGCCTCCAAGTGAGCATCTCAATACATAGACTAGATACTATGACTCACTTTGGCTTCGTTCTCGTTTGGTAGGCCCAGCTTTGCCATCGCAGACTTGATTTCGGTCGCGGTTATAGCGGAGAAGCGAGCTCGAAGGATGAGAGATCGCTTCGATCCACCTCCTGGAGGTGCTCGCATGTTCGGTTGAGCACACTTCATTACCTCGTAGCAACTGGCATTCATTGGGTGAACTATCGAGGGACACATTCCCGTTGTAAATAAGGACCCACATGTTCTCTCCTTCACGATCGCAATCGAGCCACAAGACGAGATAATTAGCACCCTTTGCCTCCACTTGCAAATGCTTTGCGACATGCTGCTTCGGATTCGACTCATTCTTCTCGGTGGGAGCGTCATATAATTCGATGGGGGGAACAGCATCCCAGTTGTTGTAGGCCGATGGAAAATCGATACTAAAAACGTGTCCCAGAACACTTGTAGGGACCATGCGGCACAGGAATGTAATTATGTGTCGAAGTTGAACATCCAAATGAAACGACGCACCTGGTCATACGAAAAGTAGCCTGCTGGTCATGCCACATTCCGTTCCACTCCCAAACGTTGGTAGCGATCCCTATGCCGTGCATATTATCGTTTCATTGCGGGTTAAGCGAGGGTTATCGATGACTAGGAATGCCCTCCCGCTCACCACGACGCATCTGGATCCCTCCACCAGCCAGGATCTTGGCAATAGATTCCGCAAGTGACGGTTTCTCCGCCACCATCAGCACAAGAACCATTTTCCCCTTCGTACGACAGGGAAACTAATGGACTGGCGATCGATTGCTTTGGTCGGCCGAATTGTACTTCCTAAAACACTTCTCGGAATGCAGGCGGGAAATTCTGAAGCGCCTACTTCCAAGACTCCCAGTCACTACTGGAATCCGCAACGGCCAGAGACGTCTCGCTGGTGGTCAATGTTCTCAAAGTATCCCTCGATTTGAACGTTCGGTGCGAGTCGCGCGACTCTAAGAAATGAATTGAATGAGTCGCGCATCAAAACCTTGATTCTTTGGCTCACTGCTGTTCAATCGAGGGTGGACAGTGATGTTCATGAGAACACGGCTCTGCCTGTTTCTTGGGGGGGTGATGAAGGATGCCCTTCAACATCACGCTTTCAACACGCCGAAGCACTGGAAGCACTTTTTGCAGTGACTTGCTCTCCCGTGTCGCTCTTTTCCTCCTCTGGGCTCTTGGGATTTTTCGTGAGTTTACGCGTCACCTCGCCCCAACCAGCCACGCGCCCCATCTCAGTCGGAAAGGAGTTTAAGAACCGTGGATTTTGCTTTCAAATCTAAATCATTTCCCACATTGGCTGCAGTGGTTCTGTGCCACCGCTCTCCATCGGTCCTGCAATCCTCCTTGCCCACCTTGACAACCTCCCCTCACCACTTGCGAGTGGAGAGTGTCAAACTTTTGGAACTGCTGGCTCAATCGGAAGATCCAAGTTTGTACTGATACCCTTGCAAGTTGCAACTTCAAATACAATACTCCAACTAGACTGCAATGAACAATTATCATTTGGACGCATTCCTTCTAAAACCTCATCTTCTTCAACCAGTCACGGTAAAGCCAGTCGGCCATCTCTGATCCAAACAAAAACCTCGAATTCACAAACCCTTCGTAGTAGAGCCCTGAGCCCAGCTCCAACATCACAGGCACAAAGTACCCGCCCAGCCTCTTCATCTTGTCCAACGGGATAGTGCCGACCTCTGAGAGGTACGTTGGGCTCGGGGTGATACGCACTGGGGTCTTGGGACTTCCATGGACGCGAATTTGGACCCTGTGAAACGCCAACACACAGCACCACAACTTTTGAATCTGTGCCAGTACCCTTCCAAAGTAGCAACTCGTACCTACCGCTTGGGATCCCCCACAACTGCCTCCACGTCCGCTTTCCATGCCGAGCCGCGCGGTAAAGAATACTTCGAGCCCACCGCATGGGGCTCGGGGCAAACGAGTTGGTTCCCCGCCTCGGGAAGCATGTAGAGCTCCTTGCGTACCAGCTTGAATTCGGCCGCCTCTTCCAATACGATCCATCGCGGGTCAGCGGGGACCCATGTGCTCCAGTCGCGGTGTACGTAAATGGTGGCGGAGAGTTTCACACGATGAACCTCGGTCGTGTAGCCCCAGATGATCTCCTCGTTGGCGGCCTTACGACACAGTACTCCTCCACGGTCGATTCTGGTTGGAAAATGGGTGTGGTGGGCTTTAAGCTCGATATGCACTGCACGGGGGTGATGGGTCAGACACGGTGAAACAGAATGACCCCACCACGTTTTCAAAAGTCAGAGTGCTCACATTGGCTAAGAATATGTGCCTGAATACTGCAAAGTCCAGCATCGATTTCCAAATGGTCAGGCGTGGTCGACGTTGATGCAGTGGCGATGATTGAGGATCCTGTCTCAACCGCTGGCGGTGTACCATAGGCTTCCTCCAGCCCCACCCTTTCGAAATCGGATGTGATGTTGGTTCCACTGCTTTCAGAAGCTGCGAACATACGGGTTAGAAGCTCCGGTGGTCGTGGCGGGGGATGGAGATGTAAACACTCGTACATGTAGTTTCGTCTTCAATAAGAACATAGTCTGAATCGCCGGTGAGAGATAAAGTTGACGAAGAAGGCCGGTGCGATCTGGCATGTGCAGGGACAAAGGGTCCAAAGGGATGTTGATATGAAATTAAGCTTTGGCTCCCAGCCTCCAACAGACTCAACGTACCTCGTACTGGAGGTGCCCGTACTCGATTGGGAAGAAGACGAACTCGAATAGTTGAGGGACGGACGACTTTGCCAATTGGTCACAGGGTTGGCTTGTGACTCGCTCGGAGGCAGGGACGACATGGCGACTTCAACGCGCGGTTGATTGTTGATGCGTAAGAGTTCGTCACAAATATGTGGATGATTTTTTCTGAAATGTTTCATGATGTTGTACGTGCTGCAGCCCGTGACCACCCCATTCGTCACGTCTTGAAGATCCCATGTGACTCATGAGATGGTGATGTAAATATCACACCAAGACGTGAACCAACCTGCTTTCCAACAAGCAATTTTACTACCCGTCGTCCAACAGGTGCGACATGTCACCACGGTGCGGCTGCCAGTTTTACGGAGACAAAGCAAGTCCGTCATATTTTTAAGTTGAATACTCGTCCTAGGCCCATTCCGACCCTGGAAACGCGAGCTGAATTGAGCATGATTTTCCTCGAAGTGGTTGAGGACGTTTTTGAGCAGGGAACCTTTAATCGTGTTGAAGTCGAGCGACTTTTCTGTTTGATCGTCGTGGAGGGGATTGGAGCAAGCAATGTGGAAGCGATCCCCGATGCAAAAAAAAATAAGCTTCACTGACCATCTTCGAACTGGTGACTGCATTTGCGGCAGAACAGAAAGACCTTTGCGAGGTCTGACCGGCGAAGGTATCCGCGGGCGACCGCGTTGTTGATGGGGACACTGGGCGCGGGCATTTCCGAGGATCGAATTGAGCTCGGTTGCTGACACACGCAAGTGGAGGTATTGAAGGTACTAATTGATATATGAGGGCCTATGAAGGTAAGCAGAGGGTGCGTGACCGCGGGTACTCGCTGAGGCCCCGTCCCCGGTTTGACCGGAAACGTGTTTTCGCGCCGCTGGGCTGGGGGACAGGGACGGAGACGGGGAGCGACTGCAATGACTGCGCCTGCCGGGCGTGGGCCGAGACGGCGGCAAACAATCGAGCAAGCCACGCTCTCTCTCTCGCACACGCAACACTCGTACACCCTACACTCAATACACTCGCTTGTTGCAACGGAGTCTTTTAGCAGCGCGCTGACTTTGGCATTTCCCATCCTGAAGCCAGTGCGTGTCGTGCAAACGTTCGCACAGCCAGACGGGCATTTGGCAGTCTTGTAGCTGCAATTGCCTCTGAACCCTTTCCGTTTCTGCATCTTCGCCTCTCTAGACTGACGACGGCATTGAAGGTGTTCCTGTCGTCCAAGGCGGCCGGGACCGTATCACTGAAATTTGAAGTGGCTGCCTTCGTTCGGGAATTCTTCCCTGCACTTGAATTCCCCTTGTCTGAGGAACGAGTTTCCTTCATACAGTCGTAATTTCGCGTTGTTGTTGACCGTGCCCTCCCACCCTCCCACTGTGCACTCGTCAAGCTCGTCGTCGTCACTTCTGGTGCTTCATCGCTCAACAGAGGATCCGTTGGACGTCCACAATGTCCATTGAATCGGTTGGAACTAAGTAAGGCTCTTCTGGTGAAGCAGATTGCCAGGGTGAATGAGTCGTTAGATTCGTAGACGAGAGAATTCTTGGACATGCATGAGCTGTAGTGAGAGCAACTCTTCATTGTAAATCTCTCGCTTTTATGCATCATATGTTGTCATCAGTTCTGCAACCGCTGAACATTTCAGCGTCAGCTTCATACTTCTGACCCCATACCCGGTTTGTCTCACCAGATCAAGCAACTCGGACGAAACGGGACAATGGAACAATGTGCACAAATCGGATGGCTGTCCCGGATCTTTATTTCACGAACCGCCTGCCATTGTGGGCCGGGTACCCACGGCAAACGGTAGGACCTTCGGTTACTCTCTGTTAGACGGCTGTTGAACTACTCGTCCGAGGGGTGGTCGAGAAGAGTGTGCATGAAGAATAGAGTTTGCAGGAAATATGGAGTATCGAAATGTTCGGAGTTGCTGTGGTGGAACGAGAATGACATTCAATTGGGAAATGAAGCTTTCTTTCAAATAATACTGTCAAAATGTGTTCATCTGCAAAATCTCTCGCTTCAAAAATGCGAATCACACGTTACAATACATACTTTGCTACCGCGAAATGTTCCAGCGCAAACGTCATCCTTCAGTCTGCACCAACTTTGACACATCCGATCAAGGATCACGCAACCTCTACACCTCCAACCACTCATTGACCAAAATTGATTGGACGACTCACCCGATAGTTTGTGGAGATGGCTGCGTACACGCAGTGTCCAAAGTCAGTGACCTTGCGTGTGATTCCACCTTTGAGACCATGTGCAAAGTTCGGCGGAGGAGTTGCTCTGGGGCCGAATGAACAATGGGTTGGGCAGCCACGCTAGCTGAAAGGACTGTTGAACATCGGTCTGACAACCTAAAATCCGAAGAAGAACACACAATGTTGGTGGGCCAATCGATAAGCCCGGCTTTTCTATGCTTACCAGCGCAGCCAACTCCACTTCCTTGTGGTTCTTTCATATCTTCTTGCATAGTGGGAAAGACACGACAACACGGGTATGAATTTGAATGTCTAGAGAGGTTCCGAAGAGGACTTACCATGTCAGGTGATGACTTTCCGAATTGTTCTAGACTCTGCAATTGTACTCACTGGCCACTGCTTCAGCGTGGGACATTCCCAGTCGTTTCGTTACCGCTGAAATGAAGAGTTTCACCAGTTGAGTCAACTTTTCTCCCGTAAAAAAGTCATAGTTCGTCGTTCCACCTTTCAGCTTTGGCACCGCTTCCAACGCACGTGGCCTTTGCACGGTTCTTTTGCTGTCCGACAATCAAACGACACTGTAATGTGGTGCAACGTGATACCACAGATGCAATACAAAGTCAAGGTCTTTATGACCTAACCTCCTTTCCCCGGTGTGTGTTTCTCATGGCATGTGCTTTGTTCCTCGTGACGGCCAAGGCGCAGCTGCTTACGGAGATTCGGACGCGCAGAGTCCAGACGAACGATGCTCAAAGAAAGAATGGCATCGCTGCGAGCACCAGCAGCGCAAGTCCCGTACATTATGGTTGAGAGTATGTTGTCAACAAGGGGTAGATCGATGGCTTACGTGGGAGTCTGACATGGTCCAAAAGAAATCGTAGAAGAGTCCAAGTTCCCATATTTGCCTTGAAAGACAATTGAGTTTTGAAACGAGTCTATGAAACACCAATTTCGAGGTCGAGTTCGTTTTGTCTAACATCCACCTTCCACTCCAAGTTAGCATCTACATATATAAGCTAAATGCTACGACTCACTCTGGCTGAATTGATTCTGGCGCGGCTATGGCGTCGAAGTGAGCTCGAACGATGACAACGCTTCGGTGCACCTCCTGGAGGTGTTTGCATGTTTGGTTGCGCACACTTCATTACCTCCTCGTCTCGAGAGGAAATCCCCTGCTTGAAAGAAGCACCCATATGTTCTCTCCATACGATCGCGAATCCAGCCACAAGACGAGATAGCTGGCACCTTTGGCCTCCACTTGCAAGTACTTTGCGACATGCTACTTTGGATTCAACTCGTTCTTCCTTGTGGGAGCGCCGTATAATTCGATGGGGGGAACAGCATCCCAGTTATTGTAGGCCGACCGAAAGCAAATACTAGAGACGCTATTTAGAACGCTTGTAGGAAGATGCGGTGAAAAAATATCATTGAATTGGAGGTGGTATGTAACAACCCCATCAAACGACACACCTGGCCGTAACGAAGAGTAGCTTGTTGGCAATGCCACATTCCGCTCCACTCCCAAACGTTGGTAGCGATCCCTATGCTGTTTATGTTATCGTTTCATTGCGGGTTGAGTGAGGGTTATAAACCATGAGAATGCATTGCAGCTCACCACGCCGCATCTGAACACCCCACCAGTCAGAATCTCGGCAATAGATTCGGCAAGTGTCGGTTTCTCCGCCACCATCAGCACAAGAACCAGTTTACCCTTCGAACGTGGGGGAAACGGAATGTCTTGAAGCAGATCTATTGCTTTGGTCACTATCGCTTGAACTCTCTCTTTTCGAAGCTCTGAAACAATTCTCCCAATGAAGGCGGACAATTCTGGAGCTCCTACTGTTTTAGTTGAGCGCCTGTATGCGGCCGCACCCATTTCGCCAATCGCGGGTCCACTCATGCGGGATGAGGACGGCGCGACATCGCATTACAACTTTCAAGACTCCCAGGCACTGCTGGAAGCCGCAAAGGCGGGAGACGTCTCACTGGTGGTCGATATTCTCAAAGAAACACTGGATGTAAACGTTCGGTGCGAGTCGCGCGATTGTGCGAAAATGAATGGAATGAATGAACCATCCAAAAACCACGATTCTCTCGCGCACTGCTATTCAAATCGACGCTGTACAGTGATGTTCATGAAAACACGGCTCTACATGTGGCTTGCAGAGCTGGTGGGTGGTCGGTGCTTAAAGGATTGCTTCAAAATGCCCCCGTCCGACCGGTGGTCGCACTCTAACAGGATACGCCGAAGTCCTGGAAGCCCTTCTTGAACGACGACCAGATCTGGAAGCCCGAAATATTGCAGGGGATACTCCCCTTATCGTCGCGACTCAAGAACTCCGCCCGGATTTGGTTTCCATGGTGGGTGATTTGCTTGCGAACGTGAGTGTCCACAATTCTCAAAGAAGCTCTTGTCACAAACGAAAGCTCTTGGAGGCAGGTGCAAGAGGTTTGTGTGGTAGAGGGGACGATTTCACAATCGTTTAAGCACTCGCTATGCGGGCTACTTACTCCTTCTCTTGTACCTCGTTGCAGCAAACTCCGCCAACGATCATGGGAATACACCTCTTCACTACGCTTGTTTCCGGCATCGAGCTGACTTGGTGCAGATCCTTGTAAAAGAAGGTCGTGCCAAACTTAACATTGCGAACAAATACGGGCGGACTCCTCTCAATATTGCCGGACCTACCTGGGAAAAGGAGTTGAAGAAAAGTCAGGGGCTTTTCTTTTTAGCATCATCGTTGCCTTCCTCATCAGAGTTTCATTTCTACTCCAGCGTATCTTGGCGATGAGGACGTGCAGGTTGCAGCTGTGAAGGCACAAGGTGCGTCAAATCAGAAGCTCTGCTCTCACTATCTACTAAACCATCGTTCCCAGCACGCAGTTTTGAAGAAGCATCCGACCAAGCTCGTGCACGATTCCTGGCGCAGAGTGGGCATACTCACACTTTTCTATGTTCTCAGACTGTTCATAACCTATTCGGCGCGATAGACACTGCCACCCTGCAAACCCCCTCCTCGACAATCACGTACCCTGCACCAGACCCAGCAGCACCAGACGTTCTTCCGGGCCTCCTCTCTCTGACCCGCCATGCGGAAACACGTCGGGCGCGATGGAATGGATGGGAGGTTGCTGTAAAACGTGTGGGAATATGGGAGGAGGTACCCACTAACACCAGCGCAAAGGAAGCTGCAAGAGTGGAAGAAGTGAACTTAAAAAAGAGGAAGCAACTAGAAAGTGTGTGCAAAGATGAGGTCGAGAGTCTGAGGTGAGCCTATACATAAATCTGTTGCTTGCACACCCATCTGATGTGCTGTCTCATAAAAGGAAACTGTGGCATGGGAACCTTCTTCCTGTCATTGGATTCACCAACGAGCCGCCTCACAACGTTTCCATCATGACCGAATATTCTGCTTTGGGGTCACTTCATGCACACCTCTCTAATCCAGAAGTTGTGATTGACGAACAAGCAGCATACCAGTTGGCCCTTGGAGCCGCACGAGGGGTGGCTTACCTTCACTCACAAGTTCCTCCCGTTCCCCACGGTAATCTCAAATCCCGCAACATGCTCGTGTATAAAGGGAACCAAGTGAAGTTGGTGGAGTACGGCTTCGCAGTTAGCCCATTCGCAACCAGTCCGAACGCTGCGAATCTTGGCTCACATGCGGGAAAGTACGTCACCGACCCCACGTCTGTACCACCTGAAGTCCTCAAGGGTAACTTTGAGCCCTGCTACGACGCACGATGGGCGGACAGCTACGCATTTGGAATGGTCTTACATCAGGTGGCTACCCGAGCACCGACTTGGCCAGAAAATTGGGGACCTATGACCATTGGCCTCAAGGTGGGTAGCTGGCCTGTCTAAGAACCGCTCTTGTTCCATCACAGACGATTTGCAGGTGGTTCTGGAGAACACTCGACCCGAGATACCCGAATACGTACCCGAGCCCCTAGCTGATCTCATTCGCCGATGTTGGGACTCTGAACCCCGCCAACGTCCAGACTTTCGGGATATTGTGAGTGTCCTGGAGGAGCTCCTTCGTGATGCCGACCGCCGCAGTGGAGTTGTCTCCCCCGCGAGCCCAGCGAAACCAACTGTCATTGTACAGCAAAAACAAGCGCCAAAAGTCGCAGTTGTGGTGGAGTCCAACGAATTTAAATCTAGAAAGGGTTCCATTGGGCGAGTGTTTTCGCCAGTGGCAACCACCAATGAACAGTAGCACCACTCATACCCATCTCAAAGTTCATGTGTACAAATATCAATGTCGAACTACGTAGTTGGGCATTCCTTTCACCTCAAACCCCATATCCTGTGCGAGCTTCCCCAATGCCTCACTTTCAATCAAGTGCTTATAAGGTACCGTAGGAAATGTCAATCCTTTTAAGCTTCATCAGCTATAAGCAGTCAACGTACGGTTGAGCAACTCGGTTGAGCAACTCACCTTCTCGATGACAGTCCCCTCTCACGAGCAAGACTGTCGCCCCGACACCATCCAAACCAATCATCTCTGTGCGATTGCCTTTTGGGTTGTAGAAAGTGCCCAACGGTCTGCACGTAGGTACACAAGCTCGTCGCGACAGACCAGTAATGCAAAGACGTGCTGGACGAACCTTCGACCGGTCCTCACGCCGAGCCATTCATACCCGTCAACTAACACCTCATCGTCATCCATTTCCTTCATAATCCTTCGTGTTTCTTCTGTCTCAACAAAACTATTAAGGTCATAAGGCTGGAGCCTGCCACCACCACTATCAAACATGCACGAGGGCGCAAGAACGTCGATATTTTGAGACATCAGATCTTCCAAGAGGGATTGGGGAAACGAGGAGACATCAACGTCGAGCCAAAGGACCCAGTCATGGTCTAACAAGGTGGAGAAGAGAAGTGTGTTGCGGCTTGCTGCGAGCAAAGCTGCAGTCTAATCAGATTTATTTTTCGTAACGAACCAACGTCATTCACTCACCTCTCCGACCACCCTGTATTTCATACTGGTGCCTTCCCTCTTCACTGATAAATATTCCAAAATCCTTTTGCAGTATGGTTATCCGACGGTACTCTCGAAAGTGGGTCACATCTGTTGGTGCGGATGCTTCCTCGGTTTCTTCAGAGTGAAATTGAGATGTTTTCATCCACAGATACTCCATGGTACCATCAAGGGAGTCAGATACGAGGAAAGCTGCGGGAAAAGCACCAGATAGCAGGTTGAATCCATGAAAATATCCCAAGTCCACACTACGTACCGATGGATATCAATCTTTTATTGTACGTCATACCCATAACTCTTTCAAAGTAGCCGTCCAAGTGCCTCCGCGCGTTCTTGAGAGGCGTGAGAATCAAAACTGTACCGTTCTGCACGAATCCTGTCTGTGTCACCATTTCCTGGAGTCCCATACGTGATGCCGACAGTGGTGGGTTCTCATCTGTTTCAAGGATCTGCAGAATATCGTTAGATGGGCTTTGTATCCCTTGATGATTGAGTCCGCCGGTCCTTTGAGGTGGGTCAAGCGACCATGACGGGAAGATTCTCGTTGACAGTTCCCAGATAAAACCACACCACACAGCAAGAGCTACGATGCGCCGAAGGCTATAGAGAGTTGGGCGAGGGTGAGTGCAGAAGCTCATGATTCGGTCATCACACGTCATCGTCGTGAAATTAATCAAACGAAGTAATCCAACGAAGAAATATAACGAAGAAATATCCAACGAAGAAAATAATTAATCCAACGAAGAAATAAAAAGAACTAAATTTTACAAGATGCTCCGATTTCACTTCAACAACAATTAATCTACGCATTGCCTACACCTCTCGCCGCCTCAACCAAGCACTCGTAAATGTAACCAAACTGTTCCGGCGTTTGAACCATCAACACTCTTTGTGTCCTTAAATGCTTCACGAGGGCCGCCACCGGATCTTCCTCCAGGTTTGTGGAACCCATCGCACGAACCAGAGGTTTCGTGGAACCGGGTTGCGCCCCCCACTCACGCATGGCTTTGATAAGCACGTCTACGACGATATACGTCCCGGTGCGACCAACCCCAGCAGAACAGTGGATAAGAGGTGGTCCTGGGGAGGGCGCAAATGGGGGACTGTTGGCAAGTCGGACAAGGTTGAGAAGTGAGGAAGGTCGCCCTTTAAGGATGAGGGAGATTGCAAATGAAGGAAAGCCGGCGAGAAAAGCTGAGCACCTATTCATACTTACTTGGCACACCATGATCCGGCCATCCAACAAAATGGAGCTGCCACACAGTCATCTCATCCCGCCATGTTTCCCCTCTCTCGCGCTCCCCTTCCCCCACGAGATTTATCTTTCGAATGACGGTCTCGCCGCCAGAATCCATTCTCTTCTCTGCGAGTGCCACCTCCAAGGTCCACTCCTTTTGGCCTGCGCTGGCAGGGACATGATATCTTTCGCGGTCACCGACTTGGGACGGCCAGAACTGTGCGCACTTTGGGATTCCTCGCTCTTCTAAGCAGGCAAGGGACACGATGAGGGTTGTGCGGTGTTCAAAAATTGACCGCCAGTGGTCCCGGATGGTGTTGGGGATGGGGCCCTGTGAAGCGATGTAGGCGATTGGGGGAGGAATAACTGAGGAAACCGTAGCCTGTGTCGTAGACGGTGGGAGAGAAACGGTGTAGAGGGGATGGGAAGTAATGTAGCTGTGCAAATACATTAGGAAGTGTGAAGCTTTAGTCCCGTACTCGATGACCGCACACTTCCATGCCACACGATCAAGTCGAGATAAAAGAAAGTTGGAAGAGCTAACCTGGCATTGAAATAATCGCAGAACTCGTTCTCTTGGTCGTTGCACACAGAGCCATCTTTCTGACCATTACGGTAGGAAGAGGCATCATTGCGCCCAATCGATCGAGGCTGAGACAATGACGCATCACCCTTGACGTTTTGTGTCCGTGTCGACGACGATTTCCCCGCAGACTCTTCTCCGTCACGACGTTCTGTGGAACCGGCTTTGGAAGCCCCAACCGCACCACCACTACGACGCGACGGGTCCACGAAACCAAGCCGTACTCGATTGTGATTGTACGGTACTACGTTTGTGTACCTATTCCGTTCCACTGATTGTGTCGCAAGGGCGTCGAGGCATGACCAAGCATTCCCGGGCAGTCCCATCATCACCGCCTTGTGTTTTTCACTGGATTCAGCATCAATGAGCAAAAATGTCTGCCACAGATGCTCCCTCTTCGTCAGCGGCTGCTGGAGCAGCGCAGTTTGCCCACGCCGGGCTTGTGGTTGTGAACTGCTGTTCGCTGGGGGCGGTCGAGTACGTGGAAGCGCCTCGATGGCGGCGAGAAACGGCGGCAATGACGCTGCCGATGCTGCGGCCCCTTGCGAGGACATGGACCGGTCCAGCGCGAGGGAATGATGTTATTCGGAGCAGGATTATTACCGAACCCGTGGCCAGTTATGACTCCCCACTCCAGATGTGGATGGCCCAAGATGTGTGAGAAATTATGCTAGAAAGGGTATTTACCGTGGCAATGCCACCTTGAAAGCATCAGAACACGCTCCAAATGAATTCCGCCTCTTAACACTTTACACCCTACATTACCGCTTCCCTTCTTCCCCATCTACTCTACAGAGCTTCAAAAGCAATTCTTACAGCCAATGGTCGCAGACTTCCCTCACCTTCACTGACGTGTTGTTGGGTGAAATGAATGTTTAAGAATCAAACGAACATGTCATTGAACAAACGAACAAGAAGGGGATGTCTCTGATGGTGTATTATGCTGCGTTCGATCCCAAGCCAAGGTCACCGTCGGTCGAGTACAGAGTCCCCACCTTGCAGCATCGAAGACACTTCTATACAGTTCACTGGCGTTTCATCAACTCTCCACCCGGCGCGCGTACCAGCCCACGACGATTCCGATTGCTATTCCTCGCCCTAGTATCATCCGTCCTCGCACCAGTCGTCTTCGTAGAGCTCGACCAGCGCGCGCGGTGTGGATTGACCGACCTGACCAACCCACACTCTGAGTAGGCGCTCAAATGGGGACGTGCCATTCACACCAATGTGTCCCTTCCGATAGGGAAGGACGCGCTGACACCGTTGGGATGCTGATTGAGAAATGGGGTGAATTGAGACTGTCTTATCACACTGTTGCGAGGAGATTTACATTCCGTACTTGTGCAAAACAGATGGCAAATTTGAATGCTAGCGATGGTTGGTGTATGCAGATGCGAGTTGGCTGATCTCATGTCACTTGGACGTTTATTTTGGGGGCAGAATCGAAAAAGTGTGCAGATTTGTGGTAGCAGTGAGAGGGAATTGCTCAGAAAGCTAACGGCAAGCGTCTTTAAAGGCAGCAGAGCGCAGTGATGTGATCTTGATCACCTCAAGACTTGGAGCTTCTTCACCTCCTTCCGCAGCAGCCGAAAAGCACTCCACACCCCACCCCAAGCGACACAAATCCAAAAAGCGCAGCCAGCACGGCGCCCACCGTCCACCCCACCGCCGGTCCCAAATTCTCACTGACGGCCTTGACGCACGCCTGCTTGATGGGCCCATTATCCCACGCATTATAATCCGTCGCATAATTATGGCACATTGGAATCAGCGACGGGTACGGCGTGCTCCACACCGTGTACGTATTTGTCTCGCAGCTGGTGGACCCGTCGCTCTTCTTATAGCACGAGCGCACCTCCCGCATCAGGCTGTGACTCACCCCGAGCCACTCCCCGCACTGCCCGATGGTCCACTTGGCAACCTCGTACGTGCTCGTGTCCGCGCCGAGATACTGCCGCCCGAACGCGAGGCTGTCCACGTCGGAGCACACAGCAGGGTCGACTTGGATGCACCGCGCGCGCCAGGTGGTGTTGGTCCGGCATGCGCTGCGCAGGATGAGTGAGCTGGCAGTGGAGGCGCTTTGGAGCGGGAGGAAGGACGAAAAGCGGACCCCAGCTTGCCACCCGAACACGCCCGCGCAGGCGAGGAGGGAGAGCGTGATGAAGCAGAATGAGAGCTTGACTTTTTGGTCGTTGGTGAGCTTGGCGCACTGGAATCCGCGGGCGCGTTTGCGTTCGTAGTAGGGGACAAATGGCTGTGGCTGCGCGGCAGGAGTCGGGGTCCATGCGGTGGCGATCGGCTGGGGGCTGGAGATCTGGTACTCTGGTTTGGTAGACGCCGGTGGGCCAAATAACCCGTCTGGCACCGAAGGTGCTGCGGTACCGACCAACCCAGCGTTCGACTTGGTCACGCCGTCTTCGTCATCGCTGATGCTGATATCGCCGTCGTCAAACAGGTCGTCGTTATCTTTTGATGGCGGAAGTGCGGGCGGGGCGGGTGAAGGGTGGGGATCGGTGTGCTGGTGAGGGGAGGGGGGAGTGTAGGCTGGCGGCGGGGACGATCCGGTGGTGTGTGTTCCAGCAAGCCAGGAGGGAATGATGTTTTCACCGTCGTTGTCATCGGGGGGCGCTGAGGGGGAAGCGTCGAATATCGGCGGCGGCGTTGAAAGTTGGATGGAAGTGGGGACGTAGTTTGGAAGCCCAGGTAGCGGCGTGAAAGTGGACGCTGCGATGGTGGGAGGGTTTGGAAAGGCGGACATTGTGGATGCGGGGTGGATTTGGATTTGGATGTGTGACTGTCAATGTGACGTTGCGGGTGCAATTCAGATGTCCTTGCGAAGATTCGCACACTTCGCACGCACCCTTTCCGAGTGGTGAAATTGGGGTGTAGACTCTTTAGTCTTTCGCACGATTAGCTGTCCAACTTGAAGCGAACGCGAAGGCGAAGAAATCTTGAGTCACATTGACGAGAGAGGGTTGTAGTCCTGTAGTCTTTCTCCCCTTCAGCGCGACTGGCTTTATAATTACGAGCGATTCAGCGATTACGTTTCTGAATTCCACCTTTGCATTTGGGGTATGAGCTGTGGACGGATAAGGCCACAGCGCTCCCACCAACTTTTCTCCTTTCTGCCGCATCGCCCATCGCGCACAATGGCCAAGCGAAAACCCGACACCGACGACAAAAAAGAAGACGCGAAGGCCGCGCACACCCCGAGCGACACGGATGACGTGGACAGTGGGGACGGGAGCGACGTGGAGGATGGGAGTGATGTGGACGTGAAGGAGGAAGACGGCGACGACGCGGAATCCCCAGACGAAGACACCCGGACCCCCCTGTTCCGCGTCGTCGTGGGCAGCTACGAGCGGTTCGTGTACGGGATCAACGTGTACGGCGCGCACGAGGGCGGCGACGGGGATGTGAAGGAGGAGAAGACGGACACCGACGCTGACGCCGACGCGGACGGGGAACCCCACAAAGACGCCACCACCCCACCGGAGCTCCCTCTCACCCTATCCGCGCTATTCGTGCACCCCTCGCACGTCTCCTCGATCAAATGCCTTGCCTCCACCTCCACGAGCCACCTACTCGCCTCAGGGTCGGTCGACGAGTCCATCCGCCTCTACAACCTGCGCACGTTGCGTGAGCTCGGCTCGCTGTTCCACCACCAGGGCACGGTATCCCGCCTTGCGTTTGTCGGGACGCGGTACATGGTCTCGGCGGGTGAAGATGGGAAGGTGTGTGTCTGGAGGTCAAAGGATTGGGAGCTCGTCAAGGAGCTCAAGGGGCATAAGGGGAAAGTGCTTGATATGGCCGTGCATCCGTCAGGAAGGGTTGCGTTGACCGTGGGCGAGGATAAGACGCTGAGGTAAGTTCGATTGCAGTGGTGGGGGAGAATGAACAAGGTGTGCAGAATGCGTTTCGCAGAGTGAGAGTGTGTGGGGGGAGCACAAACGTGGAGCCCAATTGTTTCGGAGAGAGTTCGATACGAGTTGGCAAGGTATGCGAATGAGTTTTCGCAGAGTCCGTTGGAGGAGCACAAACGTGGATCACAAGTGTTTAGAGGAGAGTTCGATAAGAGTGGGCAAGGTGTGCGGAATGCAGTTTGCAGAGTGCATGGAAGGGACACCACAAACTCGGATCCAAACTAGTTCCGAAAAGTTGCACCACCAAACGATCATCCATTCTCGCTTTCCCCATCCCCTTCCACCCCCGACCCCCACCCCCACCCCCACCGCTCACACACTGCCACCACAGATGCTGGAACCTCACCAACGCCTCCCTCGCACTCACCGCCAAACTCCAGCGCCCGCCCTCCCCACCCACCACCGGGGGCGGGTACGTACCCCCACAACAACCCCTCCCGGACCGCATTCTCTTCACCCCCGACGGTGACCACTACATGCTTCTATGGCCTACTTGTATCCTCGTGTGCAAGACGACCGCCGCGGGGGGAGCGGACGGGGGCGATAAGGATGTGGTGATCCACCCGCCCAAATTGGGAAAGTTCCTTTCCGTGTGCGCGTTCCCCGTTTCGGGCAAAGGCGGGACCGGAACCGAGACGGTCCTTGCCGTGGGGTGCGAAGACGCCTCGGTGGCGCTGTACTCCCTGGACGGCACGCCTCTGCACGCCGACAGATGGGGTCTCACGGCTGCCGCGTGCACCGCGCGGGTCAAGTGCGTCGCGGCGCGCGGAGCCTACCTCGTGGCCGCGACGAGTAAAGGCACCGTCGTGGTCTGGGATGCGAAGGAGGCCGTCAAGGCCGTGCGTGACGGGCGCGCGCGGGATGTGAAACCCCTGGGCGTGTTTGAGGCCGCGTGTAGAGTCACGTGTTTGGAGGTTGTTGGCGTGCCGGGGGTGAAGGAAGTTGGGAGGGAGGAGAGTCGGGTGAAGGAGGAGGGGAAGGAGGGGAAGGCGAAGGCGGAGGTGAAGAAGGAGGCGAGAGAGAGGAAGACGAAGGAGAATGAACGGGGGGAGAAAGTCAAGGCGGGGGTTAAGCGGAAGGCGGGCGAGGAGGAAGATGAGGAGGAGGATGGCGGTATGGATGATGTTGATGATGTTGATACTGGGTCGGAGGAGGACGGGGAGGACGGGGAGAATGAGGAGGATGGCGAGGATGGCGAGAATGGCGAGGAGGACAGTGAAGATGAGACTGAAGAGGACAGTGACGACAATGAGAGGCCGCGGGGGAAGCGGGACGCGCGGGGGCGAGGTCGAGGCCGGGGCGGGCGGGGACGAGGCGGACCTGGCGGCGGCGAAGGGGGCGGCAGGGGCGTTAGCAGGGGCAGGGGCAGGGCCGACTCGGGCTCATTCAAGCGCAAGGCGGAGCGCGACGATGGGCGTGGGCCGGGCGCACACAAGCGGGCCAAGCTGTCGCACGATGGGGAAAGGGGTCGCGGTCGAGGCGGCCGCGGGGGCGGGAGTGGCGGCGATGGTGGGGATAGGAGAGGCAGGCGCGGTGGTGGGGGAGGCTTTGGACGGGGACGGGGTGGTAGAGACAATGGTGGACAAGGCGGACGAGGGGGTGGCAAGTTTGGCGGGCGCGGTGGTGGGAGTCGAGGTGGCTTTGGAGGTGGGGGACGAGGCGGGCAAAGGGGCAGAGGCGGAGGTGGGGCAAGAGGTGGTGGAGGTGGACGAGGGCGGGGAAGGCGATGAACGGTATTTGGAAGATATGAGATGTATACCAAGTGGATAGATGTACTGTGATATTTTGGTAGAATGCATAGAAGTCACTTCTCGGAGCGCTGACTGAGTGTGCGCACACACTGCATTCCGTCACTATCACGCTGTCGAAACAATACAAACAAAAAGTGTGCACGGCAAAATTCTTTCCATTGCAGCTACATACTACGCACATCGCACAATATGCAACAGCAGCAAAACGGCGGAAAGACAGACCACTGTGCGTTCCTGTCTTTCCTAACTTCACCCACCGCGTTTCTCTCCCTACTCGACTTACCTCTTCTCTCCCCTCGCAGACCCAGGACCAGGCGAGTTTTCCAAGCAGACGCAACTCGACAAGAACCCAGGCCCGGGTATTCAGCGTGAGATGGAACCCAAACCAGTGAGTCCTTCCCTTGCCGAGTTGGCGTTACGTGCTGAGTCAGAGTTTCTCCGCTACACAGATCTCCACAGACTTGCCGACCCGCGATGGGTTGCAGGCGTACAAGGCTGCAAAAAAACTGGACGGAAAGGTTGCGGTGAGTTTCTTGTGTTGGTGCGGAGGGTGTGAATCCAACTGTAACGAAAGGCATGTCAGTGCGGGAGGAGGTGGGAACGTGGACGCTTCCCTGATGATTTCAATACAATACAACTTGCTGACTTGCTGGACTGGGTCTGAGACGTGCTAGTTGTTACCCAGAGGTCCTCCTGGATCCACCTGCTGCATTCGACTGTGGTCTATGCCGAGCACCTTTATCCTCACGTCTCTCTTTCCACCTCGCTCACCGTACTACAGCTCATCACCGGCGGTGACTCCGGCATCGGTCGCGCAGTCGCTGTTCTCTTCGCAAAGGAGTCGTGCAACCTGGTTGCCATCGCGTACCTCCCTGAAGAAGACAAGGACGCTCAGGAGACGAAGGCGCTTGTCGAGCGAGAGGGGTGTGCATGTTTGCTTGTGGTGCGTACGGTCGTCGGATGAGGGTTGCGGTCGTCGTGGTGAACGGACGTTCAACAAACGCACATTTTGAGGGAGTGCTGCAACAAATGCTCACAGATCCACTCCACACACAGCCAACCGACCTCTCCAAAGGTGAAGGCGAATGTGCCCGTGTCATCCGCGCCGTCCTTGACCACCCGGCGGCCGGTGGGAAGATCAACGTGCTTGTCAGCAACGCCGCGACACAGGTGAGTCTGTTGGCACTCTGCTCTTCCCCTCCTCCTCCTGTGCTTATTTACTCTTGCTCTGGATTTTCTGTGACACCACGTGCCCCTTGACGCCCCGCCAGACCATGCTGGACAAGATCGAAGACATATCGGAGAAGCAGCTCGAGCGCACGTTCAAGACAAACGTGTACCCAATGTTCTACTTCGCCAAGCACGCCGTGCCGCACATGAGCGCTGTGAGTTGGTGGGGTGTGTGTGGAAAGATCAACGGTTCGATGTAGGAAGTGGCACTTCCTTCTCATTTCTCACCTCTACCACGTACCGTTCAGGGCGATTCCATCCTCAACACGACCTCAGTGACGGCGTATAAGGGAAGCCCGCGCCTCGTCGACTACTCCGCGACAAAGGGCGCTATCGTCAGCTTCACCAGGAGTCTCGCCAAGCAGCTTGCGCCGAAGGGGATCAGGTGTAACGCCGTCGCGCCGGGGCCTATTTGGTATGTGATTGAGTGGGAGGAGATACTGGGGGTTTGGCGGAGAGCAGGTGGTGGCGAAGTGAAGAAGATACGAGATGTGGATGAAAAGTGCACATTCCTCGCCTGCAAACACCCCGCCTCGTTTCCTCGTAGGACACCCCTCCAGCCCGTCTCGCGCCCGCCCGACGGCATCGAGCAGTGGACCGGCGAGGGCTCATCCCCACCACTTGGAAGGCTTGGTCAGCCCGCCGAGGTTGCGACGAGCTACGTGTTCTTGGCGTCGGCGGACGGGTCGTACTTTGCGGGTCAGGTGTTCCACCCGAATGGCGGGGATGTTGTCAATGGGTGAGGATTGGCAGTGCGCGGGCAAGGGAGAGAAAAAATGAATTTTGTGAGAATTGGGGGAGAATAAATCGTGGAGTTTTGCCAAGTCCTCCTTTGTGTCGGAGAGCGGCAAAGGCTGGTTGAGCAGTGCCAGGACTGAACAAGGTCGCGCCGCGATTTTGCGCATTCAAATTCATTAAATAATAAGGTGTACGTTTACCGAGTCAGGCGGATGAAGCTCGTTGAGTAGGATTGGACAAAATCGCATCGCGATTTTGGGTATTCCAATTCAATACAATATAAGTACACGTCTAGCGAGTCATTCAACAATAATGTGGTGCGTGTTGTACGGGTCTCCATGAAAAGGCAGCAGCCACTCATCAGGTTACCTGATCACCAAGGCGGTCTCATCTATCCATGTCTGCTCTCGCAACCACTCCACTTGCCGCCGAGGACTCATCAACTTCGAGGAAGAACTCGTCTGCGAATGAGAGTGCGATCGAACCCAACAAGCGAGGATGTACGCTTCCTCTCCGATCCGCCATCATTTTGATGGTGCTGATCAAGTGAGTTGGAGCGACTCTTTGACTCCTAGGAAATCATATTCATCATTCGTTTGTTTGCTCTCAACAAGCATCGCTATGATCGCTGTGATCCTCATCGTCATCACCAGTATTTCGTCTGGTGTGAATAACGATGATGCCATTGCACAAGGTATTTATACGAACGCGCAGCAAATACTACGCTAATATTCAGTATCTATGGTCTCCAAATTATATCCCCAGGCACCTCGGACATTCGTTTATTGGCTAACGGGATTCAGAGAGATTCCTCAATTACTATTCGGAACCACATCGCTAACTACTTAGATAAGGTACTTCCCGCGGTCGCTCGCCGCCTTTTCTTTTTGTTCTTGTTGGATCTTTTCGTCTGACTCCTGTTGGCTGCTCGCCTCGCTGCATTTGGATTTGTTGGATTTTTTCGTCTGACAGATCATTGGGATGTGCAACACACAAGCAAGTTTCATGCAAAGGGGCTTCGCTGATCCGAGTGACTTTGAGTGCGTTCCGGAGACTCATGCAATCAAGAGTGTTCTCTTACCCTTCCGACGCTAAAACAGCAAAACCATACTTTTTATGAGAGACCAGGCTGACTTAGTCAAAGATGGCTTATACGTGAGTGTTTCAGGGAGCATCAGCACAGAAGGACGAGCAATGTTTCCACTGTTTGTTTCTCGTGTTCTACAGGTGCACAGTTACTACAACAATAATACAATGGAGCAGCTGTCGATTGGCCCGATACTGTCCAACTATACCAATATCAGTGGGTTTAAGGGCCACACATTTCTTCGCAAGAATCTCGTTTTGACAGCGGCACCAGCTTACGACCCGGCGGCTCCTCTTCAATACTACGTTCTGTACTACGCCAAGAACAAAACATGCGCAAACGTCTGTCCTGTTACCAACACTGCCGGAAGGCTCAATAAATACTTTTACAACGAGTGAGTCCGGGTTCCCTTCTTGCAAAGCGAGAAAGGTAATTTGACCTGTCTTGAAGCACCACGCAATCAGCGACAAATTTACTTGATATTGTGAGTGAATGACCTCTAAGCATGATGCGAACCAGGTGAAAGTAAACTTTGAGCAGACACCCACTGAGTACAAAGCCTGGACCCGTGCTTGGTGGATCAAAAATCAGGTACGGGGAAAATATTGTCTACGTGAATGCATTTTTACTGCTCTCGACGGAACTAGCCGGCTGGTCAAGTCTATTTTACTCCTCCATATGTCACGGTGTTCTTGTCCATTGTTCAGACGATTTCGTATCCCATCTACAACAGCGCAAACCAATTTGTTGCCGGAGCCGGTCTCTTTTTCTCGGTTTCTTCCTTGTCAACCGTGCTTGATAGCTTGCAGGGGGTATCCACGAACAATACCCTGTCGTACCTGATATCGCCAGAAGGAGCAGTTCTGGGAATATCTGGGCTGGGCTCCGACGCATCCGTAAGTCTTCTTCTACATATAGCTCGTGGAAGTGAAGTCAGACAGCCTTTGCTCTTCCAGCAACTCCTGATTGGCTCACCACCAGCCATAAAAACCATATGGAATTTTCCCAAGAGCCAGTACCCACTGCTCAATATCTCTGCCGCCACAATCTATGACTATTCTGGGAGAAACCTTTCTTCAAGGTTCCCAGACGCGCAGTTTTCGATCGAAGACTATATGTTCCAGGTTACGTCATACTACAACACAAACTACAAGTGGATAATAGTGTCCGGAGCGGTGAATGCCTCAATCGATTCTGCAGGTGCTTTAACCTGACATGCCGTGGAACAGCCCAAATCCGATTATCTCCAAGGCACGGAAAACTTGCAGGCGAGATTGAGCAGTCGGTACTCTCAAACACAGAAAACGGTCATCGGGATTGGTGAGGAGCTCTCGGTTCGAGGCATGTGTATCAGTAATTGATCTTCTTAATCTTCGAACGCCAAAACAGCTGTTGCCATCGTTGTAACAATGTCCATTGCATCGGCGATATTTACGGAAGTGTTCATCGCCGTTCCTCTCCGCACGATGGTTGCCACGATCGAGAAAGGTAGGTGACGTCACACTAGGTTGCTTACAAATCTTCTCACGAGGTAAACCGAAGCCACGACTTTCGATTTCAGCGCGGTGCGCGACGGGACTCTGAATAAGTATACACTCATTTCTGAAGTGCAGATCACACTCGCGCACTTCATGACGATGCTCAAAGTGTTTGCCAACAGTCTAAAGCGTAAGGACATTCTATTCCTGACATAGGTTTGAAATTCTCACTTCTTAACACTACAGAAAACAAGGAACTAACCCATCCAAAGAAAGCCGGCATGATGTCAAGTGTATCAGGTGGACATCCGAATGGTACCACCAGTCACCCCGTCAAATCCGCTGCAGTCTTAAATCAGTGATGCTGAGGGTTGAATATATTTAGATCTCTCTGTCTTTTACTTTACTCTTCACAGTTCAAACGCGATTGGATTCCATTGAAAGAAATGACCAAAACCAGCATGAGTATACGGGCGGTCAAGACAAACTTGCACTCCTTCTCCCTGTCACACCGTTCCGTACCGCACAAGAGCGCTGGAAGTTGGCGGGATGTGCACTCTATGCGCGGCGTTAGGTGTGGCGGGATTTTCGCGGAGTAGGAGTGGGTTCGAACGCACCAAGATAGAACAACAGTGAGCTGAACGTTGAAAGTGCTTTGCTGCTAGACGAAGAAGATATACTAAAGCGACGTAATGTCTTCGGAATAACCCACCCCCGTCCAACCCATTTTAGGTCCCCCTGAAGGCATCGTTCAATCGAGGGCTCAGACCCACCGCTTGGAGGGTGTAGCACCCTGCACCTGGCACCTGGTCAGGACGAGTTCGCGTTCCTGGCGTCGGAGATCGGTCGAACTTCGCGGGGCATGTCGTCCACCCGAAAGGAGGGCATGTTGTCAATGGGTGCTTGGGCGTCTATTATCGCCCACAGGTGGGTGAGCGCCTCAAGTATGCTGGAGGGAAGAGTGGCGGGAGGCACGCGATCTTGAAAGCACTCCAAATGGATACTAATTTCATTACAGTTGACTCACAACATTTCCGGTCTCCGATAACACTTGAGCTCTAACAGAACAGAGCTCAAGGTCGTCATTCGTTCATGCACAAGGCAATTGTTCACAGATTACCGAGTTTATTCCTGATACAAATGCTTCCTATGAGTTACTTTAGGGGGGAGAGATGTCCGCTTAGTCGATCCGTCTTAGTACTTTTCTTCGCTGAGTCGTGGGGCGAGCTGTCAGCCGTTCGCTGCCAAGTCGCAGCGAAACGTTTCCAGAACGCGCTTCGTGGAAGTCGCTCGCCAAAGCGTTCCAAAAAGTTTCATTCAGCGTGGAATCCTGGTGCATCAAGGGGAAAGAGAACAAGGACACGTCAAGAGAACTGCGTTTTTCTTCACTGAAAAGCGAAAAGTTAAGTGATACTCATCATCTCGATTGTCGATCCACTTGTCACCACCCAGCCACCCGTGAAGAGTATTATCCACGCACCCAGCACGTCGAGCAGACCGACAAGGCGCAGACACGTGTGACTCCGTTCCCACTCCGTCGATCTGGATAAAAGCCCGTGCATTTGATCCTTGCCACATCCATTTGCGTCCATAGATCCCGAAGCCAACGCACAGCACGCAATGAGCTGAAGCTCTGGGAGGGTCACAGGCGGTCTGTCCAGGTCTCCCTACAGGCTGTATGGGCGGTTGGGAGAGCGGAAGAAAGCACCTGGGCATTCCTTCTGCGACCCTCCTCCTTTGTGCTTTTTTACCTCGGGAGGGAAACCGACTTGGCAATATAATACTAATGAAAGGCTAATGTCGTTGGTAGTTGACACTCGACATTTCCTCTTACACTCATCTCCATCTGCACTACAAAGCAACTCTTACAGCATATGGTCGAAGAACCGCTCGCTTTCCCCAACTGGGTGAAGGGTGAAATGTAATGTCAAACGGACGTGACATTGGACAAACGAAGAATAAAGGGGTGTCTCTGATGGTGTATTTGCTGCGTACGAGGCCAAGGTCACCGTCGGTCGAGTACAGAGTCCCCCAGCGAAGAAGCTACAAGGCATTGGCGTACTTTCATCAACTCTACACCCGGCGTCCGTACTAATCCACCGCACGATGATTCCTCGCCCTAATGTCAGCGGTCCTCGCACTGGCCATCTACGTAGAGCCCGACCAGCGCGCGCGGTGTGGATTGACAGTCCCAAGCAGGCGACCAGCGCAAACCCAAACTTAGTAGCCGCTCTTATGATTTCAGGGACGTGCCATCACACCGATATTTCCCTTCCGACAGGGAAGGACGCGCTGCCACCGCTGGGATGCGATTTGAAAAATGCGGAAATGTGGAACAAGATGTGTGGCACATCTTGCAACTTGTGTTGCTGGGGCCAACGGACCCACAGTTGCGCGGAGACTTGCATTGGTTGATTATGCAAAGCTGAGACAAAGTTGAAAGCTACCGACGATTGGTGAGTGCAGGAAAGGGTGAGAAAGTTCGATTATGTGCATTCAAACGGCATTCGTCGCCCTGTATGGAATTGGAATGAGGTGGAAGCAGGAGCTGGGGCAAAAGAAGGTGGAAGAGGGATTTGGAGGTAAAAGTCGAACCCGCAAATTGGGCGTTATTGGAGTCAAAAGTGGCAGCAGTTGTCGCCACAGTTGCCCTGCTCCACATCTTTTTGATTCTCTTTAAGTAATCTGGAAGCCTCGGGAGCGTTCATTTGTGTTTGACAGTTGCCTTCTGACGTAACTCTGCCTTAGGTTGCACAACCTGGAGTTTTGGCGTTCCGACTCTCTACACATTTACGTACGTGTCTACATTATAAGATTAGTTGTACGTTTATTCTTATCATAACGTTCCCCACCAGGACGCGTTACAAACCCTCGCACACCACATCTCAAATCGGCTTCACATTCGCCAACCTCCGCAGCCACTCCATGACCAAAAACGTCGTGATCGTATGCGGCCCTATCCGGAACCAGTTCTTGCGAGTGGGGGGCGGTGAGTGAGTGAGTGCGTGCGTTTTCCACCGTGACTGAGCAATCAGCATGCAGGCGACTCACGGGGATGAAGCCCTGGTACAGGCCGAGAAACCCTTCTCGGCGTACGGTCTTGACGAAGCAGTCTAGGGTGTTTTTCTGGCGCGGCGGCGGGCGTCACATGGGTGGGTGGGTGGAAAGGGGGAAGGTAGACCGACTCACGTATTTTGAGAGTGATCCGTCAGGGTTTCGCTGCTGACTGGTGTGGAGGCGTCAAGTAGTGTCACTGCATCAGCGAGACGACGGACTCTTACTTCATAAACCGTGATTTTACTAAACTAAGGGGTTGGACGAGATTGTCACTTATCGAACTCGCAACCAGAGCAGTACCGGAACGCCTCACTCACTCAATAGGAGACGTCGTCAGTGCGCAGGCCAAACCCGCCCACATCGAACACACCAAGTGGAGGTGAATGCCCTCCCCCATCCACCCAGAGCGGAGGATAATGCCCTTGGAATGGTCATACGACGGCACTGGAACAGGTTCGGGTTCATGGGGGTCAGCTCCACGCCAACGTGAGTGACACCATCACGACCGCTCACGTTGAGTTCCCGTCAACAGCATCGCGCGTTGCACGTTGGGCCCTGTTCCTTGGTACAGCCCGCGAAGTCCCGCGGTCCGCACGATGCTGGTCAGAGCGTCCCACGTGTTCCGATACAGAAGGGTACCGTCAGGCCGATAGCTCTGCATTCGTACTTTTACGAGGTCTGATGTGGTGTTGCCGGAGGTTCGGGAAAGGGAATGAATGTGAGTGGTGAGCAATGGGATTGCGATAGGGCAGGGAGGCGGACTCCTCGGTCAGCGCCTAGCAGCGCTTAGGCCTCGGTGCTCGCAGGTCTCCGTCGCTCGATCCCCCCCCCCCCCCGCTCGCGTTGCTGGCACGCCCTACTCGCTCCAGCCCCCTCAGAGAACGTACCGCCATCGGCCTTTGCCGCCCCCCCCCCCCCCCGGAACCCACCAAACGGATTAAAAATGGCCGATCCGACAGCCCCCGAAAATCCGCCAGCGAGGAGTTTTTTCCACAATGCTTCCGGCTTTCCCTGCGTCTGCACGAAACGATGTCGGATGTAATCGTACAACCCCATTCGCAGGGTCGAGTACGATGCCTCACGAAGGAGAGCGGCAGTGAGACCTCGGTAGAGACCTCTAACGCCCTCCTCTCTCCAAATGACGGGAATCCCACGGATCAGACCCTTGTACCGTCGCGATTCACCCTGCAGCTGCATCCGGACTTTGCATACGTCGATGGGGTTCGTGACGAGAGCGGCTGCCATGCACGCGGTGCCTCCGAAAAAGAAGCGCTCCCAGGGCAGAGCATCGCTGTGTGAGGATGGTTTGGGGTGATTACCGAAGACGGAAGCAATCGTGAGGGAGCTCACCGATACATAACGCCGACCGCTGTGTCCTGTGGAGGTCCGAGCACATGCTGCCGAGGAGACGCCATTCGGCGGGTCGAGTTTCGGCGATTGTGGGCGGGAAGAACGGGCTGAAACTCTAAGGCAGGCAGCACTGACCGAAGCCGCAGCCCTTCCTCATCATACTCAGTGTGTACTCCGATCAACGCACGAATCCATCCATGTCTGCGCTCGCAACGGGAACGCTCACCGCGGACAGCGCATCGCAGTCAAAGAACAACAACTCGTTTACGAACCGGAGCTCGATCACCGAACCCAAGAAGCGAGGATGCACGCTTCCACTGCGATCCGCAATCATTGTGATGGTGCTGATCAAGTGAGTTGGAGAGATTCATTGACTCCTGAAAGCACAGCTCATCAAGCATTTGGCGAGCAGCATCGCTATGATCGCTGTGATCCTTATCGCCATCACAAGTGTTTCGTCTGGTGCGAGCAACGATGATGCCATAGCACAAGGTAGTATACGAATGCGCAGCAAATACTCCGCAGATCGCAGATCTTCAACAACTATGGCCTCCTAATCATATCTAAAAGGTACCTCGGACATTCGGTTATTGGCAAACGCGATCCAGAAAGACACGTCGATAGCCATCCGTAATCATATCGCCAACTACTTGGACAAGGTAACGCCCCGGCGTGACGCGTGACGAGCAACGGTGTACTGAGCGGTACTGAAATATTCGTCCGAACGTGGACAGATTATTGGCATCTGCAACACAACAACCAAATTTATGCAACGCGGCTTCGCGGATCCGAACGACTTTGAGTGCGTTCCCAAGATTTTCGCTCTGCTGTAAAGCGTTCGCGCTCTCATCTCCACCTGCACCAGCAAATCTGTTTTGTTCTTGAGAGACCAGGCCGACTTGGTCAAAGAAAACTTATACGTGAGTGCTCACAGAGCACGGCTCAAGAGCGGTATCCCTAACGTGGCCTTCTTCGCGCAGACCTACAGCTACTACAACAACGACACCATGGAGCAACTCGGGATCGGCCCCGTGCTCTCCAACTACACCACTTTCAGCAACGTCAGTGAGTTGCAATGTCTTCCCTTTGAGGGCCAGAGACTTGTTTTTGACAGGACCCGACCCGACCCGACCCCAGCTTACAACCCATCTGCGCCGCTGCAGTACTTTGTCCTGTACTACGCCAAGAACAAGACGTGCAACAACGTGTGTCCTGTTCAAAGCACGGCGGGGAAGCTCAGGAAGTATTTGTACAATGAGTGGGTTTTCCTCTCTCGCTGCTTCATGACGTCAGCAGTGGTGCTGACAACACGTGTTTTGTTTTTTCAAAGCACGACGCAATCGGTCACGACTCTGCTTGATATTGTGAGTGATAAAACGATGAGCGACGGGTGAGAACAAGATAAAAGAAGTTGATGAACAGACGGCCACGGAGTACAAGGCGTGGACTCGCACGTGGTGGATTAAGAACCAGGTACGGTGCGAGGATACATGCTTCCCACCAAACGGGAGTACGAAATCTCACCCCTCTTGTTCTCGTTTTGGTGCCACTTGCCAGCCCGCCGGAGACGTCTACTTCACACCCGCCTACGTGACCGTCTTCCTCTCCATCGTGCAAACAATCTCCTACCCCATCTACAACAGCACAAACCAGTTCGTCGCCGGTGGAGGGTTCTCGTTCAGCGTGTACTCGCTGTCGTCCGTCCTGGACAGCTTGCAGGGCGTGTCCACGAACAACACCCTGTCCTACTAGATTTCGCCAGAGGGAGCTGTGCTGGGAATGTCGGGGCTGGGGAGTGATGCTACGGTGAGAGTTCTCATTTTGTCGTGCAATGCTTGCACGGCGCAGCATGCCGCGTGCAGCGAGCGGGCAGGGCTGGGCAGGGCTGGGCAGGGCAGAAGTTCACTTACATCCGGTCGTGTTCTCTGCCTCTGCAGCAACTCCTCATTGGCACGCCGCCATCCATAAAAACCATATGGAACTTTCCCAAGAACCAGTACCCTTTGCTCAACATTTCGGCGGCCACGATCTACAACTACTCGGGTCGAAACCTGTCGTCGCGATTCCCGGACGCGCAGTTCGCCGTCGAGAACTACATGTACGAGGTTACGTCGTACTATGCCGCGAATTACAAGTGGATTATCGTGTCTGGAGCGGTGGGTGGCGTGATGTCGTGGTTGGTTAGTGGCTTGAGCTCTGATGGGTTGCGGGTCAATGGAATAGCCCACGTCGGATTACCTCCAAGGCACGGAGAACTTGTCGGCGCGGCTGAGCAGTCGTTACTCTCAGACGCAGAAGACTGTTATTGGGATCGGTGAGTAGGGGCTTTTTGGGTCGGTTCGAGCCACGTGTTACAGTACTTGAGCACCTTGATCTTCGAACATAAAAAAACAGCTGTTGCCATCGTTGTGACAATGTCGATCGCATCGGCAATATTCACCGAAGTGTTCATCGCGGTCCCTCTGCGCACAATGGTTGCCACGATCGAGAAAGGTGCGTGACGCCACACGTGGGTTGGCTGTCAACAATTGTCTCACAAGGGTAATCTATTCCCGAAGCCACGACGTTCGATTTCAGCGCGGTGCGCGACGGCACGTTGAACAAGTATACGCTCATTTCGGAGGTGCAAGTCACGCTGGCGCACTTTATGACGATGCTTACAGTGTTTGCCAACAGTCTGAAACGTAAGCACGGTGTTTATTCCTGGCGTGGATTTGGGAGTCATGACCTCTTTTGCACGACAGAAAACAAGGAGCTGACCAATCCAAAGAAAGGGAACATCATGTCCACCGCGTCGGGTGGCCCACCCACTGCTTCCGTCAGCCAGCCCGTCAAGTCGATTGCCGCCTTGAACTGAGGCTGATGGTTGAATGACAATCATAATGCAAAGACAACTCACTTTACGAGAGTTTTACGAGAGTTTATCACAGAGTGTGTGTGCATGCCGGTTGAATTGGTGCCTCTGGTTGAATTCAATTTTCCGCTCGGCATTGTCGCGCTGCCCGTCTTTCGCTCGCCCCATCCGCTTTCGATTCCTCCCTCCTCCCTCCTCTGCAATGCACCGCGCACACTCTGCGCTCGCCCTCTTCCGATCCCCGTGCAATCGCATCGGCGCGCCTTCCGTGCGGTCCTTCTCGGCTTCCGCCCTTGCACGGACTGCCGTTTCCGCAGGTGAGACTTCAATACCGACTGACCGCATTTTCATGAAACTCGTGGCTGAAACGCACGTTACGCTGGCCGGTTGCGGGGGTGTCAATGTCAAGACGAGCGAGACATCGAGCGCATCATGCGATGGGCAAAGAACAAGCAGGACGCAGGTCCCGTCAGATACGAGCAATTCATTGGACCTGAGCCAGCGAGTCTGTTTGGCAATGCGAGTGCGATAAAGGAGGGCGATTTGGTCAGGACCTTCAAGGAGGTGGGTGATGGCAGTCTGAGCACAACAGGCGCTGACCGAGGTTCCCGTCGCGGAGCGGCATCGAAACCTAAGCGCCGAGAGGCGCTGACCGAGGCCATCACGCAGAGCGTGCGGCGAGGCCTAGGCGCATAGCGCCGACCGAGGACCGAGGCGACTGTCCCACGCAGAGCGTATGAACAACTGTAATCTCCTTTTGCACTGTCCTGTCCATGTCCAGGGCGACCCTCTCCTTCCCTACTATCACTTTTTCTACTTCCTCCGGCCTACACCCGAGTACGCGCTCGGGAGCGACGGGCACCCCGCCGACATCAAACCACCTTCTTTCTCCGAACGCATGTTCGCCAACGCCACGCTAAAATTCAATACGGACAACCCCTTACGCGCGGGGGATCGCGGGTGGATGGAGGACAGCATCGGCCCCGAAATTTCCGTCAAGCAGGGCGGGCAACGCGGCCCGCTCGTGTTTGTGCAGGAGCTGAAGAGGGTCGGCAATGATCGCGGGCTGTGTCTGGAAGAGATACGCAACGTGGTCTACTTCAAACCAAAGGCGGTGGTTGAGAAGGAGCGCGCCGAGGCCGAGGCCGCGAGCGGCGGTGTGAAAGCGGACACGACCGAAAAACCAAAGAAAGACGCCGCCGCCGGGAAGAAGAAGACAGACCCCAACGCCATCACCAAGGACACGCCGTTCGACTTTGAGAAAGTCGTGGTGCCGTCCAGGACATTGCTGTTCCGGTACTCAGCGCTCGTGTACTTCACCCACCGCATTCATTACGACCACCCGTACACCACAAAAGTTGAAGGGTACCCTGGTGCGTTATGACACATTTCACACTCTCGAGTCTTTGTGTTACTCACAGTCGTTTCAAGACCTCGTTGTGCACGGCCCCCTCGTGTCCTCGCTCCTCCTCTCCCTCCTCGACCACAACTTGCCGTCACCGTCGCCGGCCGCTCGCCTTTCGAATTCGCCACTTCTGGGACTTGAGGAGTACAGCTTCCGACTCAACTCGCCCTACTTTGTCGACCGCGAGATCAGACTCCGAGGTCGCAAGGTCGACGCGGGGAAGTACGACGTGTGGGGAGTGGACAACGAGGGCAAAGTTGGTATTACGGGCAAAGCCGTCGTCAAGGAGTAAATAATACATCATTATGCCATGCCACGAATCTTCTGCGTCTCGTAACAAGCATCGGCAGCATCGGGGTTCGATCACGTCACATCCACGGGTTCCAGCCCGACCATATCCGCCCCAACGCCCACGTATCTGTCGCCAGGTCAAGGAGGCAGTCAACCTGCTCCGCGACGGACGACGTTGTTTTCCCGACCGTTGCGCGCTTGTTGCGGGTCTTGTCACCGAGCGACACCTGTTCCATGTTTTTGAAGTACTTCTTGTCCCCGTGGCCGGCTTGCAACTCGAGGGCAATGATGTCTTGTGGTAATTGTGTATGTACTCAGCCAATAATTCGTAACCAAACCAAATGGGTTGAGCGGGAACTCACTTCCAGGATTCCAGCCTTCAAGTTTGCGACGTGCTATTAAAATTTTCTGGAAGGCAAACCAAGCCTTGGGCACCCCAGGCGTTGCGCTCCGACTTTCCGGAGTTTCGATGTCGAGATTCTCGAGTACCCTCTCAGCTGCAAACACACACGCGACGCTCAGCTCAAAACGAAAGTTTGGAAGTCCTTAATGTTGACAGCACTTACACATCTTCCTTGCACGTTCTGTCGCTCTCTTCGACCAATCCAACACAGGTTCTTGAATGAAAACATCCATCACGTTCAGCAAGTCTTCCTTTCCCTCTCGTAGAGCTGTTTCATCAAAATTTAATCAAAAACGGGAGCATTTCAAAACACCCGGACGGCACCAACTCACCAGACAGTGTAGTGATCATTGATGGCCTCAGAAGAATGTCCTTTCCAAGAGGGTTTAAGACGCCTTCCATTTGGGGTGTCAGGCGGAAAGGCATCAACTCGGGTATAGGGAGGTTTTCCGTGGCAGATCTATACAATTTGTCAACGTGAAGAACAAACAAGCGTAAACCGCCACCGAATTACTTGCCCAAAAGCGTGACCGAAATCTATGGCTACAATCCGCCCACTTTTCAAGCAGAGCGTTGTTTGAAAACTTGTTGAAATTCGTTGAAATGCATTTATCACGAACCTTTTAACATCTATGAGGTGATTCTCCAGATGCCGGTCACCAATTCCTTGTGGCGGACAGAACATTGTACAACAGTTCTGTGGCATGACCTTTCAGGACTCACCGAGTAGATAAGTTGCAATGCTAAGAGCGGCCAAGCTTTTGGTGAAGTTGTATCGAATATTCAAAAACGCTTCTGGAGTCACCGCCATCCGGTAGAGGAAGTCGCGAAGATACGATTTCGAGGGATACAAGTGAACCGAATTGATGTAAGAACGAGAAAGCTGATCGCCGTTGACCTTGGCCATGAGAGCTATGTAGTCTGCTCAAAAGAATAGAGTTGGCTCCGGTAGAGAGACCAGAATAGGCCATAACACTCACGGTCCGCAAGAGTTCCGGTGCTTCTGCCGCTATTGGCGATTACCCATCTGTTCATGTTGGCAGCCCCCCTATTGTATATTTCATCGCCGCACATTGATTTGATACAGTCACCGAGAGGTCGAGTATGTTCCTGGGGCACTGGTTTCAGAAGACGAAGGTGATTCATGGCAATTCGAACTCACAACCCATTCTAGGATTCCGAGCGATAACGTCATTGGTATCACCTGTAAGGAGTGAGTCGACGACAATTTGGATACTTTAGAACACTGTGGGAACTTCACCTTGTATGTTACGACCTCCAATCGATTATCTGCAGTCTTCACTGAAGCCCTGAGAATGCTATTCATAATCGTAAAGAGCTGCTCTATACGTTGATCTTGACGCAAATCCTCTCCGCCCTACCACACGATGTCAACACCAATCTGAAATGCGTGGGGTCAACAACAGTACGAACCTTAACCAAAACCAAGTGACTTTTTTCATCGAAGCCACGTATTTCCAGTCGCTTTGGTCGTCGAATTGAAGACATGCTGAGTATGGTGTTTCCAAATCCTGCAATGTGTACAACTTTCTCCATGTCCGGCTTTTGCAAACCTTCATACTGACCGGGAAGTTCCAGAAACTGATGAGTGAAGCTGTGTTAGATATTGTGGATCGATTCTGACAGAATTTCTTGCTTGCCTCTGGGAAATTCCGGAAAGCATCGTAGTCTTCCAGCCAAGGTGAGTATCGATTAAGAGCAACTTTCCCCGAAGAACCGACACCATGTTCTTTGTTACTCTTCGGAAACTTCTGCTCGACTCCTCGCGCCGCTTCGATGATTTGTTTTGGGCTCATTCGACGAAGGTTAGCCCCATTCGATCCAAATACGCTTTCAGCGAGAGGCCTCAGAATCTTCGCATATTCTTCATGTTCCCTTCCCAAGCTCTGTGAAGTCAGGTATTTCCTCAGTTTTCCAAACTGAAATGTAAAATTGTGTCCTCAAATCCTGGATGACACAGGAAATGCACAGTTCACATACCGAGGTTTCGATCTTGAGACTGGCAACTTCTGGGCGTGAATCATATGCCTCCTTCAGTCGATAGGATGTCACATCAGCTGGCTGAGAAACTTTAATTCGAACTCAACTTACCCTAACATCGCCAAGAAATGCTTTCCAAAAGTCTTTAGGCTCAGAAAGCTTCTCGAGCTCCTCAACAAAAACATCTGTGAGTGGAGATCGAGTGGCATCGAGGAGTTTTTCCAAATTAATCTCGCTTTGCGCATCAGGTCGCTCGGGGGCATAAAGAAACTGTTCCACATTGTTACCATCTCAATGAATCTCAAGTAAGACAGTACACGCACTTGCTCTTTGCTGATGACCATTTGATGATAAAGAGCACGAGGATAATCCTGGGCCAACTAGTTAAAGAGATACATCAGACATATTAGATTGAACCGCCAGGCGAGCACTCTCTTACTTTGTTCAGCACGTCAATTATTCGGCGACCAACGCTTTGATTCAACCGAGCAGCGAGTTGTGGTATCCATCGAAGGAACGTCCAAGATGGTATGATCTTCGCCTGACACTGCAAATGAGCTTCAACACAAACGAGCGTGTTTAAATCGCAAACTAACCCGATGCTCAAAGGAGTCGCTAATATTGTAAAGTTCCAACAATTGCAGAAGTCTCGGGAACAGGCGTATAGCCTCTTCTTTTAAATGACTCATACCCCAAAGAACTCTGTCAATCATAACATTTGCGTATCGATGGCGCTCTTCGAACAGCGCAAGAGTTTTCTAATACCAGGAGAAGGACGTCGTTGGAGAAAGCGAGGCACTGAAACAACCAAACCAACCTTTTCCTCGCTAGTTTCCAACCATCTTAAAGTGCGATCACATAAACGCGCAAGCTGAAATTGTGAGGCACCAAAAGTTGGCTGCGCAATAACAATTTGTTAATATCAACAAAACGATGCAAATATCTTGAGCACTTTTCCCACATCGACGATTTCGGTACCATGTTCTAAAAAAATATTCACGGCTTGATCAAGCCCTTCAAATTGATGTCGTTGTATGTCACTCGCAAACTCGTCGGACGTCTTTTTCATGGCTGAATAAATCCAGCTCTTTTTGATTTCAGTCCTGGACGAAATACTTTGGTATCCCCGATAAGCAATCTCCATTGTATCAGTATTTATGATGGGATCGTTGAGTGCGTCGAGGCAGTCCACTTCCTGGAGCAGTAGCTTTGCAAACAACGAAGAGGTTTTGCTTGATGCCTCGTTCTGTCGAATAATGTTGCTGTAATTTCAAATAATGTTCAAGAAACGCTTCAACTCACCTTGGCTTTTCCAAGAATGTCAAGAAGCGATACTATCGCAGTCGCACGAGTCTGAGCAATATCCAGAGCTTCCATATTTTGAGTCTGATTTACCACACTTTGAAGATTCAGTTTAACTCTCAAGAGCGCGTTGTCCACTCGATCATGACCCAGCGACCGCGCCGATTTGAGGAGATCATATCCCCAGCGGAAGGAATTTCCCAGAAGTGCAGCACCGGCGGCCTTGATGTAAATACCGCACTTCAGACCATTCACAACACTCGTCACGGAAGTTGAACCATTGGTTGCTCCGTCTACATCCATCGCTCTTTCTCCGGAATCAATGGAGCCTAAAAACTTGGTGCGTGCACTAACAATGACATCCCAAGCTTCAATGGGGTCCGAATCACGAGGAAACCTTTACGCAAAATCCCGAAATCAAAATATCTTTGGAGAGTCCTTTCTGTGGTTTTCATACTCACCGCGTTCTCCATGAACTAAATTTGTTTTCCACCAGAGAGAGACCGGAACTCTTCGCATTTTGTTTCATGCCATCATCGAAATCAAGAAACTCGACAGCCTCCCTAGTCTGAAAAGAAAAGTAAAGTTGCTGAGGAGAGCCCTCGTCAGTTAAGTTAACATTACCCGTTGAAGTTCGCCCAGCAATGTGAGTCTTGGTTGTACAGCTGATGGGTGAAGTTGTGCAAACTCCTTCAGGAAACCATCAATTGCGAGCCGCGAATAGAATCGACCACGTAAGCCGTCCCCGCTCGTAATGAACTTCTCCGCAACATCTATGGGTACGCAGGCGATAAAGCAAGGGTGTGTGAATCAATGCTTTGAGTTTGATCGTCACCTGCAGGGTAGCGCTGCTCGAGGAAAAGTCTAACATGAGAGAAATGTGTCAACTACGTACATAATGGGAGCAAATTCAGTGTTGATATTACCTTTTCCCATCATCTTTAAGAGCGTCGCTCAGGAACGTTTCAAAGTGTTCAGAAGTTTTCGGATTGTCAGTTTCCCGAAGATGACTCCGGATGTAGTACTTAATGTATACATCCTTGCAAACAAGTCGTGTCTGTAAGTGCAATAGATAAGGTCTGATCACTCACTCACTTTGTCAGAGTCATTCCACATGTCACCAATACGTTCGCTGTAGCTAGAAATAACATTCCATTCCCCAAGCTTCGCACAAACCTCCATGAAATTCTCGTCCAAGAACTTTCTCTTTTTAACATACTGTCAAAGTGCGGAATGTAAGTCGCAAAAAGAAGTTCTAACCTGATAATCCTCCATTGTCTGTGAAGAGTCCTCTAACTGGCTCTTCAAGCTCTCAAATGCATCCTCTAAATTGCCCGACATCTCAGCTGCAACAGATTTCTGGTACATGGAACCTTGCGGTGCAAGCTTGAATTCTGCAGTGGCTCGAACCACATCCATGTCACCCATACTACGATAAAGTGACGTTATTTGAAGCCAGTCCCCGCTCAACACCATTGCCGTTGGAGGGTCGACGTCCTTTCTTCTCCTCTTTGCACCTTGAGAAGACGACAGCATAGAAATAGGTACATGCCACCGACTAAGTCTCACGACCTACTTGGAAGTGCAACCACACCATCGTCTATGATGGCCTCGACCGAAAGGATCCCTATATCAAATGTTAGTGCGTCGCGATTGCTCGACGCAATGAGGGCGGGAGGACATCTTAGATATTCCTTCTCAAGCATCGTACGCTGAATTCGAATGAACGGAAAGTAGAAGGCGTCCATGCATCCCCAGAACTTTCACATTACGTACCGTAATAGCGGATATGACAAAGGGACTTCCGGAGGACCTCAAAATACCCTCAAAGGCAGTCTTAAGACGGTTTTTGAATTGATCGGCTTCTTGGTTCTTTGAGAAGACGTGTGAACGACAAGCATGAACAAAATACTACCATGTACACACCTTGAAGTCCCTTTCAACGACCAAACATACTCCTAGTACAACATGTATGAAGACCAAGGATGCAACCTCATTGTCAAGGGTGGCAAGGGATTGCAGTGGCTTGATCATGTCACTGTTTGGAATACAGATATCCGGCAAGTCTCCAAATCGATAACTTCGGGTGAGATTGACACCCCTTTCCCGAGTTTCCTTCTGTTGAATTACGACGTGAGCTTCACACAGGAGTCCAAAAAATAAAAACGAACCTCCAATACAAGGCGTCGGAGGTCTTTCGACTTCTGGGCGTATGCGCGTCGCGTGAAAACCTGCTCCTCTTGTGAGCGAGTCCGTTTTTCAAAGCGACGGCGGAGATGTGCGAAATCGTTTTCTCTCTGTTGTTGTGTTTGCTGCTTGCGTTGCTGTGTCGAGCTTCGAGGGCCAAGGGCACCTCCAAGACTCGCCGATGTCAAACTAGCACTCATCGATTCCAGACTCTGCCGCGCTGAAGCAAGAGTCAATGACGTTTACCAGCATCAAAAAATAAATTCTTACGCACCCAAAGTGATGGTGGGAGTGAAAATGGGGGGTCCCACTTGTGTTTCCCGTATTGCACCTTTGGGAAGCAAACGCACGGGCACCTGTAATCCGAAAAACAGCTCTAAACTTGTTCCCAGCAACATATGAAAAACATACTTGGCTCAAAGTCGAAGCAAATAGGGGCTGAAGAGAAGACTGTGCCGCTGCCGAGCCGACTATCATGCTCCATTCGTGAAATGTTGCGTGAGGAAGACCATCT
This sequence comes from Gonapodya prolifera JEL478, assembly GCA_001574975.1. NCBI lineage: Eukaryota > Fungi > Monoblepharomycota > Monoblepharidomycetes > Monoblepharidales > Gonapodyaceae > Gonapodya > Gonapodya prolifera. The sequence goes on from KQ965737.1 coordinate 489,014, forward strand.
TTAAAAAGAGGAGCATTGAATGCTGGAGAACTTTCCAATAGTCCGAGAAGCAGGTACGTTGCGTGGTGAAGGAACAGTCCATCAATCTTGGAGTGATACAGATCCCTTGAAGGTGAAATATGGTTAGGGCATACTAAACTGTTCACACTTGTGCCACCCACCCCGTAATCTGACCAAGTGCTCCAGGAACATCAGTAGTTATGTGGTCCCTCCAGAAACCTGTCACACTTTCTCGAAGTTTAGCGCTGGGGTCAGTTAGACCCTTGAGGAGAACAGCACGAAGCTGTGAAATAGTGGTGCCGTTCCATATCTCTCTCTCCAAAAGAGAAGTTATTAACCCGTAGAATGCCGTTCTGCAAGTAGTGGAAGGATGATCAACAAACACGTCTTCCAGTGATGGCAGCATTATTTCGAGAGCGCCTTGGTCGATCACACTGGCACAATTAATGAGTACTTCCAAAGCACCCGCTTGAACAACATCGTCTCGGTGTACCAGAGCTGACATCAGAAATCGACCTTTGAGAGCGCCAAAAATCTCCTTAATATTGTGGGTGTCTTGAACACGAGCTAGAACCTGTAGCGCCAAAGCCTTGTCTTCCCCCCGATTGAGACTGGGAAACAGGAAAAGAACTCGAGAAATATGTCCCACGACAAAAGCGGAAAGTTCTCGAGAAATGTGATACAGGAGCACAAGATAGTGATTTCTCTGATTTCGATCTCCTGCGACGTCTTCTACCTGTGGAGTGCAAGAGTGAGGGATCGGCAAGGAAGATTGCTTGATTAGCACTAACCACAGACGAGAGCAGGTCATGTAAACGAGTGTTCTCCGAGTCCTTTGAGAGCCAGAGGCCCGCGATCTAAAGCGCGATCGGTTCGTTCGAGCGCCTCACACTCTCTTGCCAAATTAGCGCTTACATATGCAGCAGCAATATACTCGCGTTTCGACTTTGACTTCATTCGGAGACACAAATTTTCGAACAGCCGCGACCCCAAGTCCTCTGTGAGGTCTGCATTTGGAGTTACACCGTTGACCAGGAAGGAATTCAAAATGGAGAGACCGGCAATCGCTGAAGTGTCGTTCTCAATATACCGAATGAGGTGTGGCTAGTGTAAACATAAAGTGATGGACATCAAGGATACTTGTGGGTATTAATAAATATTCGCTCACACTTGGGAGCACGAGCACTGTCTTCCACAGTTCCATGAACTCTTGCACAATTTTGATGTTGTTCCGGGTAATTTGTGTCTCTCCTGTAACATACGCATTTCTCACAAGAAAGTGCTGTCGTGGGTCAGCGACATCTCCACTTGTCTGGATCAATTCACTCACCATAAATTCATTGATGAGGTCACTGTCATCAAGAATCGGCGAGCTGACGGACCATGAAAGAAGGAGGATGCAACTATCAAGCGATTTTAGGTCCATGGTGGGCAAACGCAAAAAAAAAAAAACAAGATCGAACGGACAGATCTACGACATAATAGTTCAAGCCTTGCCCAAACTTTTCCGATTCAATGACCATTTTCATAAGAACAGGACTCCAATCCGCGGCGTGGCCTTAGGTAACATAAAATATAGTCAAGAATGTCGGCTCGACGACTTGCTGATGCCCTACCTTCAAATGCCTCCGGATAGTTGATGATAATTTTCACAAGAAACAAGCGCACGTTGACGTGTGTATCTGGTGCATTCACTTCCTTGTATATCTCCTCCATCCAACCTATGGATATCACAGGAACTTGTTAGAACACGAGCACACACGAAAATCGAAACTTTCTAACTTGGCTTTCTACCCCCTACCACTCCACTGGCCAAAGGAAACCTTTTCCGTAGATTCCAAATCAGCTCAAGAACAGCACGCATGCATGGATTATCGTTAATCTGATCGAGCTCAATGAAATCAAATGGGCTTCAGCAGAAGCAAGCTGTATCACTGTTCGTGGTTGACAACGCGGACAAAGTAACGAACCGTTCGTAACGTGTGCTTTCTTTTGCGGAACGCGACGGTTCAATATGTGTCAACGACGAATCGGACTTCAAGCTTTCTGGTACGAACGGGATATCGTCAGCCAATGAAGAATTCGACAGGAACACCGATGGCAGGTAATAATTCTTGCGGCTATCTTTACGAGGGATAGCCGCTTCCGTGTCCAACCGTGACCGGTACTCGTCAAGCCTCGCTTTTACGAAACTGGCTGGTTGCGCGTCGTCAAGGCGCAGGACGGAGGAGGTATCTACCAAATGCTTCCAAACTGTTGTGCGACTTTCTTTCCTGATCTATGGGATCTTGGGTTGAACACGTTGCAATAAATAAAATACAAGCAAAGAGACTCACCTTGAAGAGCAATTCAAAGTATGGCTGCTCGTTCGTAACCTTGACTGATGCCGAAGTAAAGTACAACTTTGAGTAATCGAAAACAAACAAGATAGCTACCAATGACGGATGAAGCGCAATTGAATGCACTACGACGCATATCCAGAGCTTCTGGAGATGACTGTATCGGGTCGTTGCGATAAAACCAGTTATCCAAACCAAGTCTCCAAGTGTACGCACCCCTTTCTCAAAAATGGCACCATATGACGTCCGCGTCACAAATCCAACAAATTTCTGGGTCGCATTCCATGTCGCACCAAGTCTATCGAAGTTTTGTGCTGAAAGATTCACTGTAACAGCTTAAAGGACACAACACTTTCCATTTGGTGTCGACAAAAACTTGCGTGAATTTACTCATCTCCAGAACATTGAAACAACAGGCTTTCAGTTGAAGTCCGGCGGCAGTCGTCGTGCTGGAACTTGGGGCCGCGGTAATCATGTTCGCGATGGTCCCAATATGCTAGTAAAACCGTATTAATACATTGATCGCCACATCCAAAACGATTTGCGAATCATCCTTACTCTCTCAAAAACTTTCATCAAAATCATTTCTTTAGTTGTGGAACGGACAGCAACCGCCATGACCAATTCAACCATTCTGCGACGGGTCTCGATGGGCTTCTCTTCGTCCCAAAGAAATCTATCAGCAAAATGACGTAAGTATTGAGTCGGCACATTTCTGCATCGGGGCTGGGAGAAACGGACTCGCAGCAAAACCCAAGAAAGCTCGTGAGATTTTCTTCATTCATTCTCTTTACAATTCCGGGAATTGCAGCAGAAAATTTGTTCTTAAATGCATGATCGGCCATTCTGCATACTTGTCGAATAAGAGCTCTCAATAGAGGAAGCCATCCACCTTGCGAAGATATCGCTTTTATCACCTGTGAACACAACGCTTCAGGGGCGAAATCTCTCAAATTGAGCCAGAACTCGCTCATTCTCGCACTTTTCCAAAGCAGATTTCAATCTCAGTTTGCTTTTCCAGTGAAAAAGAGTTGAAGTCTGATCTCTTTATATCGAGGGAGTCCACCAATCTTGTGACAGCGACTTCCACCTGGTTGCGAAGATCAATACAGGGTGTTTCCTTTGCTTTCGACACGGGCGCACCTTTTCACTCAAAAATACATCGACGATTTCGAGCGCGTCGCTCTTCATTCCCATCGGTATGTCAGTTGCGAAGAAGGACAAATACTTATCCGCAAGGAATTGCCCGATCTCAGTGCTGCACTTCCATTGCGGAAAAGTATGATCTAATTTGATCACTTTCTTGATCAAGTGGAGAGACGACCTGTCGGCAGCTAGGTTCAAACTCTTGAGTATGCGCATCTCTCGAGTCAACTCTTGCAGAAAAACTTTCGCCACACTTGATCGCGTTGATGGTGGCGTGACGGCGATCTGGTCGGCTGTTGCGCTAACCATCTCTGACCACCGTTGAGAAGATGACAAAAGTCCGAGAATGCGTTCCGTTGTGTAACGCCCCAAGTTGCGGGCTAGCTCTCTACATATGACGTCTTTGTACGTATTGAAGAACGAAGATGATTGGGAGGGAGAACAAGCCTAACCGAACAAAATGCAACCTTTCCATCTTCCAAAAAATGGTAATTTGCACTTACAAAGTAATCTACGACCAGTTTCTCTCGAGCTTCTTGATGAGGAAAGAGCAACCGCAAAGTTGCACTGCCCAATCGCAAAAACGCGGGGTCTGAAGGCGATCTCAGGAAATGGAGTGTTTTAAACAGGGCAGAAGTGATTGCGGACACGCTCTCCACTGCGAGTAATGTTTCTTCAGCGAGTTCCAAGTCGTGGAGGAGAAGTATGCGTTCAAATGCCTTTGCATGAACAAGAACATTCAGAGGATCGATTGTCAATTCCCACGAACGCTGATTGAGCAAAATGTTCTTGGCGGTCTCTGTGAAATGCCGCATCCCTCGTGGAAACCGATGCTTGAACAAAGGCACAAGCTCCCTTATCAAAGACAGAAGGTCATCTCTAGCTTCACGTAAGTACGGGCCTAATCCAAGGAAGTCCGACTCCAGTAGATATCGTGCTAAAACGCTAAAAACATGTTCCTGGAAAAGAGGAAATGTGGCCAGTTCCGATTCGGATGCTTGTGGTAACTTTCTAACGAAGACAGAGACAAAGCGGAGAACTGAGGTGAGGAGAGCAACTTTTCTGTGGGCGAGCGTTTTTGTTTCAGCAGCAAAAACATCATGCCATTCAGGAGTATGAACACCCTCCGTCCAACAGAGGCTCGTGGCCAAGAAAGCATCACAACGTTGAAGGAGGAGCGATTTTGGACTCGCAAAAATGTCTCGAGGAGAGATTGCATCATGGTAGAGAAGGAAGCCATAACCTTACCCATTTGACCAAACGAAAACGTTCCAGAGATGATTAGATTTGTAATCATGTTAGGAGAACAATGACCACACCTTCTGATGCAACGAGGAGCCAATCTGCCATAGTGCCCTGAGGTACTTCGAGGATATCTATCGGGTTTGTCCCGTTTGCAACCCAAGTTCGCAGCGCAGGACGGACTGGTGGTTCAAAAAAGTTAAAGACTTCAAATACTTGTCGAATATCTGCAAATAACTCAACCAAAGAGCAACCCAGAAAATGCAAGAGTATATTGCATGCATGCGCGGGAAAATTCACGCTCTTTGCTTCCGAACCCAAGCCAGAGCCACCGAGTCAGTGATTGCAGATCTACCTTGTCACCCAGTTCTCTAATCCTCCTTCGATCAACAGAATCGTTCGTAAGAGATTTTTGAAACTTAAGAATAATCCTTTCACAGTGTCGCAGCGCATCTTTTGTAAGTCTCACGGTCTCTGAAAAGTTGGGGTGTTTTCGGACTTAGCACACTGATTGATGATGAGCTCTTACCGATCTCAGGACTATCACCATCTGCAAGCTTCAGAGATATCATGAAATGAAAAAAAATTTCAATCACGTAAGTGTTGACAAGTGACGGTTCCACTCGAAAGACCGTGTAGAGTCGGTTGAAAGTCACCGCTTCAAATTTAGCCCATCAGTGCCGTACAATCATTGGTCGGATGAGCATCTTCAGTCACCTGCGCCAAGACGCTTGAGGGGGGCTGGATCTTTGCAAAGAAGGTAGAGCCGGAGGAACAGGGATTTCGCGTTTATCACATCGGAGTCCTGGACAAACCATATTCAAACATTAGCAGGTTGCTCCCATGGGAGAAAAGATCGTACGAGCTTACTTGTGTGGTTCGCCGAATGGACCATGCAAGAAATTCAGCGAGACATTCTCCGCCGAATTCTCGCAATTGGCCTTGCGCAGAAACAGCATCAACGCACGCATTCAGCATTATCATGGTATCACTTGATTCAAATTTCGCGTTGTTGGTGAACCAGTGGATTAACCCCATCGTAAGCGGTTTGAACAATGCGCGTATGACGGGATCATTGTCAATTGCAAGTCGCAGCATAACGGGAACAATTTTCTGATAATAGTTGGTAAGTCGACCCTGAAATAGCTCGCAAATCTGTTTTTCTGATTAAGTAACAACAAAATGTTGACACATACCTTTGATTCCCCTGTTGCATCCTTTACGCTATGAGCGGACGTTCCAACCATATGCAGAATCATCGCGTGAAGGAGTTCTCCAGCAGCTATTTTAGTTTTTCTTGCAGGTGATTCCTCCGCGAGCTTGACGACCCTTGGAAGAATTTCATCTAGCCACATAATGAGCCAGAGACTCCTGTGGTTGAGCACCGAAGACTCACCATAGGTGAGCTCCACCTGCATGTTCGGAAATGGGAGGGTGTAGATGAGTTTTCTGTCCGGATCCCATGCCAGCATTCCGTCAGCGCTTCTTAATTTCGCTGGTGGCAGGACAAGATGACTGTTTCCCCCAAGCGCACCAAGAAAAGACGCGATTCGGCGTTGTAGCAGTTTCAACGTTGACTCCGTCTGAAATTCAATGAAGTCAATCTTCTAAATTTTTTGAGTGAGGTAGAGAAAGTACCCACCTCGCCTGAATCATCCTTCCTTCGCTTAGCGTTCGAGAGAAGTGGTTCTGAGACCTTGGCTTTCCCTCCACCAGCATCTGAACGACCACCATTTGCGTCAAATTCGTACTGTCGAGCATCCGTGATTAGATATGGGTAAAGACTCGGCAAGACATCTTCCAGGACAATTCGCATTTTGGCAAAAGAAAACCGAGCGATACACCTCTCCAAGCAATCCACTCCGAGGTCTGCAATTTCCCTTTTGGTGACAAAATATTTGGTTATTGTTATAAAACCAGTAAAAATGTATTTGCACAACATACGGGTGTGATAAGCCAAGTTGAAACGCCATTTGGAGGGGCTCAGAGAAAGATGACAAGGAAACAAGCTCCGGCGGCGTCGCGAGCACGAATCGGAGACACGATGCGAGGAGATCACCCTGAAAGAGTTTCATTCTAGCCAGAACATCCTCTAAAAGTGCTGAAAGCTGGAGGGACATCGCTCCCACAACACTATCGCCATTGTACACGGAAGAGCTGGTGGCATCCTAATTCCCGGGTTGCTCAGTTGGAGCACGGAACAAACCTGCACATAGCAACACTCACATTGTTATTTGATGTCACCTTCAATGCGCTTTGAAAGACGTCGCGCTCAGTGCAATGAACCATACAAATAGAGAGAAGCTTGTAGAATCCTGAGACTAGCGGGAATTGTGTTGCCATACCGCCCCAAGAATCCGCCGCCGGTGAGATCCATTTGGTAAATTGCTGCGCTCTCACTTCTTTGAAGTAACGATCGCAAAACGAGACATAGTTCAGAAACAGGTTAAAGTCTTTGGGTTGCACAGGAACAAGTGCCGACAGGTCCCCAGATGGGGGCATAGTGGTTCGGTTTTGTGAGACTTGCACACCATCCTCGTTGGGTTCTCGAATGATGGTATTAAAATCGAGGCGCTCCGGAAAGGCGATGAAAACGCGCGCAGCAATGTCGTACACTTCTTCAAAAAACCCTTCCCATTCGTACATTTCACCTCCGCTTTGTGCTTCCTTTTTCACGAGGGTGTCTGCGAAAATTGTTTTCCAAAATGTCATGTAGATTGTGTGCGAGTGTGGCGGGAGATCTGCCTCCAGCTCGGGAGATTCTTCCACCGGTATTTCATGATCTTGGACGTTTTCATCTTCCACGAGATTCGCAATCGCGGGATCCATAGTAGGGTCGTCTGCGGGTTCCACGTTCTGCGGGACATCCTCCTTCACATTCCCTTGCGCTTCAACATCAGAAGAGGTTGTTAGTGGTGCTGGTGTGTCGGTGCACGTCAAAATGAGTACACGACTTGCTATCAACGTTAAAGGGCAGCAGAACTCAGAAAAGCCATTTTAAGATGCACGATTTTGAATATCAACTTCTCACCCATATTCGGCCAGAAACTGCGGAGAAGACCTTTCTTATAGAGTCCAAACATGACTGCTTGGAACGAGAGTGTTCCTGCATACCTCGCTCGAGGACCAAGTCGGTGGAAATTAAGAAACAGGGACCCGCTCAACCGTTCTTTAAGATTTCCATTGTCAAGAAAGGTACTTCGGATGCAGGCGTCATCTGCTTACCAATCGTGCTCATCTCTCCAAAGCCCACATGGTCTAACTCATCGATGACGTGGCCCAAACCCTGCATGTATGATCCGAGGTACTGCACGGCATCATCTGTTACAATGGTCGGGTCGGCGTAGAACAGGGAGACTGCCCGGTCTAATTGCAAAAAAACGTCCGAAACTGTAACCCCGTCCATGCTTTTGAGGGGTCGAGCAAGTGCGCCAAAAGAGCGGACGCAAAAGGCAACGTAGCGAACATCAACATCTTTTCCTTCCTTATTTGTCACGTCTCGAAGCACTTTGATGAAATTGGACACAAGAAACTGATGCTGGACGGTCAGGTATATTAACCTCATGTTCCAACAGTGAAAATGACTTACTTTGAGGCACGCTTTCGATCGGCGCCGATCAGCGGAAGGGTCACCAATAGCGTGAGTGATCTGGGTGGGGAGGATGCTATGGGCATTCCAGAAACAGAGCCGCGAATCGGTAACAGGCTTGACGAACCTGAGTAATAAACTCATCAAAAGACATTTGAGCTGCTCTCCGAAGATCTCTGTTTTGATGGAGGAAGGAATGCCGGAGATCGATGAAGGCTACTTCATACTTTTCAAAAAGGGACTCTCGAACAAGTCGCGCGTGATTGGTTAGGAAGTTGAGACCAGCTGTTAAGAAAACATCATTATCCTCAGTCAAAACTGCATGCTGAAAATTTTGGCGAACCTTTCAAATATAAGTAGTTTTTCCGTTCCAGAGGTGCACGATCGATTGCGCTCCACATGAGATTCGTCACTTGAGATCTCTGGCTTTCAGCTAAAATGACGCTGTAAGACTTTGTCTGAACGTTTGAAAGGCGGAAGGAATGTTACCTAAAGACTCCCATGGGCAAGAAAACAACACGTTTGTGAGGCAGGTCATCGCCCCCGCAAGCAGTTTCTCGGAGGCATCGTCTTTATTCTTGAGCTCGTCTGCAGTTTGGCAGACCCAGGTGACAAGCTGGACGAGTTTTTGAGACGTCAACACCGATGCATGGTATCGTGCAATGTCGGAAAGAAGTATGAGCAGCGATATTTTAACTGTGGAACAAATACGGCGTAATTAGAGGTACAAATACTGCTTAAAAGTAAAGAAGAAAATGTACCTGTTACTCCCAGCTTTTTAATCTGCACCACGAACTGATTCGATAATCTTTTGGGCAATGTCACGATTCCGCGTGTGTAGCAGCAGCTCCTACATCACCCACCGTTCGTACACTTCATCGATACCAAGCGCCTTGGGATCTGCCACGAGGCCTTCGGTCTCGATGAGTGCAGCAAGGATATCCAAGCACCCTGTTCTGATTTTGTTGTTCTGCTCAACGTTGTAAATGACCCAGCACGTATCCTATGTATCAGCGACATTGCCAACAGGGGATGGACGGGGAAAAAATGAGCCATGGACAAACAATATACACTCAAAGCAACAACTCGCACCTTGATGTACTTTACGTGGTCCACTACCAATTTTCCCGCCCTCCGCACATGATTTTCCACTAAATTCAGCAGAACCTTGTTTGCATCTGCCTGGCTGCTCCGAGTAGTGTCGACGAACTTGAGTGCTCCAGTCTTGGTATCAAAGAGGAGAGCACTGACGAAACCTGCCTCCCGTGAATTGCACGAGACGAGCATGAGCACGAGCAACCGGAATGAATTATTCTCCAGTCGTTCGACTCTGCAGTATTCAATCATAGTCTCGCTGACCAACGTACCGAAGTCTGAGTCGGGAAGTTCCTTCCAAAAAGCGACCGCGTCGTCCGCCAACGAGCGAGCATCACTGACAAATCCTTTCACCGGATCAGTGTTTCCCGACCCTTTAAAACTCTCGTTCAAGGAACGAAGAGTCGATTCCAGTCTGATCCGCGACGTCGCCATCGGGATTGCGAAGAGCTGCTTTGGACACACCATCAATGGCATGAGTCCAACCGTTTTCACATTCAAAATTTGTATGTATGCAGCAATTTCAATCGTATAATATTATGCAATACCTCTTCCGGGTTTCTTTTATCATGTCAGTAAGTTGGAAACCTCATTTAATTCGTCGACATCCACCTCGTCCCATCCACCCGTCTGCAAGTCCTTCACGGTCTGCCGCAGTCCCACCACTGATTCCCTGTAGCCGCCTGAGCTCAGAATGTCCCGGCGCACCTTTATAAGCTCCTGTGCCAATTCCAAGCTTTTGGACACAAGGTCCGAGTCTCGCACTTGGCGAACGATGGTAGATATGAGGGGAAGGACACTGAGTCCAAGGAGTATTGCTGAGGGAAAATCAGTCGTCGGCGCTGAGTCCGTCGCGACGTTTACAGTTCCGGCAGTCGAGTTTTGTGAGTGGGGGAGAGAGGGCATCTCGATGAGAAGGGGAGTCGCCGAATTTGTCGGAACGGCGGTACGGTGACTGGAGTCTCCCAACCCTCTCTCTGTCGCTTCATCCACGATCACGTTACGAAGTAGGAACACAATTTTCCGTGCAAGAGATAAGTTGTTGTTTTTCGCTGTTTCGCCATTCTCTGAAGGATCCGGAACCGCCTTTGTCAAAGTCTCTATGGATCCTCGCAAGACTGAGACGAGATGGTCAAAACCACGGAGACTCTTGAACTGGGACACGGCGACCGCGTTGCGCTTGAGAGCGCCTGAAGAAGAAAACGAAATCACAAGACAATTATCGAATCGGAATCTCGGACAACCGGTTTGACCGCACTCACCGGATATAGCGTACACGGCTCTTGCTCTTACCTCAGAATCAGCATCTGCCAAAGCTTCAACCGCTCCAGAGAGCCCTCCGGCCTCCAAAAACTGACGCTGCCCTTCTGGATTATTTTGCGTTACGGTGCCCAAGACCCATAAAGCCATGGAGCGTAGACGAGGAGAAACGTGTTTCGAAACGGCCATCACGGGAGGGTAAAGCTTGAGGACTGTCATATCTGTTGCGCAGGATGGTGAGTACGAGAAAGAAGGAAAGAAGGCATCGCCATCCAATGATGAAATTCCTCCTCGAGGTTGAGGTCGACGATTGGAATCCTCCCTGCCGTCTTGTATTGCCACAACAAGGCCTGCTTCTCGAAAACAGCCCACAATATTTCTGATTGCTTCTTCCAACTCACTGTTTGCGTTGTCCGACGATTCCACCAGCAACTCCAGCTCGTCGAGGGCAACCACCATCTCATCCACTGTCGATGACTCTTTACTAAGCACCTCTCCACACTCCCGCATCCTAACGGCGTCATCTTTGCCGAGAACGATGTCGATCCACTTTGGATCCTGTTGGGGCCTCAATGTCAGTTGTCGTTGTGAGAAAGAATGCGAGCGAGAAAGGGACTCACGATCTTCTGAACGGGATTCGCTGGCGTTCCGGGATTCTGTTTTGGTGCATCCTCCTTTGCGGTGGCAGTGGAAAGTGCCGTCGCGAAGTGCAGAAGGTCTGATGCTGTCAATGGTCGAGAGGAGGCTCCCGCGTTCGCGTTGAGAGACATCTTGAGTGGAAAGGGAAGTCGGTGGAACACCTCGCCCCCTTATGAAAGACAGAAGAAGGGAAGAGAAGGCCACAGAAAAATCTTTTGGCCTCAGCTCCACGACCGCAGCAACCCAAAGACATCATGCTTCAGGATGCGCAAAGCCTTCGCCAGGTCTTCCCACGTTGAAGATGCTTCGGGGATGGGGGAAATGAAACGGCGAAGGGCGGAAAAAATGAGATTTGTATTCCATTGTAATTTTTTTTTACAAGGTTAATTAGCAGAACTCCGTTTCTGCGTCCACGCCGTACTTCCTCGCCATCATTCGCGCTCGCTTTGCTGCCTCCAACTTCACGCCCACGTGCACATTTGGGCCTCTCCACCAATCCCACGTTTTCACTTTAATACGGATCTTCTGGAGGTGCTCACATCCACGTTTGGCTGCACCAGGTTTACCACCTGCAACGGCGCCTAAAATGGCTTCAACCACTTTCGCGAGATGCCCCGGTACCGCTGTGACCTTGCGCGAGTCAGGGTCTCCTTCACGTAAGAAGAGGTCTATATCGACCTTGGACACTTCGAGCTCTTCGAGAGAAGGTGTCAAGCGTCTGAGTGTGTCACCCAATCCTTTCCATCGGGATAAGGTCATAGTAGGTGCCCGTAGATTACCCGATCGATCGCGAACACCATCTGGAGGCATCGCGATAGCCAGCCGTCGTAGATTTGGGTACGAACCGACGATGGCATCGTCGATACCCGGCATTCCGTCAACCTCCTCCCCACCTGCGATGGCATTGAATCGATCTGGAACGTAGAAAACGGTTCCAAAGCTTGTCAGCTTCGGCAGGTGGTTGGGTAGCGATGTGAAAGAGTCGTTGAGGACGGTATCAGGGTTAGAGAGAGAGAAGGGACGAAACTTCGTGCGGCTCGCCCAGTTCTCGATTGAGATCGTTGAAAGATTCTTGAACGATGCGACTATTCGAAAGGTTTTAAGCCTGGCAGTGGTACGTAGAATGGCTCCTTGAGCATTGCTGGATTCAATTAATGCAGCAACGGTACTTACGCCTCGTAGAGCTCGCTCTTCGCCCCTGCCGCAATCTCCAACGTTTTAAGACTTTTCCACCCAGTTCCTAACCCATTCTGAGCTGCCCAGTCACCGTCTCCTCCGAAACCAATGAGGCGACACAGGTGGGGGTAAACACTGCATCCATCTGACTCGGTGGATACATGCAAAGTCTCCAATGACTCCCAGCCCTCTGGTGGCAAGAAATCGCCAAAGACGTCGATCAGTGTGAACAGTATGAGGGGAAAACATTAATATTGGTGAAATGAAATAAAAAAGTGGCCACAAGGTTCAGACACATGTCAACGTTCTCAAACGTGATCGACGTACCGAGATCCAATCCAACTTCCACATCAGAATCTGCCGCGTTCTGGTGTGTAAGCCGCAAAGATCGAACATTACATAGCCGTGTCCCTTCCCACCGAATATCTTCAAGGACTGGGCTCGGTAGAACAAGATGACGTGGATTGACGGTTCTCGTCAGGGACTCCAGCGATACCGCGAATGTGAAGTCTGCATATTGAACTTCGAGGGAATGGAAGAGCCCAAGGACGGAGCGCTTCATGTGATGCTCAAGAGAGTCCAACGCGAGATTTGCAATGTTGATTGGTTGGCGATACGCTGGAGTTGTTTGGTGTGCATTGTGGTGGCTGTGCACTCGAACCGCCGCCGAAACTCCAAACCATTGTTTCCGTCGCATAACAACGTCAGAGCTTCTGTCATCGGAGTAGAAAATTTGGGATCCACTTCGTGTCGCCCAGTAGCGGGGATAAAGAGTGCAAAAGTCTTTGGAGGGTCGGGTTGCATATCCATTTCTCGTGATTTCCTTGTCCTCGGGCGCAGCGTCATGAAATCGATCCTGGAAGGAGATATGTATATCTTTTGCAACATATAATCCGGGCTTTTTCGTATTGCTCCGCAAGTTCTCTCGCGGGTTGGGCAATCGCGACCATGGTCCTGGAGAGTTCTCCGATTTGTCCACAAGCGGACCGATCGTGAAGTCAAAGTTATTCTCTTGACCAGATGCACCATTCCGACTCATCGCTTGTTCCGTTTGCGATGTAATCAGTGATATGGAAACAGGGATTCGCCGCCTAGAAAATTCTCGTGCGAAATCACGGCAGACTAAGGGAAGTACCGTATAGAATGTTTCGGGTGGTACGTAAGGGAAGATTAAGTGGTAGTAGAGGACCTCGGGAGGAAGTCGGACAAGCCATGGTGCAGAAGATTGTGATTGGGAGGCGGCTGACAGCAGATGACCAGACCGGTGATAGATTCAAAAAATTAGAGGTGAGATTCGGCGATGCGGAAGAAATCGGGTGGAAAGGGGGGGATTCGAGGAAGAAAGTGGGTGGTGAAGATGTGACCGAGAAGACACCAAGATGCACTCTGCGATTCGACCAACCTTTCGCCGTAATTGAGCGAGTGACAATATTAGACTCAAGAGGAGGGATTCCGCCGATGCGCGCGGTCTTCTTGCCCATTTTGAGAGTATGGGGAGGGGGGGGTTTGGGGCCGTGAACGGCAATTGAATGCATGAACATTAGGGACCTTGCGCAAAATATCATTCGGCACTTTTCACTGATGTCAAACAATTTGCCAAGACGCAGGGTGAGAAATTTGGGAATGAGGATAAATTCGAATATGTTTTAATTAATAGTTTAGAGTATACTTGATGAAGCTGCTGCTTTAATGGAGGAGAATAACTTTTTTCTAAATGAGTGAAAATTGCTGAAGGAAATTCTGCGCAAGGTCCCTATTATATAAATAATTCAACTACAACGAAATAAAATAATAATTTATGACTGAGGGGCATATGTACAGCAAACCAACAGTGCCATCTCTCCCGCAACGGTGGCAATCTAAAACTTTCGAACTCGTGACTCTTGGTTGTACTTGTCGGTCGATGCAATGCGCCGGCGTTTCTCGTGTTGACGTTTCTCCCATGCAAGATTCAATGCTAAAGCGCAGTCGAAATCGAACGTTAGAGTCCTTTAGCAAACGCCTACTTTAACGAACGATGTGTACCCACCAGCGACTTGACTTCCTGCAAAACTCGCGATAATATTGCGATTTAGTACAGTCACACACCCAAGTGCAGTCCCTGTCAAGAACCATGAAAGTTCGCGTTGTTGAGCACTGGGTTTTGAATTTCGAAGTGAACGATAGGTGATGTACAATGCAAGAGCGTAAAATATGTGCCTGTAGATAACGAGAGAAAATGTTCGGAAAATGTTCAGATAAAACCCCCCAGCATGAATTTTCAAAGACACCTACGTTTCAAATGGAGTCGCAATAAGACCTCGCCACGTTCGGCGCATGGTCGCTGCCACGGCATCACCTGCTGCTCTCGGTACTCGTCGAGTCAATCCATTTGCGTAAGCTGAGGGATCAGTCCGGGCAATCTTTGCCTCCTCCAGAGTCCATTCCCATTGCAACCGAGCCCAGTGTCCGGTGAGTTCTGTTGTCCTCAAAAGCAGTTTGCCGCCATCCACAACAACTACCCCACTGGCCGAAGCAGCACCCTCGGCCCAAATCAAAGACTGTACCAGTACTCTATAGAACTCTTGGAACCATTTTGACTGGGAAATCACTCGTGCCCTCGCAATGACCACTTCACGGGCGAGCAATATAGCCCCAAAGCCACGTGAATCACGAAGCGATGGGTCAATTTTATCGTAAAGCTGACGGCGGTAATGGTTGAATCGAGTCAAAAGCAACCTGACATATTGCGAGAGCACCGAGACAATTTCATGAAGATATCGCAAAATTCTCCGAATGAACAAGGCCACATCAGGCGGTAGTGACTCCAAAAACTGGTTGAATTTCAAAACCGCAGATTCTGAAAGTTGCACGCCAACAGCATACGATGTATCCAGCAGTTGCTTCGCTCGTGGTTCAACAAATTCTTTCATTTCGGTGATCTTGGGGGCGACAACTTCTCCGAGCTCAACCATTCTGGCATTTGCAGTGTTTGCCAAATCGCTGAGAGCAGGTGCCATGACTTCACCCAGCTCTGTGAGCTTAGGTCCCACTACTTCTCCGAACTCTGTGAGGCCAGCGGTCACTGCAGCTGCGGCACGCTCTAGCTCCCCCGAGGCCTGGCGGAGAAGATCCAGGGTAGATGGTTGTCGACGAGGGGTCCTTGAGCCTACAACAGGGGGTTGCCCGACTGGAAGGGCACTCCTAGCCCGTACAATCGGTGTTCCAGGGCCGGGTGATGAGTCTGCGCTTCCGCTACCACTGTTCCGCCTGTTGTTTCCGTCAACATGCCCATTGCGGTATGGCTTCCGTCCGATTGGAAGAGGTGATAATCCTCCGTTTCTTTCCCGCCCAGACCTGATTACAACTTGCTCCGAGTCCGACTCCGCCGCAAAAGGCGAGTCACCTTCCGATTCAGCTTCACTTTCACCGCCCGCATCGGATGCATCTTCTCGCATCAATCGTCTGGACGAAGCATGGGCTTCAGGTCGGTCGTCCTCGTGAATGATGACAGTTCCCGCCGAAATTTCACCCATATTTAGCACCATAGTGTCTGCTGTACCCTCGGCAAATTGATTCACGGGTGACGCTCTTGCACCACCGAGAACTTCAGCAGAGTCCCCTTTTCTGGATCCTTGACCGCCAGAACCAGTGAATCCGGAAGGCCGACTTCTAGGTTTGCCTGATACCCGTGCGACCTCCGCTTCTTTGATGATTTGGACGAGTGCAATGCGTGCCGGTCCAGAAGCCGAGAGTGGCGGAAGAGACCCCGAGCCGTGGTCCACATTTCCAACTACATCAAGTGCTCCACCGCTCGAGGTAGTACGCTTTCTCCCTCCCAGCATCTCCGCTTGACTGTCGAGGCCGACATCCCGAGCCCCGCGTATCCACTCGAGGGTCTCCAATTCGACAGCTTTGGGCCGTTTGTCGGGCTTTGCCTGTAGACATTGTTCGACAAACAGTTGGGCATCGGGCGTCCACAAACCACCGTCTGTCTGTGAAGGCAGTCGAGGTGGTGGAACAAACGGGATTTTATACATCGCTCTCATTGGGTGCTGGTCGTAGTGCGGTGGTCTCCCTGTTAGAAGCTCGATTGCAGTGATTCCAAGCGCCCAGACATCTATAGCGGAAGAGTACGTGTTTCCCAAAAGAATTTCAGGTGCCATCCAGTACGGTGATCCCGCCACTTTCGAACGCGACTGATCGACAGTGCTCGACAGGGTTTCCGAAACGCCAAAGTCTGCAATCTTTGCCACTCCGGACGACGTGAGAAGTAGATTCGCCGCTTTAATGTCACGGTGGACAACTCCCTTGGCATGCAGGTACGACAATCCCCGAAGAGCATCGGAAATAACACAAGAGGCTTCCAGCTCAGTAAGCGGACGCCCTAGACGAGACATGAGGTCAGAGCATGATCCTCCAGAGCAATAATCCATCAAAATCTAATGGGCAATGACGGGGAGTGAATGAGGGGGGTTGAAATCGGAAGTGATGCGATAACTCTGGTCGCAACCTACCCAAACGGTCTGTTCAGCGGGAACGACAATGCATCCGTAGTACTGTACGATGTTGGGGTGTGAAGCTTGTTTTAGTGCGTCGATTTCTTTCTTGATGGAAGCCCGGTCTGATTCCAGCTCCACAGGAATCTTTTCGCGCCGAAAGTGAAGAGGGGCGTATCACAGTGCTCGTAAGTTCGCAATACAAATTCAAATAGATGCGATGTGTAAATGCTCTCACCTCCTTGATGGCAAGGACAAACCCGCTCGACTTCAACACAGCTTTCCATACACTTCCGAACGCTCCAGTCCCAAGTTTCTCCTCGAACGTGAACAGCGAGCGTGGGTCAGCATCCGAAGACCACGTCAGGTCTTTGTCAACTAGCGGTGCGAGAACGGAGCACAAACATCAAGCGAACGAGTGTTGGGGATGAGATGACTTTCGAGTCTCCTCATCAAATCTACACAGCTATGAGCCCACCATGCACCTCTTGTCTAAATCCAAACGGAGCCGAGATCTTGCTCCGCATCTCGTTTGTCCATTGGGAGGACGATCCTGTGGGGGAAGACTTCTGGGGGGGAACCGCAACCGTCTCCGAGTGCTCAGACGCAGGATCGGCACCCGTTGTAGCCGCACGGAGGACAGCTACGGGCGGTAGGGAAATGACGGAGGGGGATTTTGCCGTCCCAAACAATGATGGTCTGGAGAACTCGGGAAGAAGGGGGGTCGATGTTGGAGCAGATTTCTTCTTAGAGAACATGCGAGGGACTCCGCAAGGTGATGGACTGGTCAGGAATGCTGGGATGAGGCCGGGGTATCTGAAGGTTATGGAAGTTTCAAGGTTTAGGCCGGGGGGCGAAGAGCGAAGAAGGACTGTCAGGGCGACACCGCGCAGGATGGCGCGTTCGCCACGAATTCTGGGATCGTGACGCACCGGGCGCAAAAAGTGCGCTTGCCTTGCTCCTTGTTCCTTGCACGGCAACAGACTTTCGAGCTGGAAGAACACCTTACACCGACATGAGGCACTCCTGTTGTGTCATCCCGAAGCCATGTGAAAATAAAATCACGTTCACGTTATCAAACGATTATTACCTTTTCCAGTTAAAGAATTTTATATTCGAGAATGCTGATATTGATCTTCCCATTTCGCGACAAAAGTCGGTTCCGACATGCGGGCACCTTCATTCGTACGTCTACAGTTACAATCAAATGCGTTCTAATGAAATCGACACCCGCTTGGCATTTTATCCACACGTCAGGAGGGAGGATCAGATTTAAAGTTATGAAGAAGTATTTACGAAGAATGAATCCCACAACCCTTTGCACCTTCAATGTCCTACGACGAAGTAAACCACATTCAAAACGTTTTTCGGACTTTCCCAGTCCGCCTATCCATTCCTACTCATGAGCTTGGCGACGTAAAGCCCTCGCAAAGGCGGACCAAGAAGCTATCTCCCATCACAGCTTCCGTCTCCCTTTGTATCGGTCATGATTTCTTGCTCCGGGGCTCAGCTGCACCCTGCTCAGATGAGCTGGACGTATTGGATGTCTTGCCCCCACGGGGAGAGTTGGCTGAGATTGGATGTCAAATATCTGTCGAAGGGCAGTCGCTCAATTCCCGAGAAGTGGAAGCAGTCAGTAATCTCATAAGGCAGGATACTGCGTGGCTTGGTGTTCTTGGAGTGGATTGGAATGCTGAAAAAGGTGCGTGCGGGCAGAAAGATACATGACGTTTCACATCATGTTCGCACAGCATTGAAGTAAGACATTTGCCATGTGGGAAGCTGCTAACACGAAGCAACAACACTTACACATCTGCTTTAGATGCTATCATACCTCGCAACCCTCTTATTCTTCATCCGCGTCCAGTGCGCTCTTTATCGGAAATGACGGATTCCACTAGACCTCACCCCTCCATCGTTCCACCCGTATTCTGGACACTTTGCTCTATCCAAATTCACGTCTCGATAGGAGATGACCGATCTGAGAAAAGTCGATATGATCCGATCCAAACCCCTTCACAGGCTCTCGTGTCGGGAATTGTAGATGCAATTTGCAGGGGTCTCAGATCACGGACTCCACTTTGCTTTTCTGAAGAAGCCAAGAAGGTGACTTTAACGTTACCTCCGTCCTTAATTTCTGCTGTGAGCACTCAGCTCCTCGTTTAGGACTTCCCGACTGCAGCTTTTGCTCTCGATTCGCTTTCTCGCACACTAGAGGACGTGCTATCCCATCCCCCTGTGGGCCAAAACTGTGATATCGAGAGTGCCGCTTGCGAGGGTATGAGGAAAGATCTTGTAAGTCCAAGTTTTTTTGGAAACCAACAAACATGTGCCTCTGACTATCTGCTTGTGTGTGTCCCCAGCTTCAAATGCTCTCCTTCATCAGACAACCATCGCCGAATTCCCTCCTATTCCGACCACACTGCGTAATTGCTTGGAGACTCCGCACCCTCGCCACCCAACAGAGATTTCGAAGAGAGACCAAGCTTTGCAAGATGCGGTGGAGAACAAAGGTGTTTGATTGAGTTGACGTCGCCGGAGCCAGATATATGGAACTGACAGTCTTCGCACACAGAATGTGGTACTGCCGGATGCAACTGTTGTCCCCAACGCCTCTCCTTCATTCGATACTGTAACATTTGCCCTTCCAACGAGCTGGCGTCAGAGCCAAGTCAATGCTAGCACGGAAGTGGGAAGTTCATATATGGTGGAGGCAAGCGATTATATCAAAAAAGATGACGACTGGGAAGATCTAGCATTCCTTATGGACTCTGCGTCGGATGAGGATGATTTGGCGTTTCTTGTGGATTCAGCTTCGGATGAGGATGATCTGGATTTCCTCGTGGATTCGGATGACGATGATCTTGCTTCGCTGATGAATTCTGCTCTGTCTATATGAGTAGTTCGCTTACAACGTGGTGAAAAGAGAAAAGAGGGGGTAAAAAAGAGCCCCTATTTTGTTTATGGCCACAATCCACAAAGGGAGCCTGATCGTCGCCAAAAGCGGCGCAAGAGAGCTCTCCGACGCCTTCTCTCCTCGCGTTTTGCCCACGAAGGTTGGAGTGATGTCAAAAAAGAGTTCGAAAGGTCCGTTGCCGAACGTGTCGAGTGGATATGTCCTACCTGCTCTCAACTCGATGATGGTCACAACTAGCCCATCACCTCACACGAGATGGGACAACACTTCTCTTCGATGGCATCGCTCCGCTCCTCAAAGTCTCTCTTCTCATCCTCGCTGTAAATACCCGCCCTATGAAGAGCTCCCTCGTCGACGAAGATCTCCTCTCCCTCCCCCGGTGAGCTACTCTAACATTTTGGTCATGTTGAGTTTTGCAACGACTGACTTCTGCACAATCCATGGATCGTTGCTCTTAGACTTCTTTTGAGCGATGGTGTTGGACAAGTTCATGTTTTCGTGAAGAAAATGACCCCGGAGCATGGAAAACGTCTTGCTGCTGAAGGAATCAACACTGTTATTGACATTGAACAATGGGAGCTACGTGGAAAGTGAGTTCAAAGTACTTTGATAGGGTCATACGAAGCACATTCATTTTGTATACCCAGCAATTGCGTCGTGGAAGAGTTCACGGACATTTTCGGAAGGCTCGATCAAGAAGCTTTCCTAGTCGCGGAGAAAGCCGCTGCAGATGATCAACTGGCAGGTGCGCATTCCATTCTGCGCATACGATTTTATCCTGATGTACTTTTATTGTTATGTAGCCGAAGCGGAAGAGTCTCTAACGCTCACGAAGAAGTCCAAACGTCGAGCTAGCACGAGGAGACTTTCTTTCGAAGCAACACTTCCCACTGAAGAAGACGCGGTTCTCTTGCGTCCAGCTTCGCACCAACGGACCAGGCCAATTTCTGCGCCACCTCAGCTTGATATCGTGTTTGAGCCCTTATGCAGCGATGAGAACGTTTTACAGCTACGGATTGGTCCTGGAAATGCTGAAACATATCGCCAGACGAGTGTTGTTGAGGACAGTGAAAACGCTTCTGCGAGGGAGACGAGTGTCCCAGTTACTGGGACACCGTCGGAATCAACGCAGGCACAGCCATCGCTTTTGGTGGATGAACGCAAAGCTGTGTCGGATTTGCAGCAGTTGGGATTACGGGTTGAATCAACTGCTGACGCTATCCCGGAGAATCTCTTGCAAAAGAGGGTACACCAACTGAGGAAAGTTATCGAGCTCTTGACAACATTGCCAGGCGGTGGCGTGACTGGAATCGCCACTCTTGGAAGCAAACCAACACCGACACCTTCTGAACTGGTTCCACCTCCCGCCTACACCCCAACGCCAGGACCGCCATCTGGTGTCATTACTCGTCCTGCCTTGCCTCCTCCGTACACTCCAGCCCAATCTCAGCGGTTGCCAGCCCCCAACCGGCCACAATTGCCACCAGCCTACTCCCCCTCTCCACTTCCCGCACCCAGGCCAACTCCGAGCCTGCCGGCATATGCTCCAGTCCGCGGACCACCTCTGAGCGTTGTGCGACCAGCCTTTCCCCCTCCGCCAAGGCCCCCACCGGCATACTCTGTAATCCCTGAACCAAACCCCGCTGACTCCACCCGACGACTTTCTGCCGTCGTGCGTCCCTCCCAATCCTCAAATCGCACGTCAATTTTGTCTATTGATCAAAGACCTCCTTCTATCGTCGTCACTCGGGAGGAGCCGCCTCCGCCTTACGAGGACTCGGGCGTAGGGCGTGCCACGAGTGGCCAAGGTGCTTGGGTGGATGTGACAAGAAGGAGAAATTGAAGGAGACAGGAGATACCCTCCCAGCAAATCGTATTTGACACATAGCACAAAGCAGCATGATTCAAAAATTTGAAAGAGTGATCAATAATAAGAAGTTTTTTTTGCTATCCATCAATGACCATCAGATTGTCCAGCTTCGCAAGTCGAACGGCTATTCTCGTCCGAATCTCTTTCGTGTATTTGTCATACGGGTTGAGTCCTTCCAGATATTTCCTCAGCGCCTCCAGATCCTCCTTCTCGTCGGCCGTGTCATCGCTTGAATTCCACCAATTTTCGGTGAGCCGGAGGTCAGAATGCATGGTGCGCAAGCGACGCGAAAATGTGACTAACAACCCTTCCGAATCAGTAAGAGTGGAGGAAAGGAGGCCAGCGGATTGAAGAGCACCCAGATGCTCGTCCACATCGTGAAGAAGTCTGTCATGGAATATGAATATGTGGTGGTCATTCTCCCATTCCAAAAACTCCGCCAACTCGCGCGAATGACCCACCGTCCCAGATCCGCAAAGAGGAACCTCGTTCCCATCGGAGCCTGATCGATGCCGCCACATTTCTCGATCCGCTTCGACAGCTCTTCAGTGGTCGCACTCAGCCTACTCCAGAGCCGTCTCCATCGCTTTCCCGAGTGCCACACTGCCGTACAATGTCGAGCAATGGACTCGAGCCACTCTCGATGGGCAATACCACCACCCCATATGGTCAGTGGTGTTCGCGGAGGCAGAGGCGGAGGTGGAGGCGAAGAGATATAGTTTGCTTGGAGTGAGCGAGCGGTGTCGTCGGCGGGGCTGAGCGCGGGACGTTTCCGTGGTTTGTCCGTCAACGTGGCTACGCCAGCGACAGACTGATCCGGTGATGCAACGGAGGACGTCCCAGATTCGGGCGTGGGATATTGGTGAATTGGAGCGGGTGCGATGGGTTGGGTTAAATCGTCGAGCATGTTTGTATCGAATATTGTTGGTTGTAAAGCCAGCTGGTCGGCGAGGAATTGCTTTCCGTTCAAAAATAATGACTGAGTCATTAGCGGGGCTGAACTAATGGGCATATTGGAGAGTGCGTTGTAGTTCCCGGACAGCAGTTCCAGCATTTGAGAATCGAGAATCTGCTGGTCAAGAGCGGACATAATAGTCGGGTCCAGAAACGGATTCCCAGGTGGTTGCACCTGTGTGTCAGCAGGAGAGACAGAAATGGTTCCGTGCGCAGGCTTGAAGTGCTTCTTCAGGGAAGACAGATTCACAAAAGGCTTGAAGCACATCTAGTACGGTGCACGCGAGGTTTCGTTGACACTCCGACACCACGTCGACATCATCAAACAAAAACTCACCCCGCAAGAGAAGTGTTTCCCGTGAGGGTGATGTTTTTCGTTCTTCATATGAGCACGGAAGTTGTGATCCGTCAGCGTCCTTCGAGTAGACTCCGTTTGGCATCTGCGTGCACCAAACACTTGGTGTTCGCAAAAGTATCGACCGTCCCACCAGGCCCCGCCATATCTGCTCTTCGCGCAAGCCAACGTATGCTCAGCTAAAGCACAAAACGCCTCGGATGCGCGGGTATAAGGGACAGTGTCGGTATAGAGAAACTGCGAGTCCGACTCGCTCCAGACGACCGGTCTCTGCACGCATGGCTCAGGGATGAGCTGATTGCATATTTGGCACACTCCGTGGGCAGAAGGAGCGGAGGGGGTTTGGTTCTGACCGGAGTTTCATGGTGTGTCACCAAGTTCTTCAGAGAGAGGGGAAAGGCGTTGAACCAACCTGTGTTACGTTATCTGCGATCCCATCAAACAGTCCCAGAATGTCCTGATTCTGATCGTGTGGTGCTTGGTTCATTTTCCGTTTTCGGACGAACTCACTCAGTGCTGTGGCCATTGCGGGATCAATGGCCGTGAGAGAGGGTGGAGCATTTGCATGCTGTTATGGAGCTGTGATATTCAACTTTGGATTGCTGAAATCCACATCCAGTTGTGACGTATGTAGATACGCATCCACGTGCTATGAACTGTCATTCTCATCTCTTGTGAATGATAGATGAGACTTGTCCGTTGTTCGTGTCTTGTTTTCTTGGCCGTTTCGGTATTGGGGACTTGTATGACACAAGCTTTGAGGATGCACAAAACAACATTGCGGATTTTCCCGAGGGAGGCAATTCATATTTTCGCAACCACACTCTCGTTTCTTCCGGGACGACGACGGAGACCATTTCGAGTCGTGGCTGCGATCCGCGCTGAACACTCGCGGCTAGACGGAAGAAATGATCGGTAGCGGGGCGGGTTCACGTGCTGCCGTTGACATGGCAACGATCAGCCCTAAAACGAAAGTAAACCGCATCGTGGGGGAAAGGAGAGCGGAAATGGGGCTTACTGGGAATACCACAATGTGGACGCTGCTCCTCTTCGTCGCGGTCTTCATAACCACGTCAGTCACGGGTACGGAAGCGTATAGTGTCCTCACCCACCACTTGGTCGCGCGACAGGGAGGGCTGCCGGCGACACCTGAGCAGGGATCGAACATTCCACTCATAGTTGCCTTATCGCTTACTGCTGTGGCACTCCCACTTGTTGTTTGCTGCTGCGGCAGAAGATTGGTGAAGGGCTATTCACGTCACATGGCCTTCTTTGACGACGGGTCCTTCTTGTCGCCGGGGTCTGAAACAATTTGGGATCTGCGAATCGACCCGACAATGCCGTGGTGGTTTGTTCACACCAAGGGACGGACGTTTGAAGCGAGACGACTGGCAGGTGAGCGTCGACATTTTTATTATGCACCCGGATATGCTTCATCTCGGAGGATGAAATGATGAGAGAGTTATGACAACACATGAATGACGTTATGGCAGAGCGTCTTTTCGTCGAAATGCTCTAACACCTCCCTCGCAGGCTGGCGCCTCAACCATCCCACAACACCGAGCCAATCACCCAGCTCTCCTGCTTCTCCCACTTCTCCCACCGCCACCGTAGCTCCTTCTCCGCATCCCGCCGCTCCACCCACCACAACTACCACTGTCTTCTCCCCGTCCGAAGAGCAATACAATGAAATTCGCACGAGAGGAGCGTATGCGTGGCGATTCGCTCCGGATGGGGATTCGACAGAAGAAGAGCGGTGCGTACACAAACGTGACGGCGCCGGGGGATGGCGGGGATGAGAGCGCGGACATGCGGAAAGGTCTCTTTTTGTGGACAATACGTGATCCCCGCGGATCGTTATGATATCGTCGCCTGAAACTGCACCGTTCTGACGTCCCTCCCCTCATGTTTTTCCTGTTCGATAAGATCTCGTAATTTCATTAACCCTACTGACTTTGACTTCGAAGTCATGGATCTTGACAGGATCAGGAATACATGGGGTGGTGTCACCGTACACGAGGGTGAGTGTTGGGTGTCTTGGCGGGCTCTATGAACACATTGACTCAACAACACCCATCGTCTGCCCAGGCTTTAACGCCACATTCCGCCGTCGAACCGAGCGCTCCATCGTCTCATACCTCCCGCTGCACCTTCCCGGTCCTGGTTCCACTGGCCCGGCTCTAACTCTCTCCATCGCCCACCGTCCCCGCACGTTCCTCTACTTTGAAGTTCTCATCGCCGACACCAATTCCACGGCGCGGCGGCGGCTGCAGCAAGAGGTACAACAGACCCAGTCTGATGCCGCGCGAAGGGAGGAAGAAGACCTCAGGGAAGCGATGCAGCGGAGTCTTCGGGAAGTCGGAGGGTCGGGCGTTGCGGAAGGACGGAGCGAGAAGTATGGCTATCCCGGACCGTCGACGGAAGTGACCTCCCCTCAGCCCGCTCCTCCTTCGCTGCAAGGGCAAGACGAATTTTCGGCCAACGACGAGACCGGCCGATCGAATGTCCATCCAGACGAACTCTCGACATACGATGATGGACGCCGCGATTCTATTAGACCCACCACCAACAACCGCGCACCGCCTCAGCCGAGCACGGAGCAGACAGCGGCGTCGTCAGTGGAAACCCCACCGGCAGCGCCAACGTTGACACTAGGGCCGCAGGATCGCACCCCGATGGGCAATTGGACAGGACGGTACGCGCCCCCAATCTCTGTGGGACTCGTTGCTAGACCATACCCCCCCTTTTTCCGTGAGTGGTTTGCAATCAGGCAAAATCGACATTGATTTCACATCTTCCAATGCAATAGTGCCCGGACGCTACCCCACCTCTGTTTCCTATACCGTCAGCTCCAATGGCGCCTTCATCACGGTGGCTAGGGGCAAGGGTGGCGACCGGAAGATCACGCTCGGCCCAAAGTGGCAAGCGAAACAAGGCGATACAATTGGGTGGGGCTATTACCCCGAGACAGGTGCGTGGTCGGCTAGTCTTCGATTGGACGCCATGGTATAACTTTGATAATTTTGATAGGTGCTCTATTCTGCACATTCAACGGTCGCCCAATACCGGTGCCTCAAGATACCGGTCCCTTCCCCCGTATTGTCGAAGTCCCCTTCTTCTCCGCCAAAGTGCAACCCACTACGAGGACTGGCACGCGGGGGAACTGGACGCGAGTGTCCACCGGTGGCCCTGGAGAGTACGACGACGACCGAGGGAAGGGGAAGGAGAAGGAAGAGATGGAGAATAAGGACGATGTTGAGCTGGAAATGGATGGTTACATTGTGGCGAGCGGCATGAAGTTAACGTGGTACCCTACTGTTGGGTGAGTCCAAGGACATGATTAGAGTGGGATGGGCAGCTGATAACACCGTTGTGCATCAGTTCTCACGGGTCTTGTCAACTCCTCATCAACTGCGGTCAGCAACCCTTCATCTTTGGAGAGGCCCAATTTTATGATCAGCTGGGCATGACCCCAGGCGACCACCATGGTGTCGAGGTTGGGGATGATGGCGCGACCATCCACGAGGACAGGGATGCTTACGAGATGACAGAACGGGAAGCCACGAGTATCGATCTCCACGAAGAGCTAGCCAGACTGCCTGCGAGAAGAACGAGGTCAGACGTACAAATTTCAGTCACGGACCATGGTCCTACTGCCGGTCGCTCGTCTGATGTGTCTTCTCCTCCGCCACGGATCGAGCGGGTGGATTCTACCTCGACCGTCGCGTTGCTGTCTTCGTGGGCCGTTCCTGCGGAGAACCCTCGGATAGCTCATCCGCTGTCAGCTTCACGTCGTGCTTCCATGGAAATTATGGAGTTGGAACCCACTCATCAGTGGCCAGCTCGTAGAGAACAGTATCTTGGTCACAGAGCGACCGCGACGGCATCCTTGCCGGCGTCACCCGTATCTCCCCGACCTGCTGCGTCCCCATCATCACCTCGATTTGGGCCCATTCCGGCGAGTTTCCGATCGATTCCAACGTCTCCTTCGAGCGTTCCGGATTTGTCTTTCAGCATGGAACAAGCGACCTCTGGCCTCCGTGGTCGGCACATGTCTTACGCGTCCATGACATCTGTCTCAAGTACATCCACATATGAATCCTTTGGAGCGATTGGGGCAAACCCGGATCTCGACAATCCACCTCCAGACTACGAGGCATCCGTGACCGGTTCACGAAGGCGAAGCCTCCTGTCTAAACGTAGGGGGAGCAACGCGGACGCTATGTCGCCCCAGTCACCGCGATCGAGCGAGAGATTCATGAGCATTCTCAGTGGAGGACGCCGGGAAAGCGGCCTGCTGGCGGCGGCGCGGAGGGGGAGCGAGGTTTCGTTTGCTGGGAGCCAACGCAGCGCACCACGTGCGGCGGGCGAGACGGGTGCGGCGCTTTTACCCGTAGCGGAGCAGGCCGTGTCATTTTCGCAGGGGAATAGAGTGACAGACACGGTGGAGGCGGTGGAGAGAGCGGTGCCGACTGCTGCTCCTCCTGAGTACGCACAAGTTGTGAATGTGACGAACTCAAATTGATGCGTTAGCATGTATTATTTATATGTAGTTAACATTGTAACATTTTGCTGTGATTAAGTCCAAGACATCGCTACAAACTAAGAACAGTCGTTGGGAGTGCAACACAATTTCTTGGCGAGGGGGTTATGTCTCTATTGCGCTTTCGGCATACCAATCACCACTGCTGTCACTTTGAATTCATTTTATATTTTATGTCGAAAGCTCGCAACGTCCACAAAACTATCAAGGCTACCTAAGAGTGCCAAGAAACGCCGACATGTTCCCGCGATCTGGCTGATGACTCGATATCACATACGAAATGGCCAGATACAAGTACAAGCGTTAGTTAGGAAACAAAGATATCACAGCGCCCCCTTCACTCCCTCCCATTGATAACTGGTGCCCACGCTGCGATAAACGAAAATCAAACTCTCAGTATCGACGCCACAACCACGCGAGAACCCCAAGACTTACAGCTGGTTCGTGACCTGCCACAACCGCTTGGCGTCCGCCTCATTGTTGCGCTCCGGCGGCTGCGTCTCCGAGACGTGGCAGTCCTCTAGGTACGATCCGCCCTTGCCCTCAAGCTCCCTAGCCAGGGCTGCGTAAATGGACGTCGAAGCACCCTGCGACACAGTCTTGAAGGACGGGTGGAGCGTTCCGTCGGGTCTGACCCAACCGTAGGCCTCGAACTCTTCCTTGGGCATGTGCACCTGCAGACCAGTCATGATGCCTCCGGGGTGCACGGAGAAAGCGGAGACTCCGGCACTCTGGAGCTGGCGGTTCAGTTCTCGCGCTGTCAAGCCACATGGGAACGTGAATAAAAGACTCTCCCACGAGAAAACGTGTCCGCCTCACCAAACAAAATGTTTGAGGTCTTGGATTGTCCGTATGAGACCCACCGCTAATGCGGAAACACTTATGTCAGTATCCATCACACGCGGGCAAAGGATGCTAACGTACGTCGTAGTTCTTCTCCAGCGAAATGTCGTCCCAAACGATACCCGAACGCCTGTGGCCAATGGAGCTGAGACAAACGACTCGCGCAGGAGCCGACGCAACCAGGAGTGGGACCTGGAAGAACCATCGAAAAGAATCGCACAATAATCATCGGCGCCAGGCACCCAGCCATTCACGCACCAGCTCGTTGGTAAGGACAAAATGACCAATGTGGTTCGTCCCGAACTGAGCTTCAAACCCATCTTTTGTAAGTTCTCGTTGGGGTACGGCCATGATGCCGGCATTGTTTATCAAGAAATCCAGACGCGAGTGCTTCGCCTTGAAGTCCGCCGTGAATTTGCGGACAGAAGCTAGGTCACTGAGCTCCAAAACAGCAGGCTGACGAGAAAAAGGTGTTTCCGTCGTATTCTCCCTACTTGGGGCCTGGCCTTCTCACCTCGGCTTTCCCAGACCCGCCTTTCGCCGCTATTTCCTTGTTGATCTCATCAGCGGTATTCTGGGCTCTCTCAGCAGATCGGCCAGCAATTATGACCAGGGCTCCGTGGTTCGCCAAGGCACGCGCGGTCTCCACTCCGATACCGTTCGTACTGCCCGTCACGATTGCGATTTTGCCTGTATGTCGAATTAAAACGGGTGCATGGACGGATCGGAATGGCGTGGAAATCACACCTTCCAAGCCCCCTTTCCCGAGCTCTCCCTCTGCAACTTCGGAGGCCTCACTCTTCTCGCTGCAATATAACGAGGTAAGCTCAATCGCCACGTCGCCTCAGCGCGCGCTCCTTACTGGTATTTGGTCATGTCTCACTGTGTTCGGGATTTGGTTTGATGGAGTTTGTCCGACGAAGATTCGGCACTAGCGTCCCCGACAGGTTTGGGAGACCTCTTTCATCCCCCGCTTAGTTTACACTTTTATTCTTGGCTCAAAATATTATCTGCCACATCAAGCAACGCTCTCGCAAAGTCTCTAACTTCCTCTTCCTTACTCCACCACCCCACACTCCACCTTATCGTGTTGAGCGCAACTTCCCTCGCCATACCCGGAACAGCCATGATAGTCGCCGAGGGAACTTCTTCCCCTCCTGAATGGCACGCGGCGCCTCGGGCCACAATGTACGACGGTGTGTGCGCCAGCAACCTCGATTGGACGTGCCACGCCCGGAGCTTGGACGGCCTCGTGGAACGTCCCTGTTTTATGGCGTCGAGAATGTCCGTCTCAACCAGGCTGAATGAGACGACGTTTGGTGCCCGTGGTGTGTAGAGGTGGTGGATGACGGGGGTGATGGTGGATGGGCCGGTCGTTTGAAGGAGGTCGATGAAGAGCGTCGAGAGTGCACTGAGATGTGACATGAGAGGCGCGAGTTGGGTGGATACGAGCCACGCGGCCTGGTCACCACGAAACGATGGGTGTCATCGATTCACGTGAAATCATTCATGCCCAACAGACACAAATCTCACCTCTCCAAGACCAGCCGCCATGCCTACATTTTCGGTCCCGCTCCTGTAGCCGCGCTCTTGTCCGCCTCCCCATATGTTTGGGTACAGCGGGGCCGTTTGTGGATCTGTTGGAAAAGGAACCAGAGAGTTGCTGTAAGTGGGGTGGTCAGCGAGACCGCGGCTGAAAAGCGCCCCGGCCTGTGAAGACCGACGTCGTTACAGTGTGCGCTCCGCCCCGGCCCACAGAGAGGAAAAGAGGAAAAGGAACGTACCCGGGGAGCATAGAACTTGTGGCCGACAATCGTCGCATAATCCACGCGTAGCCGACGGAGATCGACCTCCACTTTGCCCACCGCTTGCGCCACATCCGAGTGAACGTACACCCTGTGCCTTCGCCACGCTGGCGGGCTCCGTTGGAGGGTTTGCTCCCGGTCCCATTTCTCCACCGCGGCGACAATGGCCGCAATGTCTGCGATCGCCCCGGTTTCGTTGTTGACGAGCATGACGCTAACTAAGACCGTTTCTGGCTTTAACGCCGCAACGACTGTGTCGGCATTAGGAGCTCCCGGGCACACCTCTGAGCAGTATTTCCCTGCGGGATCGGTGGGCGAGGGAGAGACGAGAGGAACAACGGTGACAGAAACGGTCCCTTCACGTTCAAGCGCTCGCAGTGGTTCCATAAGCGCTGGATGTTCGCACGACCCAACAACAAAGTGGGGTTTTGCAGAGTGGCTCTTCCCGTAGAGCGCTTCGAAATGTCTCACGACAGTGGTGACAACAAGGTTTGATGCTTCTGTACCCCCCGACGTGAGCAATAAATCGTTCGGATCGCAACAAATACAATCGGCGATCTTCTTTCGCGAAAGTTCGAGCGTCTCCTTCGCCTTCCTCCCAATCACGTGCCCCGTGGATGATGCGTTGCCCCAAGATGAGAAGAGAGCATCGTGGCAAGCGGCAACGACTTTTGGATGGATCGGGGTCGTTGCATTGTAGTCGAAATCTTGACAGGTCTCTGTCAGTTTTCTCCCTTGACGCCCCCCCTATGTGTATTCAGTCAACCTTACATCGCTCCACCTCAGGTGGAATCGCTTCGTCCGGTTGCGTGAACATCGCGTTACTGAAAGCGACGCTCCGGCAGCACCCTTGACACCGGCACGGGATCTCGTTCACTGGAGCAGAAACAAATTCGTCTGCTGGATCCGCAACAGGTGCAATTCGGCCCAATCCCAATGCCGTGGCCGCTGACCGTCTTGCCGAAATTTTGCCGCTTGATCCAATCAATGGCGGGACAACTTGTCCCAGTTAGCACTTCAAAAAGCTCGGCTCTCGTTTTTTCCCCGCCCCAATCGCATCCTTCACCTCCAGTGACTGGCGACGTTGTTCTGGGAGATGGCAACATCGTGCACCCGCTGGTCACTTTCATAGCTCACCCGGACGCGCGAATAGTGATTGGAGAAGACAACATTTTTGAGGAGGGCACGAGGGTGGAATGCTGGAGCGGCGCGCTCACGATCGGAGATGGAAATCTCATCGAGGTTGGGTCTGGTGAGAAGATCCATTTTCAAGCGATTTTTAGGCGAAAGGACATCGGATAGAAACGGCACATCTGTCTTCCAGCAATATACTCTTCCATCGGATCACGCTGCCATTTAGAACCCAAGTCCTGTCTTCTGCCCGACTCTCGCTTAGAAGACCGCTGCATCATTACAGCCGGGACCAAAGTCGGTGGTATCGTGGAGGAGGGCACCGTGTGTGCCGGTGGGACACGGTATCGTCTCGGGGGAAAGGTAAGGACACGGTTGTCGGACATTCCATATCGCACACAAATGCTCGTGTATTCGACGGCGTCCCAATCTTTCAGAGCCACGCGCACGACCCCGAGGTCCATCGAAGGCATCTCGCTTACTTGAGCGATATCCTGCCGCGGTTCCATCGAATCACATAATAAGCACACAACCAACTTCATTTCTCTAATGGCATGTCGTCTTACGAAATTTTTGATCAAATAAATACAAATTTATATCAATTCGAATTCGAAAATTGCTCATCACGTAGCTGCTGCAAGTGCGTACTCAGGGGGTCCAAGTCCTGAACGTATCTGTTGACCTGTACCTCCTTCCGGAGGGCGACTGCTCGCAAAGTTCATATCCTGCGCATCGGCCGGACGCATGCCCAACCCAGATATCGTGCCGTCAAGCCCCAGTCCCGCGCTGCGCCCCGCCACTTCATCTCCGGGCCCAAGCACCAACAGCTGGGCCGGCCCGTCGGCGCCAATGGCCGCAAACAGTCCTCCCCTCCCTCTCACTCCGAATGGCTCCTTGCACCACTCGGGCATCAACCACCCAGCCTCGTCGACAATAACCTCCCGTTTGGGGTCAAGCGCGTCCACGAGGCGCTCTGACGATCCCTTGGTATCGATGGTGGCGATCGAACGCTGCGAGACGATCCCAGTGCTGGTGATGGGGAGTCGCCCACGGAGCAATGTCGGGTCAGGGTCGTCCCCGTCGCTCGGTCGCTCACTCCCAGTGCTCGGTCGATCGGTCGTGGCACTCCCCGTATCTGCTGCCGTGCCAGCTGTGCCAGCCGTGTTTGCTCGTCCCATAGGCGCCGAAACCGTCTCGTTACTTTCAGACGACACATGGCCTGGAGCTATTGGGTAAGGTCGGCGCGAAAACGAGATACTGAACTTGCGACGACCCTGCTCTTGTTCTCCCCCGGCCGCTCCACTCAACGCCGTGACTCTCTTACGCGTGGTCAGCGGCAACGGTATTCGCATTCCGTTCAGCGTGAAATATATTCCGTGGCCGCGCTTGAACCCGCACCCGAGAACATCACCAGGCCCGACGTTGTACGGCAAGGGAACGAGCTTTGTGCGATGACTACCGCTTCGTTGGCGCGTAATACGCTTCTTGCGTTCGCCGTAGAGCTCAGTCGGGTGCAGAATCGACTCCCGCCCGATGTCAAAGTCGTCCTCTGCACGCTCCGACGCAGTACTGTCTGAGTCGTCGTCGCCGTCGTCACGTCCCACCGGTGACCGGGGAGGCTGCTCTGAATCCTCTTCGTCCGCGATATCCGAGAGGCCGAACGGCGCTCTGTTCCGGTTCCACGACACACGGCGGGATATTCCATGCGCAGTGACTGTTGCAGTCGAGGTCGATCGCCCAACTGTAACTGGGGAAGGCGGTCCCCGTCCCACTTCGCTATTGCTTCTCGGTCTCACCGCTCGCACAATAGAACTGAGCACTCCCCCTCCGTCAGTCCTCGTGTCCGTTTCCCATCCCCGCTCAACCATGACATCGGTCCACGCACGTGGCCCGGCCCGAGACTTCCCGCCGAGAATCGCGACCATCGTATCAACGCTCCGTGTCATGGCGCTCCTATTGTCACTCCGACGCGATAAGTCGCTCAGGCGTCCTTGACTGGGGGACTGCGTGGACACTGCAATCCGCGCCCCTGCCCCTGCTTTGCGTTGCCGCATTTCCTGTCGCCGCTTTCGGTTGGTTTCGGTTTGGTCAAAAGCTATGCTCGACTGGCAGACGCGCACAGCCAGGTTACCAGTACGATCCGCAATGAGTGCAACGGAATCGGGGAATCGACCTGGAAGTACGAAGGGAGGGTATGGTCTGATGATTCGACAGCGTGTGGTATAGCGGTCATCGTGGTGAAAAGAAGACACCAAACAACGACCGGTGGTGAGAACGCACCTTGTAACCAGCCCGACTACCACGTGCACCGGATGAGGGAACTTTCCACCGACAGCCTTCCTCCTTCCTCGCGCCATATTCTCTCGTTCCCTCTCCAGCTCTCGAGTAAGCTGCGACAGCTCCTCCCTCTGCAATCTGCGCGCCAAAGCCGCGTCGGGGTCCTCCGCATCTCCACTTGCCTCAGTTGCCGCCGTCAACGACGCAAGCAGTGACTGGGACAGATTTGAAGACCCCAAGGTTTGTTGTTGCCCATTACTCGAAGTTGGACCGCGACTTCCAGGAGCATGATTGGCCGCTCCCGATGACGACGGGGTTACGCTCGCTTGTCTGGCGGCTTGCTGCGCAAGCCGAAGGACGCCCGCGGGTCCTCGCAGTCGAGGGGTAGAGCCGCTCTCACTTGGCAGGGGCTCATCACTGGCGAGATCCTGCGCGGACATTGCTGCCGGATGGTGCTGCTCTTCGGTCGCAGAAGCCGCCTCCAGTGATGATTGCGATTGGCTCTCCAGCGACGGCAGTCGGTAGTGATCCGACGCTGACGCTGACGCTGCTGTGTTGGAGCCCGAGGAAAGAGTGGACGTTTCGGTCATGACGGGATAGGTCTCGCCAACCTTGTGGTCAGGACGTCCGGACCCCGCTGCTCGAGCGGCCGCTCTCGCTTCGGCAGCCGCAGGGCCCTCCCCTCGGCTCCATTGTCGATTTGCCGGGTCGGCACCCGAGACACGTGAGCGGAGGGCCTCGGACAACCGTTGAGGACCCAATTCTGCAATTAGCACCGAGAAGTGCACATCGTCGTTGGGAGTTGCAGGTGGGTGGCCATTTGGATGTGTCGTCAAGTGAAGCCATGATTCGGGGACGAGTTCTTCCGTCCCGACGGCGCTTCGGGCAGCGTCCCATTTGCGGAAGACCACGTTCGCACCGTCGTGTATTGTAACACCCGACCAGCCTGGATGGGTTCTGCCCTGATCCACCGGGTTCACGTGCTGAGAGAGTCGAGTAAGCAGAGCATGCTCCTCGGGGTAGAGGTCAAGTGGATGGGATAGGTTGAGTGGCGTGGGGTAAGAAGATTGGGGAGGAGCGGACCGTGATCGATGGAGGAGGCGAGCGAATTTGGGCCCTCTGCAAACGATGTGTAAAGTACGACGACTCAATTCTGTGACCGCAACGCTTGGCAGCTCACCGAGGATGACGCGCCATCCAACCTGGCAATCCCTCCTCGATAGCTTCTTGTTCCTTGCTCCTTGCGGTGTACGCGTCGCCCTCGGCAGCGGCGGCGACGACAGCGTCGTCAATCTCACGCTGAGAGTGCATTACGGGATCCAAGTATGGGCTGTTGGCAGGGATGGTCGGTGGGCTGATGAAGGCGAGCATTGTGGGTGGTGGTGGGTAGTTGGGATCCGGCGTCGGCTGCCGTGTGGAGGATGAATCAAGCTCTGAGCTCGACGAGCTAGATAATGTGGCGAGAGATGCGGCTGAAGCGTTACGAGTGATGGCGGGAGGAACGTCGGCAGTCGGTGAAACAACCGGGGGTTGGTCAGTTGTCGCCAACACGGGTGTCAAGGGGGAAGAGATCGCAGGTGGCTCAGAGGTAATAGCAGGGGTTATCTGAGATGGCTCCTCGATGGACCGCGAGAGTGGGTAAGCCGGTGGTGGTGGTTCACGGTCATCGTCATCTTCATCTTCCGGTTGTGAAGATGCGAGATCCTCCGGGGACTCCAAATGCGTTTCCCTATGATTCTTTCGCCTTTTCCGTCTCCTCCCACGGCCAAGCAACCTTGCGATATCCGATCCCCAGGCTCCATTTCCGCACCATGCTTCCACACTACAGACTTCCAGGCCCCGTCTCTTCCGCCACCAAAACCAGGACCCGCAAACGGATCCAACAGCCAAAAGGACTGCGGCTGTGAGAAGTGCGATGACCAGAATGAAGGGAAGTGAAAGGGAGGAATACTCTGTCTGGAATCTGTTGGGGAATGGTGTTGCTGTTGCAGTGGGACTCTCGGACGTTGTAGATGTCTCTGAAAGCGACATTTCCGTTTCTCGCACTTTTGTCAACGAGAGCGAGTCACGGTGCTGTCACGATGCACGATGAGCATGTCAAACACGTTGAGCTTATGCACGGCAGCCACTACGGCAAAATTCCACTCCCGAACTTCGGTCAAATGTATGGGTAAGATTGGTTTCTTCCTCCTCCCTGAACGAGTCTGAAGTTTGTGCATGAAGATGTCGGAAGGACAGAAGCGTTTCTTTGAAATTAAATTCGAATAAGGTATGCACAATAAGCTCCGCCTCTTTGTGCGGGACCCACTGTCCCAATCGGTTTCGGGAAGCTCCACCTGGAACAACTTACTACACAATGCCTGCACGTTGTGGTACAAAGCACAAGGTCTTGCCCCAGCAAGCGTGACTGAGAGAAATCCTTGATAGCCCGCGTGTTATGGCACTCTCGGCCACGCATGCACCAGAACTTTTGATGCGATCGGCCATGCCTACCTCGTCTGACATTTGTGCACGCAGAGCCTGAAGTCTAAGAAACAACCAAAAGAAAAGGGAGACAAACTGTGGCCAATAGAATAGAATTTTCCGTCCCCCACCTGACGTCGGACCGCGCGTTCAATTGAGGCAGCCACCGCAGACTCACAGATGGCAGCAGCTGCAGTGTTGGAGAGTCGCGACTGCACAGCCAGTCTCAACTTCTGGGAAGACAAGGGCGATGGCAGCGTCCCTGCACCTCTCTACGTCGGCCAGTGAGTGTTGTGCTCATTTTCATTAGGAGTCATCCTTATTTAAATACGCAAGCTGAAAGAGCTAACCCGCCCGAAATTCAGGGAGCTCGTGACATTGGACCGGCCCCTTGTGTCCAAGCTGGTCAACGTCCAAGACATCTCGGGCAGGGAGCATAAATTCCACCTCGACAATGCATCATTCCATTTCCAGAAGCATGCCACGAACTGCTGGCACGCATTTTGGGACAACGCCTTGATCAAGCAGGAGTACTACCCCGAATGCGAAAGGGTTCTAGTCGAGGCGTAAGCTTTTGCGTCTTGTATTGTCTCGACTTGTATCAAAATTTGAAAGGATCACCTCCAGGACAGGTGCCTCCCGTGCCCACGTGTTTGACCATCGTGTCCGCCGTTCCACCGTCGCCGGCGGCGCGGGCAAAACAGGACCTGTGTTGCGCGTCCACGTCGATGAGTCGGAAAGGGGCGCAATCGCGTACCTACGTCATTACCTCCCCGACGAAGCTGAAGCCCTTCTCAAAAGACGCTGGCAGATCATAAATGTGAGATCATTGCTGTGCCCCCGTTGTACCCCAGACCGAAAGTCCCTCCTTCGCCTATCAGGTGTGGCGACCCCTCGTGACAGTAGAACGTGACCCTTTGACCGTCGCGGACGGCACCACGTTCACGAAAGCGAACTTTGTACCTGCGGTGGTCCACTACGACGGAGGCGCCCACGCCGGAGGCTGGGACGGCGAGTCGCTCGCGGTAATGCACAGCGACGCTCACAAATGGTACTACAAGCACCAAATGACGCCGAATGAGGTCGTGCTCATCAAAAACTACGACTCGGACCAAAACGTCCCTGCGAGGTTCTGTCCACACTCCGCGATCGAGGATGGTGCGGAGGCAGACGGCCTGCCGCCCAGGGAGAGTATCGAGGTCCGAGCGTTTGTGTTTTATGAGTGACGCCTCTTTACTATGAGGTGTTATTGTTGTATCATCGTGATATGTTCCACTTCGTCAATTAAACGTATGTATGCTTGAGTTATTTGAAATGGCGCTTCCGCAGATCAATACACCCAGAATACCGACCGGTTGTCGCTGCTTCGATGCTTGTAAACTCTTCGAAACGTGTGAGCGGCTCGTTAACATGACAGAGGTTAGTCCGAGTCCTCACACTCACACTTGTGCTCCCGCACCAACGCCCACCCCCAATCTTCACGCTCTCCGTCCTAATGGGGCTGAAACACGTTTTTGGTGTTCATCTCATCCGCTATCTGTTGTCAGCCTTTGATCCCCAACACTGGAACGAGCACGATCTCGACTAAGAACGAGAAAATTGAATCATTATTGCAGCAAAACACAA
The DNA here is from genome assembly GCA_001574975.1 of Gonapodya prolifera JEL478. NCBI lineage: Eukaryota > Fungi > Monoblepharomycota > Monoblepharidomycetes > Monoblepharidales > Gonapodyaceae > Gonapodya > Gonapodya prolifera. The sequence continues at coordinate 526,762 of KQ965737.1, forward strand.
AAACAAGATTTGGAAACATTAGTAGAAACTACACAAGAGAAACTGATGAATCATATGTCATCAACAAGATACTGGTTTGGCATGTATGCATTCGACATCGGCGTGGCAGGCATGTTCTCGTATCCAACAACGTGCGGAGCCATTCCACAACCCCACCCCAATTGTATTATCGGCGCCGAGGGATGCGATGCAAGAGGGGGGAATGTGGTGTACAGTGGTTCGAAGCCGGGATCAATTGGGATTCCAGCTTGTGGCAAAAAGATGGGTACTGAGTACTGTTGCATTTGCAGGGATTCTGCTGTGATGTCGTTGGGTGCGTAGAGGTTTCCAGGTTGGGGTTGTACGGGGTGAGGAATGTGTTGATAAGGAGGGAGGAAGTGAGGGTCGAACATGGGGTGCTGCGTAGGGTAATGGTCTTCTTGTGGGGAGATGGGCATCCATGACACCGAATCGTCCCGATATAGAGGAGGGAATGATGGCATCGACAGTGGCAGTGGCAGTGGATCATGTTCCCTGCCCTCGGCCAGCGGGCTGGAGCTCGGCGAGGGATATGTCGTCGCATTCATGATTCCGTAGGAAAGAGGCTGGATCCACTGTCCCACGGGTTCTGGCTCGGCCTTAATGATGCCGACCTCCGGTTCGTGCACCATACTTCCCCGCAGCGCTCTGAGTTCTGACTGTGGAATGTGGTGGCTCAAGGAAGATTTCTGGCGATGGTGCTTCACGGAAGTGCTTCCGTTTGAGCTGCTGGAGGGAGATATCCTAATCAGGACATGCCACTCGCCGAGAATTTTTGAGGACCCCACCTTTTTTTCCAGCCCCGCGGCGGACCCCGTTTGCGAGGAACCCAGCTGTAGTCACACTCTAGATGCTTTGATGCACAGTTTGAGCAGCTTGGCGTGTTTCCGTTACATCTGGAAGTCGGATGATCGGCACGTCAACACATTGCCGAAAACTGGGAGAGCAGACATAGCACCACTTAGGAATCGCAACGCACTTTGTTTTCTTTTCCTGGCAGCGTTTACTAACACGTTGGAACACAGTGATAAGGAAGTGTCACAATATATCAGCACTCTCCATCCAAAGGAACATCAGCGGAGACTCCATCGACTCACCAGGCCTGCAGCAACATTGATTCCAATCATTCCGATGCAATGAAATCGGAAAAGAGGGAAGCAGAAGGATTACTTGATTGTCTCAATAACCGGAGGCCAATCACGTGGCCACACCTTAACAACACTGTTGCTGATGGAGAGCGTCGGCTTGTGGCCAGGGCGTGAGGAAGCCATCGATTGCGCTTGCCGTCTGTGCGAGTTGAAGAAGAAAGGATCAAGCAGTTGGGTGGCTGATGATAGGAGTTACGCCACACCTAACTCTGCCTGGCCACAAATCCCTCCAATAGCTCCGAATCCCCTCTTGTCTCAAATGAAACTCCGAGTCGAAATTGACTCTCCGTATATCTGCATATAATTATTCACTCTTACACACTAGACCTGGTACAATGAGAAAAAGCTCGCGTAACTGTACAAAGGCGTAAATAATGTCGTTGAAAATGTTCAGTCTTCCCTATCATCCCACCTGTTGTCGTCCGCATCAGACGCCCGGATTGTACTACTTCTCCGCTCCTTCTCCTCGCGGGCTTTTTGCACCTCCTGGTACTTGAGTAAGGTGGCGAGTGTAGATGGGACTCCTTTCGGTCGTTTGTGATAATCCCTCTTCGGTTTTCGCGCAGGAGGCCGAGGTCTCGACGAATCCGCTTCCACGGCTGCAGCAACCCGCCGGCTCCGCTCAGCGGCAAGAGCACCTGCGTATTTCGCTACAACCCAGCCCCCAACAGTCTCCCACACACGCGTGGAGCGCCCGGAAAGTGCGGACGAGATGAGTTGGCGGTCTTGGACTGTCAGGGACGGTAGCTGCAGGAGATCGAGGAGTGTGTCACGCGGATGCGAGAGGGGATTGGGCGCAAGTGCACGAGTGGGAGAAGGTGACGAAGGAGGAGCGGGGGGCTCGCTGTTCGACGGATCACTGCTGGTTTCCTGGGTGTTAGAGTTCCCTGGTGACGAGGCCTGCTGGTTTACTTCTTTTGTGGGGGGCGCGCCTCCTGAACCCCGACTAGATGTGCTGGGTGTGATTGGGGGGGTCCTCGAAACAGGTAAGGGAGAAGAACCCCCGTAAGGCGGGAGTCCAGGGGGCAAAGGAATATCAGCGGACGGGCGGACAGTACCCGCGACGGGTCCGGAAAGGTGCTTGGCAGGAAGCGGTGTCGAAGGCCGCGAGCCGGTGACGCCGCCTGCTAGAGTGTCTATTCGGGCAACGTCTTCAGGTTGATGCGAGATAGGAATGTGCTGTGTTCACGCGAGTGTGTCAGATCTAAGAAGCTGATTGCAACAAATAAATGAAGTACCTTGTACTGGTTTGCAGGCTCAATGTCAGTCGAGTCTTCTCTCCGCTTCGCGATTCCCGGTGCAAACACCTCTTCGTCCGAAGGGAGATCGGGAGGTGCAGTCTGAGAGGCAGTCGAGCGGATCTCGAGCTCCTGAAAAAGCATATCCAATGCGCCCATCAGTTTGTCCTGTCCAGCATTCAGTGGTTGCTGTGTGGACGACTCTGAGGACTGTTGTGGTTGCTCGGTCGAGGAGAGATTCGGGAGACTCGAAAAGGGGTTCACGCTGGTCAGCTGACGCAGAATGTCAGCGTGCTGGGGCAAGTCCACCGAGGTGTGTTTCATGAAAGGGTGTAGTATGGTGTCCTGCATAACAGGCTCTCCGAACTCTGGCGCCTCTGACGGCAACGACCCCGGTTGGCCTCCCGCTTGCATCTGCGTTGGTGCAGCGTTGTGCCATTCGAGCCATTCCGAGAAAACCGGGGGGAGTGCAGATGCACTCCGATGCTGAGTGATTGAAACACATGATTGGCCCACCGTTCGCCCGTGTGCTCTCGAGGTCGAGAGCGTAGGTAGCGAAGGGGCCTTCCTGAAACTAGAAAACGATCTCCGTCCCAATCTGATTGGCTTCTGCGACTGTGGGATGAGACAAGCTGAAATGGCACGGAACTCTGAGGCGATGGGAGCAATCAAGGCGGGCGAGGATCCACAGGCCAGCGCCGAGGGAATGGTCGGCAGACTCATGTGCCCGTGGCCTAGATAGAAATAGAGTGCAAAAAGGTTGAGAACAGGTTGGTCAGAAGGCCCACTCCGTGCCACGCCGGAACACGGTTGAATTACTTTGAATGCCATATGAACCTTCAAACTCTAACTGCAATGACGTTTTCGAGATTCAAGCAAAATTATAATGTACAGTCTTTATGTCCACTTTTGCAAAGTCGATCCTGTGACCTCCGCAAACAAGTTTTTACGGTATTTAGCAACAAGTCCATCGAACTCTCTGTCCTCCTGCAAGTCCTTCTTCTGCTCTTTCGACAATCCAGGTCTCGCCTTCTCCTTCTTTTTGGGCTCGACGGAAGGAGATGGTTGTTGAGACTGCTGCTGCTGCTGCTTTTTGTAACCGGTGGGGGGCGCCGACGATTTCAACTCGGGACGAGGTTTGGACGCAGCAGCAGCTGGTTTCGCCCGCTCTGGCTTTGCGTTACTGTCCACCTTCCGTCGCTTCTCCTGCGGACGTACTTCTCCACTCTCGCGCGAAACATCATCTCGTTTCCGTTTTTCCCTGGGATTGGAACTCTCGCCTTGGCCCTTCTTCCCGCTCTTCGGCTGCGGCTTCGCGGGGGACGCTCCTTTATTCGCGGCCTGTCCTTGAGCATTCCCGCCCTCTCCCTCAAGTTTCTTGCGAAGCTTCTTCTCCTTGATTCGCTCGAGCAAGGACATCTTCTTCCTCCCCTTTTTACGCACAAGCAGTGCCTGATTCGCACTACCGTCTGATGGCCCAGCGGCTGCATCGCCAGATTTGGGGCCCGACGGCCTTTTAAGGCGCTCTTCCCTCTTTTTGAGCACCAACGAGTTCTCGATCGAGAACTCCACAATGGGCCTCTTGGTAGGTGCGGAACGTCGTTCAGATGTCTCAGTGTCTGCCGCCTCGGTCTGCTCTTTGCCCTTCCCTTTGTTCTTCTTCCCCTTTGCATTCGCAGCCGCAGCCGCCTTCTTTGCGTCTTCAGGCGCAGCAGCGGCCAGCTCTCGCGCGTTCACCTCAGCAGCCACACTCACGTACGCCTGGGGGTTATTGTTGAGCCACCTGAGGCACGCCAACGCGTCCGAGTGGCGCGAAAACTCCACAAAGGCGTACCCTTTGCTCCTCCCGAGTCCCGTCGTGGGATCCGCGCGGGCCGTATCGCGAATCACCTTGGCTTGCTTAATCAAGACCTTTGGTCGGCGGATCGTTGAAGGGTCCACGTCTGGCGGTAACTTTGATGGGTCCGCCTCATCGTACTCTCCAACATCAATGGGATCCAACAGTTCATCCTCTTCAAGCACCTCCCGCTCCACCCCCTTTCGGGTACCGCCTCGCCACTCGTTCCAAAATGCGTCAACCGCCTCTTTACACAGTTTGCGCAGGTCGCCGTCGTTCAACTTCACCCACAGGTTGCGCAGACTGAGCCGGGTCCTGCTCACGTACAGGTTGGGATTTCGTTCGAGAAGCCTCTTGCGCTCCGCGTAGCTGGTTTGCCTCTTCGAAACCTCTGCCGGGGTCAGCTCACTCGCCACGGGCGAATCCGCAAATATGACGCCTTCACGCGCAAGATACAAATTCCGCTTATCCTGGCCCCGCTTCTTGCGCTTATTCTCCGTCGACAGCGCCGACGCCTGGACGCGCGTGACGATCGGCAAGATGACCAGCGACCGTCCGTGGAGAAAGAACGGGGTCGACGACGCCGTCATGGACGGTTCCGGGTTCAGCACTGACGCGGGCTTCGGGGGTCCCCTTTTGCGCTTGTCCTCAACCTGCACGTCGTCGGGCTGGTCCGCCGCCATGGTCGCCGCCGCCGCGGCGTAGTCTGCGATGCACCGCTCGCAATCGGCCGGTCGAAAGAAGCGCACAAACGCCGTGCCGCGAGAACGACCCGTCAGGCGGTCGCGAGTGATGCGCACGTAGCGGATGTTGCCAAAGTGGCGGAACCTTGTTGGGATGGAAAAACGGGTTTCGAATTGGTGATCCGAGTTCGAGGAGAGAACGACAACAAGACTCACTTCTCCTCCAAGTCCTCTTCACCCGTCTCGAACGCCAAATTCTTGACAAACACTGTACACTCCGACTCGGCCTTTCGTTTCTTCAAGAGCCGCTCGCGCTCTTCCTCGGGGGACAGCTTGGGCGCTGCTGCGCCGTCACCGTCGTCAACAGACCCGGACCGCTTCCTCTTCACTCCTCCCGAGGACCCATCCAACTTGACGCCATCTCCATCTTCGTCTTCCTGCGACTTGGTGCCGTCTTCATCCATGCGGTCAATCCCGTCCTCTTGGTCACTGCCATCGGAAAGGTCTTCCAACTTGACCTCCTTCTCCTCGTCCTCGTCCTCATCCTCATCCTCACCGTCACTCTCCTCCTTCACACTCGCATCCTCATCATTTTCTTCCTCCTTCACCTCCTCGTCCACCTCCATCTTCCCACCGTCGCCCCCCGCCATCCCCATCCCCACAATCCCCAATTCCCTCTGCACCTCCAACTCCCACACCTTCTTACTCACCGCCCAATCCACGACCACGGTACGTCCAGCCACCAAAGTCCCATTAACCTCTTCTATGGCGCGCTCGGCTTCCTCGCGGGTCGAAAACTCGACAAAGGCGAACCCCTTGGTCACGCTCGAGGCCCCGTCGGATGAGGGTTTGAGGGGGAGGTTGACGTCGGAGAGCGTGCCGTAGGGGGAGAAGAGGTCGCGGAGACGGGGTTCGGTGAACTTTGGGCAAGTGGGAGTGTTACAATAAGCGACTCCCAAATACATGCCCCCCCTCCCACGCCCCCGACCCCCGCAAAAAAATCCCGACCCCGACCCCCCCACCACCACTCCCAGCCCCCACCACCCACTCACACTAAACGGCAAATTCCTCACAACAAGCCTGGCCTCTCTGCCCTTCCCCCTATTCCCCGTATCGGGGCGCTCCTCGAGGACCACCTTGATGACGGCGCCCTTGAACACGTGTCCCGTGAGACGGGTCGCGGCGTTGCGGGCGGCGGTGGGGGTTGGGAATGTCGCTCGGGCTGGGGGGAGGAGGGAGAAGAGGCGGGTTGGTTGGTTGGTTGAATCAATGGTTTTGTGCGGCAGAAACCCGCGAGCCGCAACCCGGCAACCGGCTTCGGCTTGCAAGGGCCGACGCCGACCCCGGCCCCGCCCCCGGGTCAAACCTCACACTCACCGACATCGCTCGAAGTCCCACCCGTGACGTCCCGCAAGGGGAACTCCAGCTCGACCAACTCGCCATACTTGCGCAGCTTCTTGCGCAGATGGTTCTTGGTGAGGTTCGGGATGGACGAGAGGTTGAACACGAGGATCGAGTTCAGGTGCGAGTGTGGTTTGGCGATCTTGGACGGAGGGTTTGGCTTTGTGCCAGCAGCAGCGGCGGCGACAGCGGCAGAGGAAGACCGGGCGGGTTTTGGGACGGGAGGAGGTTTGGCGGGACCTGAGTGATGGTAGAGGGTGACGGTAGAGGGTGATGGTAGAGGGTGATGGTAGAGGGTGGTGGTAGAGGGTAAGAATTGAACATTATGTCACCCATCCAACACAAGATGCAAATCGCACGCACGGGACTCTCTATCAGCCTGCGCATGGCGCGACTGGGCAAAATCCAGCTTGAGTTTCCTGACGCCGCGGAACTTGACATCCTTGAGCTTGTCAATGGCCCTTTGTGCGTCTTCGGGCAAGGCAAACTGGACAAACCCAATCCCGCGGTTGGTGGTGGGTGTTTCCGGCGGCGCCTCGGATGGGACGGCGACGGGGACAGAGTTGATGTCCCTCTTCTGCCTCGCGGAGACGACGAAGCAGTTTCGGGTGGGCCCAATCTCGGAGAAGAATTGTGCGAGCTCGTCGGAGGATGCGTCGAATGGAACGTTGCGCACGAACAGCGTCGTGCGCGATATCTTTGGTTCCTTTGCCGCGGCGGCTCCTGCGCGCGCTCCTGTCGCGGTGTCGGCGTGGGCATCTTCAACCTTTGGCTTGAGGTCGTCGCCCTCCTCGCCCTCGCCGTCCGCGCCCTCGAGCTTGACCGCCGTGCCCAGCGTCTCGAAGTCGAACGACTCCGCGTCCGAGTCGTCGTCCCTGGCTCGCCGCGTGCCTGCGCCGTGTTCGCGCATGATGGCAAGAGAAAATGGGGTGCTTCGCGGGGCTGCTGCGGTCGGCACAGTGCTGTCTGTGACCGCAGTCTCCGCGCCAGACCACCACGCACCGTTGTGGGATGCGACGATGAGCGCCAAGACGCGCATCCTGAAAACGTTTCTGGCTGTCCGATGTGAACAAGCTCTGGTCGGACTGCGAACCAACTGAGGTGTCCTTGTTTGCGTAGTGTGCACTCGTCACCATGTCATGATATCATGCCCGAATTGCTGGACAGAGGTCCTGTGACGCTCATAACAGGTCGTCGTTTGCTCCCCAATCACTTTCGCGGCTGCCGGCTCAGATCATTGTCATCGAGTCATCAACCACAAGCCAGCGTTCGTTCGCGAATATATGCCTGGATTTCATGCGCGACCCTCCAACACAGGACCTCGGCGTATATCGGCCCGTTCTTCCTGTTCCTGTCAGTGTGCGGTGAAGGTGCTTGGGTCCAGTGTGATCGCGATTCCCAAAGAGAAGCGAGATACAAACCCTCAACCAAACCAACACGGGCCGCGCAGCGGTGTTCCCTCTCATTGACATGTAAACGCCTTCGGACCTGTTTTGAACATTATGCTTTATTCGGGACCTTGTTGTACGACATAAAGAGCCTTATTCAGGACCTCGTTGTACGACATAAAGAGCCACACCTGTCCCCTATCCCCTATCCCCTATCCCCTTGCCGCGTGCTGGGATCCGTCATTGGTGCACAAAGTTCTTTTTCTTGTTCCTCCGTTCAACCCCATTTTTCTGTCTGCACAAGCTAAGCCCGGAATATGGCTATTTTCTTCGACATGAATGCCAACTGCAAAATTGGACAATATGGATGTATGATTTGCATTCAACGTTTCCACGGAGGGACTGTAACATAATGGGTGGTAGGGGAAATCAGAACGGAAGAGTGGACCACATGGAGCGGTGGATATGTTAGACTGGAGTTGCACGGCCCGGTACAGGTTCGGGCAGTGAATACACAGTAATAACCAACTGTGATCTTTGCTAAGGAACGAAGATGCAGACAGAACAGATCCCGGAAATGAACCATCTACCTGCGTACAGTATCAGTGCATATTGGTCACGATAAATAAGTATAATTCATTTGTACCCCACACTGCTTCGATCCACGTCAGGCACCCAATAAATTCCAGGGAGATCATACCGTGTATGGCTGGTGAAGTTCCGAATTATATTGGCTGCAATATACTTTTCTCCTTCCTGGCGGATCTGTTCCACTTAGGGTTGTGTATATCTTCTTTTTCCGACCCTGCGGGACTACACTCCGAACTTTTACAATATACGGGCACCGATTAGGATCGCCTTATAAAGACATGCCGAGCGTCGGTGCACTCTCCACCACCCTCCACCCTCTCCCCTCGACACCATGTCGACCCAAACCACCAAACCTTTACTCAAACGACGACTCACATCCCGCCTGCTCACGGCGGAGATCGGCCTCCAGGACTCGGAGATCAAACCATTCCTCGACAACCAGAGTGAGGTCGCGCGGGAAAAGGGATTCGACAGGAAGCATGTGACGCTAGTGTGGAGGGATGTTGGCGTTGTGGGCAGCAAGTCGCTCGTCACGGAGGGGATCCCTAATTTCGGAGGGGTAAGTCACCGCTGTCAACGAATTCAACGGGGGGGAGGCGGGGTTCGAGGAATCGGGGTTTGGTTGAGCCAGGGCAGTGGGCAGTGGTTTATCAGCTTTTCTCTTTCCCTCGGGCTCGGCGGCGACAATTTACCTCTGCCTCACCCCTTCTCCACCTCTTTCCGCCGCACCGCACCACAATCCCCCGAAATCATGTCTTCCCCCACCAAAAGCCCTTCCTCGCACTTGCCAAACTCCCCATCCTTCCCTACCTCCTGATCAAAAAGCGCCTCGACGCCAAAGCCAAGGGCCCGCAGCCCGACGTCCCCACCACCGCCACCATCTTACACCCCACGAGCGGGTTTGTGCGGCCCGGGGAGATGCTGCTCGTGCTTGGAAAGCCCGGATCGGGCGCAGACGCACTGGTGCGCGTGCTCGGGCAGACACCCGACAGGATCAAGCGCGTGTATCGGGAGGTGTCTGGTGATATCACACTCAACGGCATGTCGAACAAGGAGTTCAAGAAGCAATATGAGAATGAAGTCATTTACAGCGGTGGTGAGTCTTTCTACCATCTCTCTCTCTTCGTCGTCACCACCGTCAACCCGACCGAACCCCCCTCGTCAAGACCGCGACCTCCACGTCCCCGCCCTCACGGTGCGACAAACCATGTCGTCCGCGCTCAAATTCAAAATCGGCCAGACCTCGCAGGTGGAAGGCATCGCCGCCGTGCGCGACGAGAGCGCCAAGTTCTACGAGGATTGGCTCGGTCTGTCAAAGGCCATGGACACCGTTGTTGGTGACGAGTTTTTGCGCGGTGTCAGTGGGGGAGAGAAGAAGCGGGTGTCAAGTGAGTGAAGCTTGCGGGTCTGGAAACGAATGACACTGTCTGACATCGTAAACTCTCCAATACCCAGTCGCGGAGCAAATGCTCGGATCCGGGTCGGTGAACGTGTGGGAGCAGACCACACGAGGTCTTGACTCGACGTACGCACTCAATGTCGTCAAGGGCATTCGATTGGCGACAACACAGCTGAAGCGAACGACTGTCATGCACAGTAAGTTGTGAGAACCACACCTTGCGGCTTTATGTGGAGAGCTCACAAGTGATTTTAGTCAACCAAACCGGCGACTCAGTCTTCAACCTCTTCAACCGCGTTCTTCTCCTATCGCGCGGCAGAACAGTCTACTTCGGCCCCGCGTCAAAGGCGCGGAGCTACTTTGAAAAACTCGGGTTCCGCCCCTTACCCAGGCAGAGCGTGTCCGACTTCATCAACTCAGTCACCGAAGTCAAGGAGCGCACCCTTGCTGACGGAGTCCACCCGGGAAGTGTGCCGAGCACGCCCGAGGAGTTCGAGACTGCGTGGCTTTCCTCCGAGGTAACTATCTCAAATTCGAGGTTGTTGGAACTGGTTTTCGGTGCATTCAACTTCTTTAAATTTCGACAGGAATACCGCACAGTTATGTCCGAGCTGGCGGCTGCCGAGGGCGCCGTCGTCGCTGACAATGCGGCCGAGTCATTCGCGGCGTCGGAGGATGCGTTCCGGAAGGAATTCCACACGTCGGGAACGAAATCTTCGTTTGCGCGGACCGCCCGAGAACAGATCACCACGTGCCTCACTCGCGAATTCCAGCTTCTTCGGACGCAAATATGGACGGTCGTGTTGGCGATTCTGTTTGAAGGAATCGTTGGGATTATAATGGGGTCCATTAATTTCCGTATGCCCCTGTCGGCGTTGGGAGCGTTCTCCAGGGGTGGTGTCATTTTCTACAGTTTGTGCGTTGTGGGCATGTTCCTTTATCGTGTTGTGTTCGTTAGCTGACATTCAATTTTGTTCAAGGTTGTTCAATTCACTTCAAGCCCTCGCGGAAATCCCAAAGCTTGTCAGCGAGCGACAGTTCACTTACAAGCACAAAGAATGGACATTTTATCACACTGGATTGCATTACGTAAGCTTTGTCACCAGCCCAATCCTTCTTCTTTTCACTCACGTGGCCTGTAGCTCGCTTGGGCTGTCGCTGACCTCCCCGGACGTCTGGTCAAAACGATTCTGTTTGGGACTCTTATCTATTGGCTTGCTGGACTTAACCCGGACCCGACGAGATTCTTCACGTTCCTGCTCTTCAACTTCTTTTCTGGCTTCAGTTACACGTCCTTCAGTCGGTGAGTGTATCGCTGTCTCGATAATGCTAAGATGGTCGGACATGGTGGTTGACCAAAAAAATTGGCGCCAGTTTCCTCACTGCCATTTCACCGGATGCACCTGTCGCTGTTCGACTGAATGCGCTTTGGTTGATCCCATGTATCCGTAAGTGGTTGGATATGGTACATCGATGCTCTATTAACTAACGTATCCCTTGTGCAGTCTACTCGGGCTACATTATTCCGTTGCCAGATGTTCGAGCATGGTTCAAATGGTGAGTCGGTATTTTATCATCCGCCAGGAGAGAGATACTAACATCATTATCTACAGGTTCCCTTGGATCAACCCGCTGTTTTACAGCTTCAGAGCCTTGATGGCGAACGAGTTTCGAGGTCTTGTTTTCACTTGCGCCGACGACTACGTCGTTCCACCATACCCGAGTGTTCCTGCAGCATACAAAACCTGCAATCTTGCAGGAGCGAAACTAGGAAGTTTGGAAGTATCGGGTGACGACTACATTTCCCGCGCCTACGGTGTCGATTCATCTCTCACGGCAACGTGGACCAATTTCGGTGGTGTTTTCGGCTTATGGTTCCTCTTCTTGTCTTTATCGGTGCTGATTTCTGAGGTGTCAGAGCGTGGAGGAAGTAAGTTGATTGCTTTCTGTTGGTCCATCTGTCTGCTTTGTCTTATTCGATTTGAACTCAAGGTGTTGTGAATCGCATGATCTTCAAGAAGCTCCCGAAAGATCCATCTGCGTTTACGGATGCATCCAACGATAGCTCCATCACCATCGATGACGAGAAAGGCGCAGATCGTGGAAGGCAAGACCGCCTCTTGACTCGAGTTGCCACGTCAAAGATCACTGCCAACGTCAATTTGACCTGGAGGAATCTCAACTACTGGGTAGATGCACCTGCTGGTGGGGAGCTCCAACTTCTCACGGATGTCACGGGATGCCTGCGCCCTGGTCGAATGCTTGCTCTTATGGGATTCTCCGGCGCCGGTAAAACAACATTGCAGGACGTGCTCGCTCGACGAAAGGCTGAAGGTCGCATTGACGGCACGGTTTATGTTGGGTCATCCCCGCAAAACTCAAGCTTCAAACGAATTATGGGCTATGCTGAACGTGAGTGAAGCCTTTTGTCTTGATCGAGTTGTGCAGATTCGATAACTGAATGAATCGTAGAAATGGATATCCTTACACCAACAATGACGGTTCGGGAATCTCTTCGGTTTTCCGCATACCTGCGACAGCCCAGTGATGTTTCAGTCGATGAAAAGAACAAATTTGCTGATGAGGTGCGTTTAGTCCAATATCGTGAACCTGCTCGTACAAACGAACATTCTGTGTCTAGGTCATCGATTTAATGGGCTTACACGAAATTGCTGATGCCCTTGTCGGAAAGTTGGAAACAGGAGTCGGGATCAACCTTACAGACCGCAAACGTGTTGCAATCGCGATTGAACTTTGTGCGCGCCCAGAGCTTCTTGTTCTTGATGAGCCGACAAGTGGACTTGATACCTACGCTGCATTCCAGATCATCCGACTTTTGCGAAAGCTTGTGAGCATGAAATGTCATTCGCTCGTTTTCATCTCTGATCCATTTTGTTGATCCACTTCAGGCTGACAAAGGGCTTTCGATCCTCTGCACCATTCACCAACCATCCGCGATTTTGTTCGAGCACTTTGACGATCTGATGCTACTCGCGAAAGGAGGGAAAACGCTTTACTTCGGGGAGATTGGACCTCAGTCCAGAACAGTCACGAGCTACTTTGAGAGATACGGCGCTGCACCATTTGACTCTTCCGAAAATCCCGCGGAGTACATTCTTAATGCTGGAAATGGACTGAAGAATGCAGACTTCGATGCCTCCATCGACTGGATTGAAATGTGGAAAAGGTCCCCCGAAGCAAAGGTTTTGGAAGATACAGTGGAGCGACTTCGAAGTGCAACTGCCCATGAAAAACTCCAAGCCGAGGAAGATTCCGAGTACAGTCTTTCTACCCTACAGCAAATCCCTATCGTCATGAGGCAAATGTTTGTCACGTATTGGCGGAAGCCGGACTACAACTTCGGAATTCTCGTTGCCATCATCTTCAACTGTTTCTACACCTCGTTCACCTTTTTCCAACTTGGCTATGACAAGGGAGGTGCTTTGAACCGAATTTTCTCCTTGTTCTGCGTGGCGTGCTGGACTGTAGTTTCGATCAACGTGAGTCTTCTGTCGCATTGGGGATTAATCGTGATTTGTGAATAACTTGGCGTTTACTTTACAGTTGCCCCTGCCACATTTCTGTGACATGAAGATTAACTTCCTCCACGAATCAGCCCAGGGTTTCTACAACTGGTTTGCCTTTTCAACAGCTATTACAGTTGTGGAGGTGAGCAAAAGAGTAAGGAGACGTCATTATTGGACTCTTACTAACCAGTCACCTTTACAGATTCCTTACGTGATTATTCGGGGAACCGTTTTCTTCGTATTTTACTATTACACGACTGGTCTCTCTGGCTCGGCTTCTGCCGCTGCAACGTTCTGGATCTTCGAAGTCCTGGCTCAGCTGTTTGCAGTGACCTTCACCCAAGCCGTTGGAAGCGTTATGCCGAACTACCGAAAAGCTCAAATGGCCAGCGCTTTTATTTCATCGCTGTTGCCAGGTCTGGCTGGTTTGGCATTGCCGTCACCTCAGAGTGAGTAAGAAATCACATCATACGAGTATCTGAAACTGACGACACAAAATCGATAGTGTCTCCGTTCTTCCAATTCTTCTATTATCTTAGTGAGTATTACTGCTTTCTTAGTATCCAACACTGCTTATACTCACCTCGTATTCCCTTTCGTAATTAGATCCTTACCGTACGTTTAGGACAGAAAGTTTCCACTTTATTTCCATGCGCTAATTCTCTTCACTATCAGACTACTTCGTTGAGGCCACGCTCACTACCGAATTCAAAGACCTCGTCATCAAATGCAGCGAATCTGATCTTATTCGCTTCATCCCTCCTCCCGGCACAACGTGTGGCACGTACATGATGGCATACTTCAAGGCCGGAGGTCCAGGCTACTTGAGCAATCCTTCTGCGACAGATGTTTGCGGGTGAGTGACGAGCGCGAGGGCAGCGGAAGCCCTTCTTTGCAGAATGTCTAACGATTTCTGTCGTAGATTTTGCCAAGTGTCCGACCCATCGGCAATCTTGGGGCAGATGTTCGCGTTCAGCTACAGCAATGTTGCTCGGAGCGCTTTAGCCCTCCTTGCAATGTCTGTTTTCAACAGACTGGTCATGTATATCGCTCTGCGATTCCACGCCCGGCGTTCCTCCAAATTCAAGTAATTGATGGCATTCCTCCTTGTTATTGCTGCATTGTTGTTTTAGATTATGTGTATTGTTCAGTGTGAAAAACCAATCTCTTTCCATGTCACTTCGAGCAGTCCACATCTTTGGGCTTAGTGTCAAACCTTTCCCACCGCTCACATCGCCCACAAATCATCTATACAATCACGCATACACAGTTTAACTCTACCCTGCCTCTTCCACATCCAAACTACCTCGCCTGACCCTAATATACGTTCTGAGTTTTCGCCAATAAAGTATCTCCGCAGGTAATTTGAAATTTTTTACTTCAGGTGACATTTGCATCTCAAGCCCGTCCTCCATCTATTAGCTGAATCGAACTGCTTATCTACAAATCGCAAATGCACTAGTCTCTTCACTGAAATTCAAATCAAAAAACCCATCAGCGTGGCATTGCAAGGCTCTCTCGCTCGCCTCGTCAACTCTCAAAACATTCACGTCACGTGGCACTCGGTCCTGCATCATTCGACCGCTCATTGACACCAAGAAGAGCCAAAATATCATCGAGTCGGGCTGCAGTGTGCAGTGGGGAGGACCAGAGTGAGATCACACATACGATTCGCAAAACTCCATAGAGACTTTGACCCACCTTCTCTTGCCTTCTCCGCGCTCAGCTGGCTCTCCCCGGACCTATTTCCAAATGCTTGCCTCACGAGCGCCCTCTTGCGCTTCTGTATGTCTATAACCCTGTCCTCAACCGTACCAGCTACGACGAAACGGAAGACAGACACTGGGCGTGTTTGACCAAGGCGGTAGCACCGATCGACAGCTTGATCCTCGATCGAGGGATTCCACCAAGGATCGACCAAGAACACCTGCGACGCCACTGTGAGATTCAATCCTTTTGATGTAGAGGAAAGGTAAGTGGTTGCACCGAGAGCCTCTTCCACACCCCGTTGCTTTCTCTCACCTAACCCTCCACTCTTCAAGGTGCTCAGGAACACAACGCAGTCCCTGTCAGTCGTGAACGACCGAATGCTCGCCTCGCGCTTCTTCCGATTCATGGAGCCATCAAAGCGGGTGAAACTACAAGGCAAAGTTTAACGACGTCATGGCATGAACATTTAAAGATGGCGAGGCGTCACTCACTTGATCCCGTTCTTCCGGAGTGCCGGTTCCATTAGATCGAGCATCGACGACCACTGCGAGAAAATGATGGTCTTGATGGTAGGGTCGCGGTTCCGCCTTCCAAAAGTTAATGGCATCAGTTGGACCTTCCGCTGTGAAACGATAAGTTGCGCTTACGTAGTTCGAAGGAATCCCATCACGGCTTCAATCTTGGAGCTGGACTTGTACTCTTCCTCCACTTTCTCAACCTCCCCACCCGTCTCTTCCGCATTCTCGACCTCGGGCTCGGGCTCGGGCTCCGGTGGCATTGGCACAAGATCGCCTTTGGTAAGCCCACGACGGCACATGGGGCACTTGCCAGCGGTCTCGATGACCTTGGAGATGCATCCCTGGCAGAAAAAGTGGGCGCAGCGGGTGACGACCGGGCTGGTCATTCTAAAAGCGGCGGAATGTTGGTTGTTCGGTAAGTGGCGTGTCGCGTAATAAACCACACAACGGTACGTACGAGTCCAGGCAAACCGGACAATCTTCAGCTTCGTTTGATCTTAAAATTACGACCAGTCGTTGGATCTCCGGGTCTGAAAGGGCATCCGAAAATGTTGAACTCCAATCCCACAAATACCGGGAAACAAACAATGCCCACTGTTGAAATCCCACTGCCCTTCACCCGCGTCGCCCATCACCCAGTCCTTGACAAACTGAATTTGACGGTTTTTGAGAAGACCGAGGTGGTCGCAGCCTGTCGGAACGCAATGTCAGTCAACCGTCCTTCGCCGCATCACCCAACCACCAGCACTCACATTGCCTCAAACGGGTCAGAATCTCTAAAACTTGGGTGCTAGAGTTCCCGGCACCGCATGAGCACCACTCCACCGCACTGAAGGTAACCCTCACGCATACTCACTAGTTCTGCAGCAACTCCCCACGGCTTCTCATCTCGGCCATCCCCAGCGCAAACTCTTGCTGAAGCGCGTTGTAAGTCGCCTGCTCCTCCTCGGTGAAGGAGACCTTGTGGAGGTAAAGGTTGCACGGAGGAAGCTGGATTAGAGGCTCTCCCTATTTTGCACGGCAGGGGATGGTGAGCATCAAAAGGCAAAGCGAGAACGACAGGCGACTGACATTGAACTTCATGGACTTGTTCCTCCGAAGGCAGATGAACTGCATGAGCATCTTTTTGGATCAAAAACAAAGTTGTTTAGGCGCACGTGTCCACGAAGAGCACTCGCAAACTGCGGTCCCACCTTCAACCTCGCAATGCCTTCATCTAGGCCATCCTTGACAGGCCGAGAAAATGTGCGACGCCATAATCCAAAGTCTGTAAAAACATCCAATCGGAGGAACTTGACGATGCCATAGCTTTTGGGCCGGGGGTAACAAAGGCAAAATGAGCACGTGTGTTGAAAAGAAGATGTTGCAAGTGACGTACAGGTCATCGACATCATTCTGGATCGGGGTTCCTACGCAACGAAAGTAACATCATTAGCACAACGATTTCAGAGGGGTGCTGAACCACGAAACTCACCCGATACGACCCACCTCCTCTCAGCCTGAAGCTCGCAGACCTTCTTCGCCTGCAAAGAGTTCTTACTCCTCACAAAATGGCCCTCGTCCAGTACGACGCGGCGCCACTTGATCTGTGCCAGCTTTGTGCTCGCCGCAAGCGTGGCGCCTGTAGTGATCACGACGTCGCACGCCTCGAGGTCCTTCTTGGTCACACCTTTGCCCTTCTCGTGGAACACGTGGACCTTGAGGCCCCGCGCAGGGTCCACATGGCGCACGATCTGGTCCTCCCAGTTTCCGATCACGGACAGCGGGGCGACGATCAGCGTGGTGTCGCAGAAGTCGGGCGAGGACGACGCGGAGGGGATAATAGTCGTCGGCGCGGGGTCCGTGAGGATGAGCCTGGTAGGGGGGGAAGTTGCGGTGGCGGTGTGAGAAGGTGTGACAACAGAGGAGCGGTAACGAGAGGGTAAAGACTC
Source organism: Gonapodya prolifera JEL478 (assembly GCA_001574975.1). Lineage (NCBI taxonomy): Eukaryota > Fungi > Monoblepharomycota > Monoblepharidomycetes > Monoblepharidales > Gonapodyaceae > Gonapodya > Gonapodya prolifera. The sequence goes on from KQ965737.1 coordinate 544,151, forward strand.
ACGAAATAATTTGAATCGTCTTTCCCAGTCCCATATCGTCGGCCACTGTTCCCTTTCCAAAACAATAGCAAGCACCGTCTGCACCCGTCGCAACCTATCTCACACCACCCTTCCGTAAAACTCACACACGCCCCCCCTCATCAACTCTGGCCGCTGCCTCGTCCCGTACCCCGTGGTGACATTGAAGTAGTACTCCCCCTCGGCGCCCACGCCGCGGCGCTTCTCCCAGAACTGCGACGGCTTGCCAATCTCGGGCGCGGGCTGGTGCTCGGCCTGGATGAGCCAGCGCAGGCCTTGCTTCTGGTAGGACAGCATCGGCGTGGACAAGGAGGCCGGCTGGGGCGCTTCGGGGAGGTTGGCGAGGTCCCTGTGGGTGAGGTGGTGGGGTGGGTCACGGCAGTATGAGTGGAGTCATGAGGGCAGACGACGCGGTTTGGACCCACTGCGCGGTCAATCCAAGCGCGCTCAAAACCTCCTGCGAATTCTCCGACGTGATTCGGCGCCCTCTACCCAGCATCGCCGCCCACGCCGCCTCTGCCGCTGTCGCCAACGCTCCTGCTCCAGGTACCGGTTTGAGCGCGGAGGGTACGGGCATGCTCGGGCGGATAGCTCGCAACGTGATCCCGCGCGCGCGGAGATGCGCGACGAGACGCGGGCCGTGTTCGGGTTGGGAGAAGAAGGACATGTCGATGGGCATTTCGTAGACGCCCTTGGCGCCCGCGACGGTTCCTGTTCGTCGTGGTGCGTGAGCGTGAGTGTAAGCCCAGCAGCAGACTGGAAGAAGGGAAACGGCGAAATGTACCTTCAAGTCTGACGCTCTTATCGTCCATAAGCGGGGCAACGACCCCAGCGACTTCACGGGGGATATGCCCGATCTGGGTATGGGCCACATTATCGACGCGGATGGCGTTGCGGTCGTACTGGTTGCGAGGTTCGCGGACCAGAAGGGTCGTTTCGCCTGGGAAGGCCATGCCGTTGTCTAAGGGCGTGGAGGGAAATAGTAGGTGGTTAAACGCGGTGCAAATCTCGAAAACAACCACACTCGGTGCATATCCCGAAATGAATAAACGCGGTGCACGTCTTTCAACGACCATACTCGCTGCAAATCCTTCACGGACGTACTTCTCGCACCCTCCCCTGAATGTGGACCCNCCCGGAGATACGTACAGTAGCGACACCCGACGACTTTGGACCTGAAGGACCCTATCTCGACCTCGCGGTTCGCAGCCTGGTCCTCGGCGTCTTCGTCTGCCGTGGCCGCGTCGGCCAGGGCATGACTGGCTGTCGGTGGGCCCGCGTGTGAGCCTGAGCTTGAGCCTGGACCGGAGCTAGAGCTTGAGCCTGCCCTTGCAGTTTGAGAGGGTCCGGCGACAGTGACGCCGACGTCGGCGTTGGCGTTGCCGGCTTGGTGCGGCCTGGACATGACGTTCTCGTACTCGCCCATCGGAATGGTCTCGCCAAGAGGTTGGAGGTCGTGCTCGTGGTCTAAGGCGGTAGGAAGAGACGCCGGGATGGTGGGCGTGAGTGTTAGCGATTGTGGCGGGGATGAGGGTACGTCGACGACGGGACGATGAGTCACGGTTGGTGGGGGAGAGCGGGGAGGGGAGGAGGTTATTTCGACTGCGGGGCGGGTAGTGGTTGATGGTTGCGTGCTGGAGGAGGAGGAGGCCTTTGATCGTTTCGCGGAGGATGTCTCTGCAGAGTCTGGAACAAAGGGAACGTGGAAGGGGCGGCTTGCAACGAGCACATCAATGACGCACCACACCCGCACGCACCATCATCTCTGTCCTTTCCCTTGCGCTTCCGCGAGTCCGAGCACTGCGTCGTGGTCCGCTCTTCCGTGGCGGCCGCCGTGGTTTCTGGTTGGGTCGACGGCGCCGAGTCATCAGCCCCACTTTCCACCGCCGCTGCATCGGCGGACTGCGGACACGAGCGCACGTCGTGGCCCGGGTTTCTGCACTGGAAGTGGCAAGTGCGAGGGGCAGGCGACACGAATCAGATCGAATCAGCGACTCGCAGTGTGGGTGGTAGAGTGAGGGAGACAAAGGAACACGCACCCGCGAGCACAGTCTCGATGACCGCGGCCTCGATATTTTCCTGCCGCCCGATTTCTCGCCGCTCTCCATCGATCGCGTCGTTGGAATCAAAGTTTAGTTGACGGGCTCCTGCGGTCCCGTACTTCTGTGGACGACGTGCTAAATACCCGCTTCCTCCGCCTTCTTTACGCTTCTAAACTGCCGAGTAAATCCACACAACTCCGGTGCATGCGCTACCGCCTTCTACCTGAACTTGCAATTAAAATCCAATCTACAAGGGGCGGCACTCTAATACGAGTCTCTTGAAGGCCAAAATCTGGTCCCCCTTCTCATCTGCGCTCCGATCCGTCGAAACCGATGACTGAAAAGTCGATCCCCCATTTCCCCTCCTCCGCCCGTACCCCGAAATCCTCATCCGCATCTCCACATGCTGGAGTGACCATCGTCTCGGTCTTCCCACGGCGTGTCTCAATCGATCGCTCTACGCCGTGCTGTCCGATCCCGTGGCGATTGCGGAACAAACCCATCGGAAGAACAATTATTGGGTACAGGTAGCGTTCCAGGAGGAAGTGGTCAGAGCCGACGCCAGCCGTGATTTTCGCGCTGCGGATATCCTTCTTTCCAAGGGAGCCCTTTTAAACCCTCGACGCCGAGCGTCGACTCCCAGACTCGATGATCCCTACGATTGCGCACTAGGAGGTGGAACTCCGTTCAAGAGGGCCTGCCGCAACGGAGCATTAACGGTAGTTCGATATCTGCTCAAGCGTGGGGCAGATATTGATGGCAGCTGTCGCACTAAAGACCTTGCGCTCGATCATGCCGCGGCCGATAAAGACTGGGACATGGTTGAGGCACTGCTATCTTTGGGTGCCGCCTCAACGTACCGCTGCTTGATGATGGCGATTCGGACACGGCGGATACCTCAGGTTAGCCTTATTCTGGACTCCACACCGTCAGACATCCTACAAACGTGGGCGGCACAGGGCGCCCCAAGGAACGGCCTTTACTTTGGACGTAATGACCTCGTTCACATGACTTCCGATGGGGAGAATTTTCTCCCAAAGGCTTGTGAACAGTTGATGATGTAGCAACCGTTGGTGCCACACAGCATTTTCTCACAGGACTGAACATTGCATGTGGGAGGGGAGATGAAGTCCTTGTGAGGTTTCTGATCGAGCGTGGGGCAGACGTGAATTTTAACGCTGGAATTCCGGGTGGATGATCATGGACCCCCTTCTGAGCGCCTGTAACGGGAAAGGCATCATCAACATTGTTCGAGCCTTGTTGGATGCTGGCGCAACGGTCAATAACACTCCTACTACAGAACTTGTGGTATATCAAACGGGTTGTGTGAGGGAGGACGCACGATGCTTCGACTGTTGATTGAGAGGGGAGCAGAGATCGAAAAGGCCCCAGTGGGGGGAATGTATTCACCGCTGCACCATGCGCAAAAGGTGGAAATTGTTCAACTCATTCTTGAAATGGGAGTCAACATTAATGTCCGCAACCACAATGGCCAGACACCGGCTACATTTGCCGTGAGAATGGGAAACGCACCTGTTCTTGCCTTTCTCCTCGATCATGGAGCAGGTATTTCCATCGAGGACAACAGCGGTAGGACTCCGTTAAAATACGTAAACCGCCTGGTCGCGAGGCCGTGCTTGGGGTGCTTCTCGAAAGGTGATTTCGCAAGAGGCTGAGTAAGCGATCGGCACGGAAGTAGTACTGACATTGGACGCTGGGATCGGGGTGGACGATTTGGATTTGTTTCTGTCAGTGTAACTATGTTTGATTACGTAGAACGTTGATACTTAGAAACGAGCCGGACTTTTACATTTGAGTTAGAATACAGTAATAACGTAACGACATTTTATTGAACGTGGCTGGGGCGGCTTAGGCTCCGCGTTGGTCTGGGAGGAAAGCATTAACGTGACTGAACAATTTAAAATGGTGGAGGGGGGATATGGCAAGAAAGGAACCACGTTTCTTCGAGAGCTATGTTGTCGTGGAGACAACCAATTAATTCGCTTCCCTAAACTGCAGCTTAAATCCCACAACTCCTGTGTATCCTCGAACACATCTTTACTTCGCTAACGGTCACATCCTTCCTTTGGACACACGGCTTCTACATTGCAAACTAGAACACAAAATTATTCATTCGGCATTCTCAAAAGTATCTCCACGCCTGCGTCATGTGACGCACAACGGACCCGTCCTTGTTATGTTGCACAACAAACTAGTGGCTTTCTCTCTTCCCCTCTCTCTCCCCTCTCCCGCCGGCGAATGAAGCGCTACACGCAACTGCCCCTCACTTTGTACCGCATCCAGGCTCGCCTGCCTGTCTCCCTCCGCGACCAGGCCACGCAGTGGTCCCTGGGCCGGCGCTCGTTCGACCTTGTCCTCCACGACGGCAAGGTGCGCGCACTCCCCACCACCACTGACGCCTTCACCACCCCGAACGGCATGTCGCCGCGCCCATTTGGCCCCAAAATGGCCGAGATCCTGCGGCAATTCCGGGGATCGCCGCTTGTCTACCGCCTCCACGAGGGCACTGTCCTGCTAGACTCGCTGTGCGTCTGGCACGTACACACGGACCAATGGTCCATGCAGACCACTGTCGAGACATCGCTGCATGATTTCAACCAGGAGCTCACAAGACTACTTGAGAGCGTGCCGCCCCAGACGAGAGAGGAGCTGTTTGCCGAAATGGAGGACAAAGATAATCAGGATAACTAAAGTGCGTCTGGGTCTGCGAGTGGACGGCGGGGGTGTGGGGAGGGGGGGGATGCCCGGGGGGGGGCCGGCTGACATACGTAGTATGAGAGTGCGAGTGGCGTGGGACTGTGACCGGTTTGACTGGGTGGTGGGCGTCGGACTTGCGCAAACGTGAAGGTGCGAGTGGAGTTATCGATTGCACCTCATTGGAGGCAACTACACATACACAATAGGCGACACGTGTCCTTGGCACATAAAAAGAATAACACGCGACTTGGTAAGCCTGTCCACCTCGCGCACTGGTGCGGCTCTTGCCGGTGTCCATTAACATACCAAGACCTGAGAGAGAGGGGTGAAAGAGTGGAAGGCGAGCTCACTCGGAGTCATTCAAAACAAATCCAGCGTGTCCATTACGGTATTATTCATCTTTACTTCGCTATGAAACTTCAACTGAATCCTACGAACACAGTCACACAGCCAAATATATCCGTACGTCGTGGCACCCAGACGCCGCGACTGTCACGAGCCAGATGGTGGATGGTAAAGGAATCAGGACATTAAACCACATGCGACAATGTCCACCGAACCCCTTTGCACCCATTCCGTGCTATGACGGCCGTCGGCCACACGCCCTTCGGTACGGGTACTCCTCCATCGCGAGAGTCAAGCCACCACCCCTCACTTATCCACGACCCGCCACTCCTCAACCTCGAACCACCAGTGCCGCAACCCGGGCTCGGCAACCTTGTGCCCACGCACGATCTCGAGTCGTCGCTTGTGCAGCGGGGAGTCCAGTACGAGCGTGTGGAATTCGCCGCGTTCGCCGCATTGGCTGGTGGAGGGGGGTGGGGGCAATAGAAGGGAGAGAAGGGAGACAAACGAGAGAGGGAAGAGGAGAGAGAGGCGAGAGGAGGAGAGAGATGAAGACGTGGGAGAAAACGAAAGACAGAACGACAGATGTGCCTTTCCACACAATACAGTTATTCCTTCTTTCGGCAATGTTCGACACCAATACCCAGACCGAGACAGCTCCGCCTTTGGCAGCATCCAATATTCGATACCTCTCCCTGCCCCTGGTGGGCGCCCTGCTTCTACCCACTTCGCGGACACTCACTCGACCTTATCCTGCCCCTTGAGCCAGCGCTCATACACCTCCCAGGTCAACACCTTTCCCAACAGGGCATCGCACAGCTCGGGCTCTACCTGATGCGCGTCGACACACGTCACCAGCACCGTGAGCCCGTAGGGTCCCAGCATCTGGCGCAGGGTCAGGTCCGGGTCGAGCTGCCACAGCGGCCGCACGAGTTTCACGGGTGTGGGCTCCACCACACGGTCCATGAAGGCTGAGCACACGTCTTGCATGTCTCCAGTGGCCAGGAACGAAGCCCCGTCGTCGGTGTGCATGCGAAGGATGTGCTCGCGGTAGGCGGCGACCATGTCGGGGCCTTCTACGTACAGAATCTGTTCAAACGGATAGGCACGCAATGGCCAGGTGCCATGGACTCTTCAAGTAAACGAAAGACTGGACCACGCCGACTCACGCACCTCGAACGGAATGCCCAAACATTCCTGCGCGATCGCCTTAACAATATCCTGGGGATGCGCGCGGAAGGGTTTATCTCTGGGCGCGAACGCGACGCACCGCACGATGTTGTAATCGACAGAGTGGTCGACGTGCGGTTTGAACAACGGATCGGCCTTCGCGTTGGGCGAGCGCGATTGCAGAAGGAGAGTCAGCGACAGCGTCGAGTCCTTGCCTGCCGTGAAGCACAGGACGGTTTTGGACGCCGAATCGGGCATTGGGTTCGCAGTCGTCTGTTTCGCGAGGCGCAGTTCATGAATTGAGGGGCCGAAGCAAGACTCAACCGACCGTCGTTTGGACATCCACGGCGACCGATTCGGCTTCGATGGACGTCACATTCACCCCCGCGCACGCGCAGCGCCAACCATCGGTCACGGGCCTGCTTGCGCTCAAGTCAAACGCGCCGCGCATCCTCCTCGAATCCTGCGTCGAAAACGTCGAGAGCGCGCTCATTTCCGAGGCCAATGGCGCAGAGAGGATCGAGCTGTGCGCAAACTTGCTTGAAGGTGAGTGCATGCCGTGGTAGCGGGAGGGGGGGGTTTGTTGGCGGGTGGCAATGGAAACGTCAAAGGTTTGAAACCCATCGTCTTCACCCGCCTTATCGGGCGTAATAAGGCGGGACCACCCCCTCGGCCGGCATGATTCAAATCTGCAAAGAGCGTTTACGAATACCCATCCATGTCATGATCCGTCCGAGGTGCGCTATCCCCTATCCTTGTCAGTTTCCAACGTCATGCAAACACATTCACCTCGTAACGCATCAAAACCCAACCCAAACCTGAACCACCTCTCAGAGGCGGCGACTTTCTCTACACAGACCTCGAATTCGCCGTCATGCGCCGCGACATTGAAGCGTGCAAGCAGATCGGCGTCGCAGGGGTCGTACTTGGGATCCTCAAACACGACGGAACAATTGACGTGGAGCGAACGACTGAGTGAGAACTGCGAGGTGGGGGAGGGTCGAGGCACGGAAGACCGAGCACCGAGGCCTAACAGCGATAGCGCTGAACGAGGACTCTTTCTCGGAGCGAGCCCGAGGCCTAAGCGCCACTAGGCGCTGACCGAGGCTGTCCGCCGGAGGCGATTTTGAAGCGGAATACTCCGGGGTGGGGGGAGTCCTCATCTCACTCCCGTCGACCTTACCACCCGTACTCAACACACCCCTTACCACGACCCGCAGCCTCGCCACCCTCGCCGCGCCCCTCGCCGTGACATTCCACCGCGCCTTCGACGTCACATCCGACCCGTACGTCGCGCTGTCCGCGCTTGCCGGGATCCCCAACGTGACACGCCTGCTCACGTCCGGGCAGGCCCCCACGGTGCTCGAGGGCCTGCGCCTGATCCACGCTCTTATGGAACGGACCCCACCACACCTCAGCATTCTCCCAGGCGGCGGGATCACTCCGGGCACCCTGCCGTACATCCTGGAGGCGTCTGCGGCGGCCGGGGTCGAGATGCGCGAGCTGCATATGGCGATTGCGGGAGTGGTGGCGAGCCCCATGGAGTTTCGCAGGCCCGAGGTGTACATGGGCGGGTTGATCGGGCCGCCCGAGTATGAGCGCAGCGTGGCGGATCCGGGGAAGGTGAGGGCAGTGGTGGAACGGTTGCGGAGGTGATGGGTGGTAGGGTTGAAGGGAGGACGCGTTGGAGGGGATCGTGATTGTGGTGTATAATGGTGCGGAAAATTCACATGTATTACGCGACGCCAAATATTGCATCTTCCTTTTTTTGCCGACATTGCTATCCAAGTGCATGCATGGCACGATTCTCTCTATCTACCTGACGCCACACGTCTCGTGATTCACACACGAACGCCACATCACACACCCCAATCACCTTGTCACCTCCGCCATCACCTTCTCCACATCCCTTTCCCACTCGCGACCCCTCCACCTGTCCCGGTTCGGATCCTCGTCTGCGCTTCGACGCACCCACGCGCGCACATCGGCGCCGGACAGAGGCGACATCGAGTGGTCGGCGCCCACGAGGGTGTACGATGCGGGAGGCGGCGTCCCTCGGAGACAGGCTTGGATGAATGAAGTCATGCGAGTGAAGGAGAGCACGGGGAGGGGGGCGCGGGCGAACATCTTTGGATGGTAGGTTGTGGGGATGGGCAGGATTGGTGATGTGGTGGTGCGGGGAAAGAGGATTTTGCGCGGTGAAAAGGAGTGCGGGCGAGGTGCGAAACGGAACCAGATAAGCAAACCGCCGAACAGCACAAACCCGCGCCCCACCCCAACGCACCTGAAACACATGCAACTGGTCCTCATAGCACTCCAGCACCACATTCCCATCCGCCTCGTTCGCACGGACTGCGAACAGGAGCGAATCGTCACGAAGCCGTTCGGCGGACCCGCACGTCACGAGCACCGGAGGGAGGCCTGATAACGAGGAGACGGGGGCGAAGAGCGGGGATACGTATGGGTGGGAGAGGAGGGGGTTGGGGGCGTAGTCTGCGAGGGGTGGAGGAGGGCGGAGGGTTGAGTGGTGTTGATGAAGGAGGTGAGGTGAGCATCGAACCACCGCAGCGTGCCACCCAGCCAACCCTGCCCCGCCCCACAACCCTGTGCCAACTCACGGTGTAGCCTCCCCTCGCTCACCAACGTGGGATCCCTATGCCCGTCCGGAATGTAATCCCACACATTACTGGTCTGACTGCCCAAACTATGCGTCAAATCCAACCATGGGCTGAAGGCCACTCCACCGGCCGGCAACGGCAATCCCGCGTCCCGGATCGCAAGCAGGGTCGATAGCGTCAAGTTCCCCCCGGCGGAGTCGCCCGCGAGGATGATTTGTGAGGGGGGGACGGCAGTGGGTGTGAGGGGGGAGGTGGAGGAGGAAGTGGGAACGGGTGGGTCGATGAGGTAGAGGTAAGAGGTCAGGGCGTCCCGGAGGGCGTGGGGGAAGGGGCGGGATGGGGAGAGAGAGTAGTGTACGGCTGGTTGGTTGGGAATGGGGTAGGCGGGTGGGTGGTTAGCGCTTCAGTTGGAAAGTCTCACGGGAAGAAAAAAAAGGTGGAGGGAGTACGCACACAGACATCGCCCCGCGGCCCTTGCAAGCCGCCACGCAAACCAGCGGTGGGTTTCGGTCGACCCTGCGACATGGGCGCCGCCCTTTTTGGTGGAGTGGGGGGAGTGGGGGCGGTCAGAGTTCGGGGTCGTGTGCGGGTAAGAATGGAGCGCAAGAGCGAGAGCACGAAAGAGGCAGGGGGTACGTACGTGGAAGAACAGCGCCGTGCCGGTCGTACGCGCATCGTCACTCGTGTCGGTGACGTTTCCAGACCACGCCAAATCGATCGCTTCGACAGGCCCGTCTGGCGCGTGGTCCTTGAACTGCTCAAGCCGCGGCACGCGCTTATCGAGGTCCATCCTAGGCTCTACTGTCGTGTCCACTGCTTCGATTGCCCTAGGCCACGGCGGACCCCGCACTCTCTGCACGAGCTTCTGCCCCGCTTTGATGTCGATCGTGGAGACGGCGAGGAGGAAGGCGCGCATGGTCGAGATGGTGAGGGTTTGGGAGAGAGTCCATGAGGGGAGAGGTGGGCCCTGGGTGGGGGAAAGGGAAGTGGGGGTAAGTGGGGGGTGAGGGGAAGGGGAAGGGGAAGGACAGGGAGAACGGGAGGGGAAGGAGGGCAAGGAGGTGCTTGCCTTTGTAGCGTAATCTTTGGCGGCGGTTAGGATGCGGGCCAGCATCGCCATCGCGTCGTGGGATGGGTGGCTAGGTGCGGGGAAAGTGGTGAGTGTGTGGGGAAAGTGCTGAGTGTGCGCTTGTGACCGGTGACGAGAGGCAGACCACGAGGACAAGTTCACACGTGAAAAGGGGAGAATGTCAGTGTTTGTAAAAGTATTTTTGCTCTTGGAATATTACGTAGAATGGTGTGAGTTGCATTTGCAGTTCTTTGCATTTTCAAAGCGTTACAACATGCGAAAACTGGCTTGAAATAATGCATGAAAAAGCAGCATGTATTTACTAAGCTATAATTATATTCGAATACAGGGGAGAGAGGAGGAAAATTGATCCGGTGTGCAACAAAGTACACGGTTGCCCGAAGCTGCCCCGGCATGTTTCGTCAAAGCATGCATACTCGCCAGCTCGTAGTGAAGAAAATAGAGTTGCACGCCGAGCAGTTGCTGCTCGATGACTTCGACGAGAAGTACTGCGACTGACGAGGACACTGCCTTCCAACTGCGACTTCCCACGACCATGTGCAACGTAGCGTGTCACCAGACTGGAGCGCGTTGTATAAGCTGCCTCAGTCCGCGCGTTTGCTCTCATACGTGCTGGATTGGTGCTGTCGCGGCAAAGCCTCGCGTGCCAGTCAAGTCACACGTCCATCAGTAAACAACACGACCGCTCAAGCGCTTCTTTCTCACGCGCTCCTTGGCTTACGGCGTTCGTCGTTCCAGCGCACGTGTACAAGAAAATCGTAAGCGGCCGCATCACGACAGACTCACGTGAGGGTGGATAAACAGGTTTAATCCCCTTCAAGAGTCAAGATGATCCCTCGGTCTCGTCAGTTGAGATGATCCCGTGGCTTCTCATCTTTCGTAAGAGGGGCGCCAAACCTGGCGGAATACGAAGCTTAGGGACGCCAAAAACGCGTGTAGGGACGTGTCGGTGGCCGGCAGATAATGGAAAATGGCTGACAGGGAGCCGCAGCTGGTGTGCCAGCCACGCGCGCTCAAGTCGGCGGCGCGGGCAAGGATCAGCCAGCGCCACGTCGTGTGTGGAGTGCAGGGGGTGTCGGAACTTGTCGGAGCGTGTCGGAACTGTAATCTTCTGGTGTGGGGTGACGCGAACCTCCCGCCCTCACCCTCATCCCTGACGCCCTCATCTGCGATCGCGTGAACCTCGATTTTGACTCGCAAGAAAAGAGATGACCCTTACAAAAACCGAATTCTTTGCCTACAAAAACAGTGACTCTGTGCCACCCGACCGCACACTACCCACTCGCGCGGGTGCCTGGGTCGTGTACCCGCAGCCGCAACGCCGCTCTGGATCGCGTGGCAGAGATGGAACGGAAAGCTCTCGCTCACGGCGGACGCCCTCCTCACACAATACGGGCCCGTCGTGTGCATCAGTCCGTCCATGGTCCTCGTCAACGACGGGCCCACCGTCGCGTCAATCTTTGCTCAGCGCCATCTCGACGCGCCTAAGGCCGTGAGGGCCCTTCGTGTCTGCGGGCACGATGGACAGTCACGTACCTGCAGAACCGCATTTCCTGTGAGCGACGCGACCCGGTCATGATCGCGACCACGACAAAGAACCTCAAGTACTGGCGACCCACGTTTGAGAAAAACATCAATGCAATGGTCCATGATCTGGCCCGCACGGGGGGCACAAAGGCAGAGGATATTGTCAGACACTTGGGCATTTGCACGCTCAAAAACTCGCAGGTTATTTTGGGCGGGTCCGCGTGGACCTCGACCCGGGGTCCTTTCCGGCGGTTGTGGGAGAGTGAATTGACTGAGAAAGGGCTGGAGTGCGAAACGCGGAAGCCCGAGCTGTCCGAGCGCCGAGGCCTGAGCGCCGCGAGGCGCTGACCGAGGAGTCTGCCGGACGGGGTTGATCCACCCGCGCGAAGCGTTACGTATTGGGCAGAGCGCAGCCGCATTCTCCCGCCGGAGGCGAATGATCCATCCGCAAGGCGGCTATTGTCCAGAGCGTGGAGCTGATTTTTTCTTCTTTTTTTTTTGCATTCATAAAATATTCTGTTCTGATTCAATGTCTCTTTCGATTCAATACCTCTTTGATCTAGATATAACTTCCTCGTGATCTGGCGCATGTGCATGCCCGAATGGCTCTTCACCTGGCTCGAGCACACACCTTTCACCAAACCACGCTTCCGTGTGCAATGGAGCGACCTCCTGTTCGACCTCGGCGCCGAGTTGTACCGACACGCCAAAGCCGCCAGCAAGGACGTCGTGGACGACGCGCCAAATGTGTACCAGAGGTTCACCGAGTCCAAGGCTGGTGGACCCCGCCACCGGACTGGACGGCGGACGAGATCAGCGCCGAAATGGCCGGTCAGATCCTCGCGGCGACCGAAACGACTTCGGCCGCGCTCACGTTCATCCTATACGAGCTCAAGAACGCCAAACTCATGTCGCGCCCTTCACAAGGAGCTCAACACCGTGGAGGGCACCAATGTGCTCGAGACCCTCCCGTTCCTCGACGCGTGCATCCGCAAGGACCTGCGCTTCCAACCGCCCGTCGCGCTCACGGGAAGCCGTCTGGTTCCCCAGGGTGGGATGGACGTGCTGGGGTAACGCATCCCAGAGGGGACCGTGCTGACCATGCAGTCATTGAGCATGAGCAGGCAGCGGCCAGACCTGTTCCCACATGCTGAGGAGTACGACGCGACCCGGTGGATCGGGGCGGACGCGGGCGGGGATGCCGATGAGAAGGTGCTTGCAGAACGCCGCGCGCTGCTGGTCGCCTTCGGCGTCGGCGCGCGGCGGTGCCCGGGCGGGAACATGGCCGTGGACCAAATGCGACTCCTCCTCGCCGCGCTGGTGCGCACGTTCGAGATCACCTCGCCCCAGAGACGACACCCGAGATCATGGCACCCTTCGAGGCCAACGGGTACAGGAGCCGCCACGACGCGTGCCACTTGTTCTTCACACCGCGCGTGCTGGGAGGTGTGAGGTGCGCGGGTGGCAAGGTGGTGATGAAGGAGGAGAGTGGGGAGCTTTATTGTTTGTGAGGAGGCGGTGTGGTTTGTCGTTCTGCAAGCATTTTGTCTGCAGCCGGCGCTGCAACCGGGCTTCGCAGCCGTGGCTGCATTGAGTTAAGAACATAATGTTTTGTTTCGCAGCCGGGGCTGCACTGAGTGAAGAAGCTCGAGCAATGCTATGTTTCGCAGCCGTGGCTGCATTGGGTTAAGAAGCGCGAGCAACATAATGTTTTGCAGCCGCGGCTGCATTTGGGATTCGCAGCCGCGGCTGCTTTGGGTTATGAAGCTCCGACGATATTATGTTACGCAGCTGGGCCAGCATGACATTTCAGTGACATATAGAGCGACATAGTGTTGATGCGAAAAGGATTCGTGGTGGTTGGCAAACGTTCATGCTGTCTGTTCGATGACGCAGAAGAGTGCAACATCAGCACATAAACATTTGGAAGACTACTTTGGGTGAGTCGTTGATGATTTGACATTAAAGTTCCCCTTTGCTTGATTTCACCAGCTGTCCTTTTGATATCTCGTCATGGCAGGTAGGCGGCCTCCCCCGTGGCGTCTTCAGGGCAACGTCCTGTGACAGGAGCCATCTTGAGTTGTTTCCTGTTGACAGGACGGCCAACTGTCCACCCTATCCAACCCGCGGTTCTCAGCGGGATCGACTCGTCTTGGTATCTCAAGGTAAGCTCGGATTTTCCTCTCTCTGTCTCGTGTGCGACGTGGACATCAAGTTGTGCGGCATTGTGCTCCAGCATCTCCTGTGAGTGGTACTCCTGCCCTGACAACTGCCACGTGTTAACCTCGTTGCAACCCAGCTACTATGGCATCGTTGCCCTGGCCGACATAATCCAGTACTCTAACGTGCACGCCACGACACCCAGCCCTCGTCCTTTTAGACCCAAAAGTGGGCCTCGGGTTCAGATGTGCGCGGTTCTGCGCCGACGTGGGCAGCGAAACGCCCAACGCGGACAGTGACTTTGATTCGGACACGAGCAGCGTCGTGGTTGAGAGGACTATTGCAGGGCTCACACCGGGCGTCCTTATGGGCCTCTACGCGGGGATGAGGCAAGGGCTGACGGTCAAGCAGTGGACCAAGAATGTCGGGATCGGTCACAGAGTCAAAGTGGACGTGAGGTGCGTAAGGTTATGTCCACCATCGTTTATGTAACGGCTAATCATTCCAATCCTTACTTGTTTTAATACGATTCGTGCTCTTTGGCGTGCTGAACGGGCTCATCCGGCGAGTGCACCGTTACCCCTGTTCTGGTCCAAATCGCCCAGACGCCACATCTGCCTAGCTTGCCACACCGACCACCATGAACCTGAGGAGCTCTGAGCAACCCACCCCCGCAACCCTTCTCACACCAACTGTGTGATGCTCGGTGTCACTGTCTCCACCCCAGCGGAAGTGCCGGCAAGGGTGGTGACGTCACGCTGTGACAAGGAGGAATGGTGTGGCGATGGCTTTTGGTATGTATGGCAGACTTGAGTCAATGTATCAATCATCCATATATCATCATCTCTGCCCTGGTTGCGTAGACTTCACGTTGGAAAAGAAGAATTGAAAACAATCTGATTGCAGTTTCGTGACAACACAACTATGCATTACAAAGTCATGCACGTGCCCCGGACTATGCGTTAACTCGGCATCTTCTTCGACACAATTCTCGCCATCATCACCTGTAGTGGACATTGACACTCATTGTGAATCGATATGCAGTCAAGGGGGAACCGCTTTCCGACGAACCTTCTCCTTGGTGACTCCCTTCTCCTTGTGGCATTGGACCTTCGTTACCCTCCTCGATGGCTGCCGCCGCGCTATGTGCTTGCCCGTGATCACTCGGTGCTAGCATGCCGTCACGGATTAGGGTAACGTTGCGTGGAAGTGCCACCCCGGGAACGTAGATGAGGTAGAACGGAGTAGAGACTCGGGTGGATGCCGGAATGTAGGCGTGTTGGAGTTGACTTGGTGCCTGCATCCCATCACGGATTATGGTAACAACACATGGAAGTGCCCCCCCCGGGAACGTAGATAAGGTAGAACGGGGTGAGATTTGGGCGGATGCCTAAAGTGGTGGCGTGAAGTCTTGGAACGATACCGATGGACGGGGTTACTCACAGTGGTCGGCGTCCCAATTGCACCAGCTCCGCTTGGCGTCGTCATATTCGCTTGCGACATATGTTGCGTCTGAGATAGAAGGAGTACCGGAGACTTCACGCGGTGGTGGCAGCGTCGAGTGGAATGGAAAATGGAGAGCCAGGTGGGTGGGGCAGCGAAAGGCTCATCGCCCATAAACGTCGCCGCTTCACGAAATCAATTTCAGCGAATCTTCTTAGAACACAAGCTTTTGTCAAGTTGCACAATCAGATTGTGAAGAGCAGCCCGCGGAGACACCTTTCCACTCGGGGAAGCAATGATATCGATGCCTCGTGTGCTGCAGGTGCCAGGCGGATTCGCGCATGTCAAATCCCTACCGCAAAGTCAGCACCTCGGAGCGAGACACAAAATACAGACAGATCTAGTAAACGATATCTAGGATTTTAGAAAAAGAGTTCGAATGCTTTCTGGTTTGGCCATCCGATCCATTGGAAGCCGCGTCTTTGGCACTTGATTTCGCTTTTCCTCTATCAAATTCCAGTGCAACTGGATCATTAAATAAAGAGGTAGACGTCACAGAAAATCGTGGAGCCAAGGGACAAGAGGCCACGCGTTTATCTACGTTTCATTGTGTTGCTTGTGAGAACGGGGGAGATGTTGAAGGGAAATAGAGAAGAAGCACCTCACTTTGTACTCTGTAATATCATTTACACATACAAGGATTGTGGACGTATGTCTGTGTACAGATGATATTTGAGCCCAGGCAGGGTTTAAGGAAGCAAAAAAAAGTTCCCATTTGGCATGAGGAGACACTCCCGAATGATGCTGCGCAAGAGACTGGCGAGTGCACACATACTTGGACTGGCCTTTGGTGAAGAGGCGCCAATTTTTTTAGGAGAGAGGCTCACATTTGCATCACGGACGGATGACAGCGTCGTACAACAGCGGATCGCTTGCAAGCACGTTCGAGTTTTCAAGAAGCCTGGGCGTCTGGCAGGAGTTTGTCCCGTTTCCTAGAATCAGACGCTTGGTCCCGTTCCGCAGCCAATCACACCCCATTGCTATCAAAAGTTTCGCAGTAACTGTTTCGTGCTGGAAGAATCTTGGTTTTATGCATGCTATTCGTGCACCTCGCCTCCCATGTGCAATACGTACTCTCACACTTTCTTCCAGAGGAATGGTCATTTCGATTCGAGCACGCTTGGACTCTTTTCACTTCTGCTCGAGTTCTTTCAAGGCCACAAAAGTTAGATATGTATTAATAAAAGCTGTCTGTCACTTCAAAATGAGTGACGGACATAAGAAATACCATTATCCGACCACGCGTTGCGAAAAGACACGAATGTCAGTTTCCGACTGTACATGTCGAAAGACACGAAAGAGACATTCAAACAAAAAAGATGCTATCGTGCAGGTACTTTATTGTACTCAACAAACAGAGCAACACGCGATGAAATTAGCACTATAATTTTTTATCAAGACAGCAATTGTGTAATGGAGTGAAGAGAGATGTTGCGTGAGCGTCAAGCGTGCGTTGAGATTACAATGATTTGTTTTGCTGCAGGGTGTTCATAAGGAGTAAAGGGCCATGATACAAGGCCATGATACAATGGTGTTACAGGTCATCAGTGGCTGCGGCCATTCTCACCACAACATCCCCCGTTTCCGCGTGGATTCACGGTGTTTTCCCCACGCTCTTCCCTCCACGCTCCGGAATTAGCACGGCTGCGATGAGTTCCGTGCGCCCACGGACGCACGACGTCAAGTTCAGTCGGATCGCGTGTCTTGTCTACTGCGAGTTCCACCACACCGAGGGATCAAAGATCGTGTACCAGATTCCAGAAGGTTTCCTGTCCTCGCCTGCACCCCAGCCTTCCTCCGCGTCCGCGTCCGCGTCCGACATCCTCGCCTCCTCCCACACTCCCCCTTCCCCTTCCACCGCCTCCACCGCCTCCGTCGCCACGCCCACCACCGTCGTTTCGCCAAACCCACAGCGCGCGCAGTCGCTGTCCGCAGTATCACATGCCTCGTCGTCCTCCGCGGCAGACCTGCTGTCCTTCCTGGCACACTCTCCACGGACACCAGCACGCTCACCCTCCCTCGGCCACGCTTTGCTGCCGCCCGCAACGCCCGCCGCAGTGTCCGACCCCCTCTCGCCCTCTTCGTCCACGCACGATGCATTCATGCCCACAAGTCCGCAGGCCACGACAATCGAAGTCTCGCTGCGCCCATCCGCAGTCACTGACATCACACAGTCGCTCTCCATCGTGCACCCGCTCGTCGCGCCCCAGCAGCAGAGACACGCGCGCGCTCGCTCCTCCTCCACATACACCTACGAGTCCGACGCGGCATCCCTCACGTCATCGCACACACATGGAGAATCGTCCTCACGCAGTCGTAGGCGCAGGCCCAGACACCACTCCGCATGGGCGACCTCTTCCTCTCCCTCAGCCACGCTCGTCAGTGGTGCCACTGGTACCCCTGGTGCCACTGCGGGCTTAAGTGCAAGTGCAGGTGCAGGTCCATCTGCCTCTGACCCTCCTCCAAGCGTCATCCTCGGCGCAATCCCGCGCCGCCGAACCCGCCCGCGCACGCACACGGACCCCGCTGACATCCTCGCCGACGCGCGCGATCCCACAGCAGCAGAGGAAGAAGGAGACGACGACGGCGATGGAGATGGACATGGTAGTGGTGGAGCGGGTGCGGGTGGCGGGGACGCGGCCACCCGCACGTACGCCTCGGCCTCTGGCGCAGACCGTGACGCCTACGCTGACGCGGACATGTATGATTCGGACGCAGACTCGAACTCGGTCTCTGAGTCGGCGTCCTTCTCCGTCTCCATGTCGGCCTCGCTCTCCCTCTCGGAGATCATGGACAGGTCGGTCGACTCGCTCGCGCCGCATGTGCCGGTCGTGGGCGTTGGTGTGGGCGGTGGTTCGGTTGGAGGAAGTGGGGGAGTTGGTGCTGTTGGTGGGATGGGTGGGACAGGAGGAATCAGTGGGTCTGGTGGAGTGGGAGCTGGCGGATTACGAAAAGCAGAGTCGGACTCAGGACACAGGAGAGGGTCTGGCGGGTCTGGAGCGGTGGGAAAAGCCGAGGGCACAGAGTCGGAATCGGGGCACAGAAGGGGGTCAGGGAACAACCTATCCGAGAGTTCGGGACACAGACGCGGGTCCGAGGGAGCGCGTGGGGCTGAGTCTGAACAGGGGCACCGAAGAGGGTCCGGTGGGTCTGCGGTAGTAGGAAAAGCAGATGGGACGGAGCTGGACTCGGGACAAAGAAGAGGGTCCGGTATATCTGGAGCGGTGGGAAAGAACGATGGGACTGAAGGACACAGACGTGGATCAGGCGTGAGCAGGGACAGCGCGTGCGAGACCGGTCCAGGTCCAAGGCGGGGCTCGGAGGGCGTCTCTGAGGGTGTTACGCGCCCGGCAGAGTCCGAGCAGGGGCACAGACGCGGCTCTGATGCCCCGTCTGAAGGGCAGGGTGGTGCGCAGGATCACCAAGCTCACGTCACCGTCGTGGGGGTCACCCCCGCGTACGACGTCGTGGCGGCGGGTGGCGGACAGGTTGACAGTGGAGACGTGGTGGGTCGGTTGTTGAATGGTGGCGGGATGGTGGAGACAGAGGGATCGAATACCACAGCGGGCGAGGGTGATCGAGTGTTGCAAGTAACAGAGGGCGCCTCTGGACCCTCATACGACCGTCCCAGCACAGGCGCGGACGAACCCCCCGCCAACGCTCCCATCACACCACCACCGACTTCGTCGACGCCCACAACGGCATCGACGGCAACGTCCACGCCGCAATCCGCCATCACCGCCATTTACGCGCCATGTCACGTCCCCTCCCCCACAACTGGGGCGCAGAGTCATACTCCCCCACTCCCACCCGCGAAAGCCACCTCGTGGACGGTTCGCAATGCACAGTGGGCATCTGGGGCATCGAATCCTTCTACGTCGCCCACGTCGCCCACATCACCCACATCCCCGCACCCGACGCACCGAGCCTCGGCCTCGATGCCCTCGTTCCCGTCTTCCTTCCCCACTCCCCCTCCAACCACCGCAACCACAACAGCGTCGACATCGTCCCTCCCCACACCCGCGGCACGGGTACACCAGCAGCCGCAACTCCGCGCGCCCAGACGTGCCACGTTCTCGGGCCTCCCGAGACCTAAAGCAGTGCTGCAGGGCGTCAGAACCGGGGTTGATGCCGATCATGTGCGGTCCGCGACGCCCGCATCTCCTGCCGCCACCACAACGACGCCCGCGTTTCACCCCCCGCCAACACCTCCGCCTGCGCAACTTCCTCCACCTCACCACTCCCCTGCTGTGTCGGCCACTGCGACCGCACCTCCTCGACGCGCGTCCAATCCGGTCTCCAGCACTGCAACTTCCTCGCCGGCCTCATCACCCCCACCCTCGTCACCGCCCGGGCTCCCTGTGCTGGCGCTACATGCCGCGCGCACCGTGTCCTGGTCCGAAGCCACCTCGGCGCCACTCTCGCACCCTACCCCCCGTCCTCTGCGTGCCGCCTCGGCGCTGTCACCCCGCTCAGGGCCGGGTGGACACGCGCGCGCCGCGTCGTCCCCTGCATCCCCCCTGCTCTTGCCGGGTCCGGCGCGGTCTCCGCTTTCGGCCACTGTGGTGGGGAGCCCCGCAACCCAGACGACACACCCTCACAGCCACAGCCACCCGCACCCCTTGTCCCGGGCTCACGGGACCTTGTCGGTGGGTACGTCGCGCGCACCATCTGTCGGAGCGCGGCGTTCCCCCTCTGCGCCGTCGTCTCGGGCCAGCTCACCCGCCACCGGCGGTGGGGGTGGTTGGACGACGGCAAGCACGGCGGGGTCATCGCGGATCGACTTTGACCAGCTTAGCGACGTACTGATCCCCAAGCCCGAGCTCGCGCACAGGCTGTACGTGTACCGCTTCTCCGGCGCCGTGACGGTTGCATCGTGGCCCTGTGTCGTGGAGGACGCTCGGTACCCCAGGAACAAGTTCTTGTGGAATTTGGGGTTCATTTTTGAGGGGAGCGGCGAGGGCGTGGTCTCGTACGAGCAGGTTATAAGGAAGTTGGGGAGGAATTTGCGTGCTTTGGAGGTGTGTTGAATTGGTTCTGTGTGGGGGGAGACTCGTCCTTTGTTCTCTGGCGTGGGGGTCCGTTGTACGTTGCACGTGGAGTGGGAGCGGAGCTTCTTGCGATTCAGACCCATGAATCGCCCGAAGTGACCCTCACCGTCTTCCCTTCCCAGGTCGAGTCCCAGTTCTTGTCCAACCCCTCTACAAAGCGACGACTACCGCAGATCCTCGAGCAGATCATGGAGGATCTCAACGCCTACCACGAATGCCAGGTCACGTTGGGTGCGTTTTGTGGGGGTGGCGGTTTTAGTGGGCTTGTTTTGGAGCCTTGTCTCATAATTTGTTCTTCCACTCTTCCCATTCCACCACTCAAACAGACCCCGTCACCACTATCTCGCTGAAGCTGTTTCCAATGTACCCCGACCCGGCGCCGATCGACGAATGGGCTGTTCCCGTCGTTGTTATGCCAGGTGCGTGGGGTGCAGCGGACGCGTCGTGGGATTTGACATTGCTCAAAGTGAGTTTTGTCTCTCTCGTGATTAGTTTGCGGTGCGATTAAGGACACTTGCTGTTTCTATTTCTGTGCATCTCTTTTCACGCTACGATTGTTTCAACGTTGGAGATTTTCCCATACATCAACGGTGTTTGGAGTATGAGCCGGATCGCGCAAGAGTGCGACGTAGACATCAAGTTGTGCGGCATTGCGCTCCAGCATCTCGTGTGAGTGGCACTCCTGTAGTGACACCAACCACGTGTTGACCTCTTTGTATCCCAGCTACTACGGCATCGTCGCCCTCGCCGACATATTCCAGTACTCTAACGTGTACGCCACGACGCCCAGTCTTCGCCTCCTTCTGGACCCAAAAACGGGGCTCGCGATCAGATGCGCGCGGTTCTGCGCGGACTTGGGCAGCGAAATACCCAACACGGACAGCGACTTTGATTCGGACACGAGCAGCGTCGTCGCTGAGAGGACTATTGCAGGGCTCACACCGGGCGTCCTTATGGGCCTCTACGCGGGGATGAGACACGGGCTGACGGTCAAGCAGTGGGCCAAGAATGTAGGGATCGGTCACAGAGTCAAAGTGGACGTGAGGTGCGTCTCGTTATGTCCACCACAGCTTATTCAACGGCTAATCATTCCCATCCTCACTTATTCTCAGACGATTCGTGCTCTTTGGCGTGCTGAACGGGCTCATCCGGCGAGTGCATCGTTACCCTGTTCTCGTGCAAATCGCGCAGACGGAGCAACAACCCACCTCTGCAACCCTTGCCACACCGACCACCATGAACCTGAGGTCTTCGGGCGCATCAGGTGGCGTTTCGCTGCTGACAGCAGGTCTAGGCAAGGAAAAGGAGGCGTCGAGTGACTGGATCGAGGAGGGAATGCTTGAAACGTTAAAGCCGTGAGTGTGGTATGCAATCTTCACCCGCAATCTATTCCAAGCGTTGATGTATTGCCTTCGCTCGGAACACGTCAAACGTGACCTTGACATGCTGCACAGCCTCCTCGACGGAAACCACCACTGCGACGAGCTTTGTACAAACTTCCACGTTGGGCCGAAACGATTAGACGAACTGTGTGATGCTCTGTGTCGCTGGCTCAACCCTAGCGCAAATGCCGGCAAGGGTGGTGACGGCATGCTGTGGAGAGTACGCATGGTGTGGCGATGACCTTTGGCATGTATGTCGGCCATGCGTCAATGTATCATATCATCTATATATCATCTCTGTCCTGGTTGTGTGGAATTCCACGTTTTGAAGAAGAATTAAAATCCATCTGATTGCAATTTCGTAACAACACAACTATGTACTAAAAAAGCAGACCTTGACGGTATTGCAAGAAAGAGTGCTCGCACTCGAAAGTCGCCATGTTCGCGTGTCCGCGACCGTGATGATTACTCGTCATCGTCCTCATCATCCTTCTCGTCATCCTCTTCCTTGCTGGCCTGTAGTGGATGATGATATACATTGTTAAACAAAATTTAGGCGGAGGGTGACAACAGTTCATCGAACCTTCTTCTTGGTGGTTCCCTTTTCCTTGTCGTATTGAGCCTTGGCGCTGTTTGACCTGTCTTGGTACTTCTTCTTTTCGGAATCGTCGAGCTTCTTCCATTCGGCACCGATAAGCTTTCCCATCTCGCCTGAAATTCGGGTTGGATTGTGGGTTGAATAATATTGGAGCAACAACACCTCATGTCATTGCAATGAAATTAAACTGAAATTAACAGAAAGCACGTACCGAAAGTGGCATCAGGGTTGGCGGCTTTTACTTCAGGGCGCTTTTCCTGAGCGAAGAGCATGTAGGCTGTGTTGGGGAGTCGGGGACAAAATTAGCGCAACACCACCGAGAACGGAAAAAAAAAGGAAGGGGATCGACGAAGTGCCGGTCGACAGCAAACAATGCGTTGGATGTGTTGTGAGAGCGTTGGGAAGTCTTGATACATCCATCCGCCGGGGGCCTAATCGGTGGATCGTTCAACTCACCGGTCAAAGGCCTCTTGGGCGCATCCGGGTCCTTCTTCTTGGCGCCATCCTTTGCGCTGGCCTTGGGTTTAGCAGCTTTCGGCATAATGAATTGGAATAAGGATGTAGAAGGAGAGTGTCTGTTGGATGGACCAGGATTGATAAGCATATTGAGCCGGAACGGTAAGAAAACGGGACGATTGTGGCGTCAAAAGACCGGCGAAATCCGCATTGGAATTCGGGCTGGCGTGCTGTCCGGATCGCGCCCAGCTTGGCTTTGAAAACGGTCTCGGGTATTGTCCCCCCTGCCGCCCGAAGAGGATGAAGAGGCGGCACGTGGCGACGTTGCCTGCCGGGAGCGAATCCACGCTCAAACAATCGTTTTCGATCCCTTTTGCCCCCTCCTGGGTCCATCGACGAACATCGACAAACTTGCGCGCCGGTGCCGCTCACCTATGGATGGTGCAGTGCTGCTCTCTCCCAGAGTGGTGGACAGGAGGGCTGCGCCCCAAACCAAAAAAAGAGCAAAAAGGTCAAACCAAAAATTGCAGGAATCCAATGATATAAAAATTGCCAAATAATCAAACAATATTAATGATGGTAAATAACGAAGTCCTTTTTCATGAGAAGCAAATGAAAGGAAAGATCATGTCAATGGGATTGGTGTTCCCGCAACTGTGTTTGGCCGCGCTTGCGGGGAGCCAGCGCGCTCAATAGGCGGAAGTCGAAGCTCGTCTGGGTTGGGAAAGTACCCCCGTCAGCCCGCAAACAAACAACAAACATGGCGACTCTTCAAGAACCCACTATTTAGAACAAGCATTTTGCCTGACTGACGCAAATGCACTTCTGCAGCGCGTTCCTCCCCTCTAATAACTTTCAAATCTCGTCGAAGCTGATTAATTTCCCTAAACGCCGAAAAAGCGCGTTACTTTGGTTTTGACAGCCCCATGGAAGCACTCTGGTACTCACGTTATCAGCATCACATTCTCCTGCATGACCCTCACGTTATCCGCCCGGTGAGTCGCCTGGTCTTTGGCGATTTTCTTCTGAAGCGCGGCCACGGTCCGCTCCAAGTGGTCCCGTTGTCGAGCGTATTCCTGCTGCACGTCTACTTCCACCTCGACCGGACCGTCTTCAGCAAGATTTGCATCCGTAGCTTGCTGACAGTATTTGTGATAAAGCCGTTTTATTTGATGCTGATTCGGCCGATCAACACCCCAGAAAACAACAGTGGAGGACAAAGTCAGATCCCTTACAAACAAAACATCATGTCTTCTCCCACCTTGAGGGCCTTGGGATCTTGTATATGCTGCGCGCACTCGTACAGATCCACTTTGAACCGTTTCATTGTCGCAGCAAGCCTTTGCACTCGTGCACGCTCGGCCTCAGTTTCTTTTTCCGCAGCTTTGAGCTTGAGCTTCATTTCCGATATCGTCTTATCCAGATCCGAATTCGCTTTGAAGTATTGCTCAAGTTCCACGTCCATATTCTGTTATCGGGGAATGGAAATGAAAACGTCCACATTCAGTTTCTTCAGTCAGGTGCCTCGATACAACAGAACTTCACCTTGATTTGCTCGGTCATGCCGTTAATGTCTTGCTCCCTTGGTTCGATCTGTCTCTTGAGCTCCTTGATCTTGTAGTCAAGCACGAACTTGAACTTTTCGAGCTCCTGATTCTTCTTTTTGAGGTCGTAGATACGCTTTTCTTTGTCTTGGATGGTCTCGTCTCGTTCTTGAATCTTTTTTATCGCGCTGTGATTTTAGCAATAGCCCCCATTATCAACAAATACGAGTGACCACCACGCACCTCCTTCTTCAGGCCCAAGATATCCTTTTCCAGGCTTTTAATCGTTGCATGCAGCTTCTTCTCCTCCGCGTACATCTTCGCAATTTCAGACTTGTTCTGCTCGATCTCGCTTTGGAACGTGCTGTATTTCTTCTTCATCACCCCGTACTCGCTCTTGAGGCGAAGTCCGACTTCGCGTTCCTCCTTGAGTCGCCGCTCGTATTTGTGCTTGATCTCGAGGACCTCTTTGTCGGCGTCTTCCTCCGTCTCTCGGGTGGTCTCTTGAAACTCTCGCGTTTGGAGCCGAATGCGCTCCTCGAGCTGAACATTCGATTTTCGATTGATTTCGAACAACATGTTGGGAACTCTTGCAAACAGAAGCACCTCGGGGATAACCAACCCACCTGATGAATCTCCGCTTCCTTCTCCTTGAGCTTCTGCTCAAAATGGGCAGAAAGATCCCTCAAAGTCCTCTCCGTAGCATCTTCCGCGTCGCGCAGTTGGCGATCCCAGTGTTCCTTCATCTCCTCGTGCTTCCTCGAAATCTCTTGCAACTTGTCATACTCGGCCATCAGCTTGGTGCTGTGCTCTTGCTCCAGCCGAAGAAGCTCCTTGGCCTGAGCCTCCCGAGCCTCCCGCATTTCCTCGCTGTGGCGTGTCTCCTCCTTTTCCTTTTCGGACCGCAACACGGACGAGGTGATCTTGTACGTCTCGATCTCTTGCACGTACTTGTCAGAGGTCTCCTTGAGCTTTTCGTTGTAGTTGAGATCCTTGATGCGCAATTGGTACTCATTCTCCATCTTGAGTTCCTCAACACGAGCCTTGAGCTCAGTCATGGTTTGCAGCTTTTCCTCCAGGTCAGACTTCGTCACTAAGATCTTCGACGTTTAACATGCAGTATTTGTTCACAGTCAGCCAATTGTGCATCAAAGTGGACCCTTCTGAAACTCCACGTACCTCATCGGCATATATCGGCTCCCTCTCTCTTTTGCCCCTGCCCTCCTTATCGCTGATCTTGTACACATACACGCAACCATCCTCTCCTGCTGTAAACAAGTATTGGTCGTCGTGGCTCACTCTCATCCTGCTTACTGCCCCCGCGTGTGCCATATGTTCAGCATATTCCACACTTTTCGTGTCCCCCGGCGCCATTGGGAACTTGATTGCCCTGACACATCCCCCCGCCGTTCCAGCAAAAAGCATTTTGCCGTTATGCGACGCAGCTACTTGGGTGTACACCACGTCGCTCTCGATCTCTCGTACAACGGTTGATTCCACGATCTCCCTCAGCGTTCGGTCCGACCCCACGGCGAACAATGACCGTCCATCGGGATGCAAAACTGCACTTGTGTAGTTACACGACTTGACGATCGACTCGCTGTCACGCTTCGGGCCTCCTTTTCCTCCAGGCCCACCTCCCCCTGAAGGTGCACCTGGATACATCTCACCCAGTGCCCACTCGTAAACCGCACCGTCAATGCCTGCCGTAACGAGCTTAGAGTCATCCGAGGACCAATGAAGGGAGCGAACTTTGCCGGAGTGGCCCTTGAGTGTTGCAAGGAGGTCGAATGTCCAGGTGGAAAAGATCTGCACGGTAGTACCGTGAACTGCGGCGAAAAATTGCCCGCCAGTGGAGAAGCGACACTAAAACAGCAATATTTTGAGATGCCATTTTTGTATATGATTGTTTTTGTCAGCTTTCGCAAGTACCACAATCTTCGCCAACTGAACTCACCTCCCTACACCCTCTGATCGTGAACTCCCTGACCACTCTCACATCATCTACCAGCACGCAGCACATCCTCAACTTATCACTAAACCCCACGAGCACGTACAGTCCGCTGGGATGCAGGGCGATGCTGAAGGCCTCCTCCGCAAACACTTTGGCGACTTCGCAAGTCCCTTCGATGTAGTTCCACACGCGCACGGACCGGTCCAGAGAACAGGTCGCGACAAGGGGCTTGCGCACGCACGTGTCGAGTCCCGTGATTGGGAGAGAGTGGAACGAGTGCATCACAGGGGTGAGATGCGCGTCATCGAGCTGTGACGGGGATGGGGAGAGTCTACACGTAAGCACTTTCTCTCACCAAGCTGAGCTCCCCTGCAACATCGCAAACCCACCTTTCCCTCCCCCGTACCCCCAAGAGAGCCTCCGTACATTTGCCCACCTTCGGTCGTCACTACGACCGCATCCTCGGTCCCATTGACAGCCACCTCGATCACCTTCCGTTCCTTCTCCCGCTCGCCCCCGGCCCCGGGAGCTACCCTGACCTCCTTCGACCTTCGAAACACCGCGCCCCTTCCCGCTGCCGCTCCCGCGGGAATCGTGGCTGCATCTCGGACCTCATCCGGCAGCCTCTCATACATCGCCACGGTGCCCGCGGAGCACCCCGCGAGGATCCCTCGCGCAGTTGGGTGCAGCGCGTACACGGGGAGCGGTAGTGACGTCGTCGGGTGTGTGGGGAGGACAAGATCGGCTCGGTGGGGGTGGTCAGGGTCGGCGGGATCCAAGAGGAGGAGCCGCGGATCCGCGGTGGAAAGAAGGAGGTACGCCCGTGGGGAGCCTGTGGGTGCGGGAGGTGCAGCGGAGCCCGAAGGCCCGCCTGCGTTCGATGGAAGCGAACGGTCGGCGGGGTGGGCAGTGGTGGCGACGGGTGGGGGCGCGGTGATCCAGCAGTGGGTGATGTAGTTCTGGTGGGGTGGTTGTATGGCTTCGTGGATCCCTCAAAACGTATTGAACAAGGGATACTCACCTTTGGTTCCCCTTTCCCCCCAACACTCCTCAACTGTCCCTCCTGATATCGCAACAGTCTTAGCACGCCCTGTCCAGAGGCAACGACCAGTGAGGGGTCGATGGGATTGAAAGAGACACGAGTGACAGAGGGAGGTAGTACTCGGGTTTGACCATTCTCGGCAGGATGTCCTGGGGCACCTGCAGTCCCTGATGCGTCTGCAGCAGCAGCGCGGGCGGCCTGCAGGACGACCTGCGCGAGGCCTTGTTTCGGTTGTGAATCGGATTTAGTCCCAGTGTTTTGTTGGTTCGAGGTATTTGCGATGCCTGGTCCACCGACATTCGTATGGGTAGGAGCAACAATGCGCGTTGACGCCATGACCTTGCTCTTCTCCCACGCCCAGTAGTAGAGTGTCCAGTCTGGGCCCGATGCCTGGGCAAGAATGTACTTGGAGTCTGGAGAGAAGCACAGCGAGACAAACTCGCGAGCTGATTCGGTGTCGTGAGATAAAGCGGATGAGGTTGTGGCGGCTGTGATTTGCGGCGTTTGAGATGAGGGAATGGCCGGAAGTGTTTGCGTTCCCGGGGACTGGGAGGTGTTTGTTGCGTGTGTGGAGGAGTCTGCCGCAAGTGGCCCGCCAACGACGAGCACTTTTCGCTTTCGCATTGACAAGACGTCGTAAATGGAAATCTGAGGTTTCGCAGATCCACGTGCGCGTTCTGCCACTGCCAGGTACCGTTTGTTGGGCGACGCAGCCATTGCAGACACGCCGTCGCCCGCCAGTGGGACGAACCGCTGAGCGCGCGTGTCATGAGACAGTATGAGTAAATTGGAACCGGCATTGTAGAGAATTGAGTTGTCGTCGGGCAGAAAGTGGATCGAGCCAGACGGCGCAGAAGAGAGACCGAACACGCATCTACAGAAGAATCCGTGAGTAGGAAGCAGAAGTGCGTGTTAGGCCCAGTCAGACAAGGTTAGCTAGAGGCATGACACTTGCTTGTGGACAACAGCTGCGATCGACATCCTGGACCCGAGCGCCCTCAATCCACGCTATCAATCCACAAGTTTACGCCCGATTCTCTTCAGGAAGGTGTGTTCCGGACAAAGAATCGCGTCTTACGTTGGTGATTTCTGGGATGACTGCTGCGGTCAGAGCTCACTAGCTAGAGTACTACAAACGTCAATAAGATCTGTTCATGGAGCCCCCTACTCTCTTCCTTTCATGTCACGCTTTTCACGAGCCATCTTCCAAAGCGCCTCCGAGGACACGGTGAGGGCGACTTCATAGACGGCGGCAAGACAATGGGCCGTCGCGATAAGCAGAGCAATGAAGCAGTACCATGGTCACATGCAGCGCTCCATAAGTTTATGCAGTTTATCAATAGTTCCTTATGGTCGATTGAATCAATTATCTCACTGCCATGACCAAAGCACATTTTCGCTGACGAGACTGTAGTCCCTCTTTCCGCATGCTGCCCTCGCTGGCTCCGGTGCGACGGGCGGTCTCTGCGCTACCCTCGTGCGCAGCGGTTGGCTCAGGCCTGCGACGTTGCCTGTCGTCCTCTTCCCCAGTGTTTGCAGACACGATCACCGAACAGCCCAATCGCAAGGCAAACCCACTCGACGCGACGCCAAATGCATCGCTGTTCCCGATTCCTGAAGACCAGACTCCAATCTCAGCACGTTCGCGATACCACTCGCACTACATGTCCGTGTTGGCGCAGGACATGCTTTACCTCACGTACCAGCACCAACCCGAGGCAGCACCGTTTCCGGAAAAGTCCTTACCCGAGCATCTGCTCACTGCAATTTTTTCGGAGCCGCTCCCCAAGGGCCCGAAACCACCCCCACGGCTTCTCCCGGCTCACTTCCAGAACCCAATCGACTACACGTCGTCGCGCCGCACGCGTGCACATCACCACTCTCCACCGAAACCAGCTCCCTACGATCCCTCCAAACTCCCGGAACTTGACTCGATAACAGTCCGGTGCACACCACCGACCTCACACCAAAACAAACACCTCATTCTCCTCGCCATGATGCAGCTTCGATGTATCTCCGGTGTCCGACCTGAACCTACATTTGCCACGTGGTCCGATGCCGAGTCTCGCTTACGCAAGGGACAGGCAGTCGGAGCGGAAGTGTTTCTGAAGGGGGAGCTCATGTACTCGTTCCTCGAGCGATGTGTGGAATGCGTACTTCCACGGTTACGTGAGTGGGAAGGATGGCCTGCCCAAGGCGACGGATTCAGTCCAGGCAGCGTCACGGTCACCCTGCCCTCCCAGGCTGTTGGCCTGTTCCCGGACATTGAACCGTACTTTGACCAATTCCCGCGCCTGTACGACATACAGATACAGTTCCGGACGTCAGCGCGGACACCTGAGGAGGCCGTTCTTCTGCTATCGGGATTCCAAATTCCGTTCAAGGACCCAGCGGAGCTCCCGAAGGCGCAGGGTGGAAAGAAGGAGTCGGGCGAGGAGGATCGGTTTGCGCAGTTCAAGAAGAAGAAGAGACGGCGTGGTATGTCGGACACTGCCGCGTTGCTCAAGGGTGGGAAGGCGGGATTGTACGAAGCTCTTCGCATTCCGAGACCAAAATAGGAATAGCAAAATGACAGTGATCACTGAAAACAAAGCTTGCTTCTATATTTTATTCCAGGATTAAGTGAAAGGGTGGAACCTCGAGAACTGAAAAGACTGTCATGTGGCTCAATTATCAACTCCGTTCGCCATCCAACGAAAATCCACTACACTGATACCCTATGGCGACACAATTTGCACCTATACCGGACGACTTGCACTTCGATCATGGCCCGCCCTTAACAAAAATGGAATCGGACGGTCCCCCGGAAGCTGAAACGGTGATGGACTTTGTCGTACCTGACCATTCTCCGATCCCTCCTCCCTCCCGCTCGCAATCACCTCCTCCCTCTCGAGGTTCTGCCAACCATTCTGGAAATCGACGCCGTCAGCCAATACCGGCCCTACCGCGATCTTCCCTAGGGGCAATTGTACCCGCGGTTCTGTCAGCACTTCTTTCGGCACTGTCGTCTCTGGTAGTTTTACCTCTCCGCCCAATTGTCCGCCTTACCGCACCTCTTGTACACCACATATACAACTCCTACCTCAAGGGTCTCCTTGTCATGTTCTCCTCCCAGATTCTCTTCCTCCTCCCCCTGTCCATCAAACTGTACCAGGTCCTTTGGAAGCACAGGTGGACCTCGCCCTTGGCTGCGGCATACACGGCGTGGATTGTCCTGTTTGATAGAAGCCCGTGGCGTGGGGGGAGACCCATCAGTTGGGTCCGCAACAACTGGGTGTACGACACGCTTGTGGAGGCATTTCCAATGCGCATCGTTAGGGATGGCCCTGAACTGGATAGCCGTGGTCGATATTTGGTGAGTGGATGATTTGAGGATTTACGGTAACCCCTTTTTGTTGACATTGTTTTGGACACGAAAGTTTGCTTGCCATCCTCATGGCATACTCGGAACAAGTTTCTGGGTGTGCTTCACCTCTGACCGAGCGTCTCGGTTCTCCTCCCTCTTTCCCGGTATTCAATTGCGTGTGGCAACCTTGTCCTCCAACTTCTTCATTCCCGTCGGTCGCGAGTATCTTCTCGGACGGGGGTTCATTGGCGCAGACAAGAAAAGCCTGAAATGGTGGCTCTGCGGTGATGAGCACGGGCTTGCACGGGAGGGTGCGAATGTCAAGCGCAGGGGTTTGCTATCGTGGCTCAAGGGTTCTCGGAAGAGCAATGAATTGGGGCATGAAGCGGTTAGTCAAAGAGTGGCATTTAAAAACGTGGATCGGACTTCCTCCTTTGAACCTATTCCGACGAATGATTCAACGGGGGTACAAGATCAGTCGCCGGAGTCCAACGTGCAGACCAAAACAAATGAAGAACGACCACACCAGCAGAGCATAGCACCAGACCCAATCGTGCTGTCTCGTGCCGCTGAAGTCACTCCAGTGCCATCATACAACGACCAAAATTCTCACCCAGAGGGACACGCGGTTGCGATCGTCGTTGGCGGCGCGCAAGAGGCACTCTATGCCATTCCAGGCACCAACAGGCTGGTCTTGAATCGGCGCAAAGGCTTTATCCGCGTGGCTCTGGAGACTGGAGCACGACTTGTGCCAGTCTACGCATTTGGCGAGAACGATTTGTTCAGTCAAGTTGCAAATCCGACGTTGAGATATCTCCAAGGTGTCGCAAAGCAGTACCTTGGGTGGACACCGGTGGTCTTTTGGGGACGGTGGGGCCTTCCGGTCCCAAGGATGGGGGGAGTTGTCGTTGGTGAGTATATTTGGGGTTCTCGGATGGCATTTTACTTATACTCGCTCTTCAAATTCTCACAATGAATAGTTGTCGGGAAACCCCTTTCGAATCCTCATATACAGAGTCCAACTGTCGATGACGTGGATTATTGGCATGCCGAGTATATTTCTGCGCTTCGTGCTCTTTACGAACGGTATAAGGATATTTATGATCTTGGGAGGACAGAAGGCCTCACGATTGTAGAATGAAGAATGTAGTCTGAAAAAATTACACCTCTCGCCAAAAGTCCACAGCAAGTTGCACCACGCAAATTTTGACGCCCCGCTCCACCAGGCCGGCTTCCCTCCTTTCATCAGGGCTTCTGTTAATCATGGAAGCGCGACAACTGATTAGCGGGATCGAGGCCGGGGACTTGGGTACGATCGCACAAGCTCTCCAAGCCGGAGGTCCAAGTATCACAACGACCCGGAAGACAGTGACCTTGCAAGTCAATTTGAACGGCCGCGTTGAATCGGATACAGTTTCGGCGGAGCCGGCACTTCTCCTAGCCATTCGGACTGCGAGTGTGGACATTTTGAGGTTGCTCCTGGATGCCGGTGAGGACCACGAGCGATGAGGCATGATAAGAATGCCTTGAGAGCAAAATTTTCCAGGTTGTGATCCTAATTGCCGGACAGAGTGGATGGTAGCGTTCCCTCATGCGAAATGGTCTCAACATGATTGGGAAAAACTCCGCTGGACAACGTACACATATTCCTCTCCTCTGGAGTTTGCGCTTGTTCGTAGTCCCCTATACTTCAATAAGAGTGGTGCAGAAATTGTCATCACTGATCCCGCCACTGCCGAAGATGTTAGCGACTTTTATAATCTTAGCCCTTCGGTCCAAATTGTGGAAATGTGTAAGTATTGGTTGTGTTTATGAGTTCGCTACGTGCTGCTGCTTACGGTGTGCCTGTTGCGCTTGTTCCTTTAAGTGTTGAGTGCAGGCGCGAGGTTTGGGGATGCGGAAATGAAACGTGCCAGGGAGCTTCGAGATGGCAGGGACCGGTTCGGACAACAGTTTCCACCGAATGACATATTTTTGCGACTATTGAAATCTCGTCCCGGTCAGTTCCGACCTGAGAGCAATGCGATGGCGAAAGGTGGTGGTTCGCCCGGGAATGTCGCCGGGCACCAGCGAGCAAGGAACGGATCTACAGGTTCTGATGATATGATGAATGGGGGTGGAAATCAGTCACTGCGGCAGCTTCACGCACAGGAGCTGGCCCGCGTTGCAGCGAAACTCACTGAACAATTACGGATCAACGATGATTTGCGGAACGAGTTACAAAAGCGACAACCTCGAAGTGGTTCACGGGACAGTGGTCTGAGTGAGGGATCTGGAACGATAGAACGATATCGACAACGAATTAGTGACCTCGAACGAGACAGGCAACATCTTGCTATACAAGCCGCAAGAGTTCCCGAACTGGAGAGGGAGCGCCAGCACTTATCCACTCAACTTGCGGCAAAGACCGTTTCCGCGGAACAAGAAAAGGCGAAACTAGAGCGAAGAGCACTTCTTGCGGAAGAATCACGGGGCGCTGTTACAGCGCAGGCAGCTCGGGTGCCTGAACTCGAACGAGAGAATGGACGCTTATTGTCGCGAATTGCGGAATTGGAAAGAGAGAAGCAACATTTCATCTCTCGGGAGGGTTCCACTGCTCAGTTAGAAGTGGAAAAACGAGAATTGATTGGGAGAATCGCGGATCTGGATCTTGCTCGTCAGACTCTTCAAACTGACAAAATGACTGGGGACGCACGACTTGCCGTGGAGCAGTCAAAAGTCGCCCAGCTTGAGCGTGAGCTATCGACGGAACGAAATAATTCAAATCAATTGAGGCAGCAGATTGCGGCAGAAAGGTTGATTGTGTCTCAAGCTCAACAGAAACTGTCTTCAGAACACACACAATGGGTTCAATTTGCACAGGAAGCGAGTGCCGACAGAAATCGCCTTGCCGAGCTTGAACAAGCGCGAATGGCGGATCGAAATCAAATTGCACTCCTTGAGGAGAAGATTATTACCCAACGCGCACAACTAGAAAGATTGTCGCAGGTGGAACGTGATCTTGCAGGAGAACGAGCACGTGCCGCAGCATTGGAAAAGGAAGCAAGAGACGCGCAGGGAACAATCTCTGCACTGAAAGAGAGAATATCCGGATCTGGTGGTGGAGGCACAACCGGTCGACCTCTCCCACTCCCACCTGGCATTCCCACTTCAGCACCTCGCGCAAATGCCACAAATGGTGCAACTCCTTCATCTCCAACGTCTCTCTCGGATCCTGCCCCACGGACAAAACCGATCAAAAAGCACATGTTTGTCATTACTCCGTACACTGCACAAGATGTTGACGAGCTCTCGCTCACTGTTGGGGAGCAAGTTTGGGTGGCCTACGTGTTCCCAGATGATTGGGCGCAGGTGCGCATTGCATGCAAGTTTTGCGTTCATGATTTACCTTACCTGAGTCATTCCAAGGGGGTGAACTCAAGAAGCCGATCGGGAGTGTTCCCACTTGTATGTCTTGCTGACTCGAAGGATCCACCAAATCACTTTCCCGCAATTTCTGGGCGAACAAGCTCCATTCGCAACAAAAACCCACCAACTACCACCACCATTGGCGTCCCGGGAAACTCTATTGGAGGAACTACCACCTCAGATTATAGACCGTACGGAGTCCGGCTAGGTGGGGCGCTCGAAACACGACCGCTCACTTCACTAGAGCCACATTCCCAAGCAATATCAGAAGTCGATTCGCAGACTCTGCCATTTGGCGGGAATTCGGTGTTTGGAGCGAGACTTTTTGGGTTATCATCCCCTTCATCATAAATGTTTATATTTCAATTGTATATACATAGAATCCGCCTTACCTGTGTCAACCTCGTATTCCCCCAGATTGGTGTTCTTTCTTTCTTTTTTTTTTTTTTTTGGAAAAACTAAACTTTGGTGCAGGACACAAGTGGTCCGCGAAGGTCCTACCTTGAGAGAGCTGAGATGAATGAGGACGCGAACAGGAGACTGATCGAAGGAGTGGAATGGGGATCCGTATCCGCTGTACGGCGTGCAATCGAGGATGGCGCGGACGTGGCTGCCCGCAAGAAGATCACGCTGAAAGTGACCCTTGGCTCAACCAAAGAAACCGATTCTGTGTGGGCGGAGTCCGTATTGGGGCTGGCAATTCGAAGCGGGAGGCCGGATGTTGTGAAGGTGCTATTGGAGGCAGGTGAGAGGTCCGAGCGGATCACCATCCGAGTCAACTGTGGAAGGACAACCTACCGAGCGGAAATTTGAAGATAAATTCGAAAGTTGCTTGGATTTTGGTCAAAGCTAGGTTGTGATTGCCGGACAGGAGAGAGGTCATGAACCTGAATTGTGTCGTATGAATTACTGTACATACGCGATCACTTTCGGTTTATCATCGGGCGAAATGCGAAGGGAGAAAAGATGGCGATTTCCAGTGACACTGATATTTCCTTATCCAAACGCAGGTTGCGACGCGAATTCCCGGATTCGATGGAAGCTCTCGTGGTACCATTCTAAGTGGGACGCGAAGAAATGGGAGCACCAGCGATGGCTTGAGGATGAAGCATATAAATATCGCTCTGCCTTGGAGTTCGCCCTCAACTGCGGCCGTTGGGACTTCAATAAGATGGGAGCGGACGTCGTTCTCTCCAATCCCGTCGACTGGGATGCTGTTTGTGATCGATTTACCCTCATCCCATCCATCGAGATTGTTCAGCTGCTGCTGCAGCATGGAGCACGAGTCTCTGAGGGTGAACTCCAGGCTGCCAGAGAGCTTGCGAAAGGAGCGAATCGATGGGGGGACTCCTTCCCCCCGGAACCCGCTTTCCTTGAACTTTTGGAAGCGCATTTACAGGACCATCAACAGGATAGGGCGTCCTCTTTGACGTCGTCTTCTGGTGGGGAGAGCACTTCAGCGCCAAACGCAATGGGGAATGCCAATGGACACCAAACTCCCAGACAGAATCAGATGGCTCTACCGGAATCGGATCCTCAACCGGTGCGGTCAAGGACGTTAACACGCACTCAAGCACACCTCGCACAATCACGCCGCACCTCTACCAGCCCTGTTAGCCCTATTCTTGCTGTATTCGACACTTCGGATATGACGCGTGCTTTGGCCGAGCAGGCCTCGACCATTGATTCCCAGCGCCGCCTCATTGATGAGATGCAACGCCGTGCGAATGACCTCGAGCGAATTGTTATGGAGCGTAATGCTCGAATAGCGGACATTGAACGTGAAAAGCTGGTACTGGAAATGGATGTGTTCGCATTGAGGACGGAGTTTGTGAAGTTCAGCCGTGGCGAGCGGACGATGGCAGATCGAAGCGCAGCTGCGGCAGCAGGGATGCATTCCGACCCTGCCTCCCCGGTGCAAGTTCGGAAAGTTTTGTATGCTCACCATTTCTACGAGCCAAGGGAGTCAGACGAAATCGGGTTAGCACCTGGGGACCCTGTTTGGTGCCTTTACGAACTCTCAGACGGCTGGGGTGCAGTAAGTCATCCAAGCAGTGTGATGATGAAACTATTGCTGAGGTCGTTTTCATTTCCCAGGGGACCAACAAGGCCTCCATTCAGTCTGGGTTTTTCCCCATGACGTACCTCTCTGACCTACCAGCATCGAAGTTTGAGCCTTTATCGTCACCAGTAGCTGCCAGTAGTCACCTCCCCACGCCACGAATACCTTCGCGCACAATGTCCGCTGGCTTGGCAGCTTTCGGGACCAATTCCATGTCATTCTCCGGTCCCGGCTTACACAGCCCGATAAGCAATGTCTCTGGAGACAGCCACTTGCCTCCGCCGGCACGAGAGGCACGTGCGGTATACCCCGGTCTGAGAAATAAGTCGCGTGAACCAAAGATTGGTCTCATTGGAGCATCTGATGACGACGACTCATCGTTATACCCGTCGTCACCTGAATCTGAGACGGAACAGCTCCTTCCTGAGATGCAGATCAACGGAGAAGTGGTGGCAATTTGAGAAACTCCAGTGGAATGGCGAACGGACACCTCTGCAGGGACAGGGGGTTTGAATTGAACGCTTGGTTACGTACTTGCAGTACAGTAGGCAAAATAGACACGAGCCAGGAGGACACGAGCCAGGAGCACACGAGGTCACTAACCGAGGCTAGCATATCACGAATCACCACTTATATTGATTTTGTAGAGGCAGATGGATTCCATAATCTATATCTCGGGTGGTAGCTTACATTAAAATCGACTCTCCTATCAGTGCATCGCTAAAACGATGGTTGGCAGTTCTCATATAACCCCGAAAGAATAAAGGCCTAGTGGGATATGTCACGTCCAAACGGTATCAGGCCGGGGACTACCTGTGCACAGACCACGAAACCGGGGTAAGAAGAAGGCCGGTGCTCACAACTTGTCACACCTCCTTGGCACCCGAGCTGATGTCACGTCAGGCTTACCGGGCTACCTTGCGATTAAATTTGATGCATGGACGAAAGTGGCCGGACATACCGGTTTTCAATGCAAGTCCCTGGATCGCCGTGAGAGAAATTATCGGTGCTCACAATAAGAAATCCCCCTCGATAATAAAACTGAGGCTCGCAGGGACAGCGCTCGCCATGTCGGACCCCGACAGGTACTGGGGTTGCGTCGTGGAAGTTCGAATATCGTTATCGACGGAGTGAGCGTGGACGCCGAAGAAGGGAATCGCCGGGGGCCGTTTCTGATGAAGTACCTGTGAGATGATTCGAATCGACTTCTCAGAAGGTGAGGATAGGACAGGCAGAGGCCAACGAAAACCATATGATAATTGAGATTCACACAATTCCCTGAACTCCACCTTTTCAGGCCAACGAGAACACTGTCGACAGGAACCCCGCTCTGGAGGATTTGGACGTGAAGGTACCGTTGTCCGACAATCCGTTGGATTTGGTGCACCTCATCATGTCTACACTGAATACAAAAGGGGCGAGACTTCAATGCTTTTAACAGGTGTGCTGGGCTGCCGCAAACGCAAACGGAACAAATGATTGGGGGAGGACGGAGACAAGAACTTGGGTGGTACTAACAGAAGAAGACAAAATCGGAACGTTTGATTCGGCTGTCCCGGTTCCCACTACGAGATTCCAGGCTTTTCGGTGACCTTCCACTTCACCGAATCTGATCCTGCAGCAAATGCAATCAATTATCGTGAGTGACTGGACTGTACTGGACATCTGCAGGATCTATGTCGTCTGTCCTCCCGTCCGATCCGGCCGCTGCGCCCACGATCGCGACACTTTTGGCAGAGACAGAGAACAGGCGGTTTCGTTTGACACTTCGCGGTGTTGATTTTGCAAGAATGGCAGAACAAAACTGTCGGCTGAATTTCGGTGGCTGTAGTGTTCCTTGCCTGAAACCCGATTCACCAATTTTGGAATCTCCGTCTGTTTCCGCGTGCCCGCTAAAGTGGCGTTTCCATAGAAGCTTCTGAGATATCCGGCGCCGCCAAAGATACCCCGATACCCGTGCGGACATGTTGCCAATGTGGACTCCCGCTGGCGGCGACCCGGCGGCACTCCTCGTCGAGGCGGCAGAGTCCGGGGACTCTTCCCTTGTGCGTGCTCTGCTGGAGGCGGGCGCAGACCCAAACTCGCGGAAAACCGTGACGGTGAAATGGCGGACACCAGGTAAAGGCAGCATCTCCTCGCAAGACGACACAGCAGAGTGTGAGTCTGTACTTGGAATAGCGTTGAGAGAGAGACGGCTGGAAGTTCTGGATGTTTTACTGGCGACTGACGGTGGGTTCCCTTCCATAAGTGGCTTGTCTCCCTCGTGGCGCTAAATTCCATCCACCGCACAGGTACCGACATTAACGCGCCAATATCCTGGCGTGTTCCCAACTCTGTCTCACTGCCCTCTGTTTCGGGGACCAGAGCCGAGAATCTGTGGCGGGAAAGCCCGAATTGGTACTTTCCATCCTCGCTCGATTTGGCGCTTACCCTGTGGTCCGAGTCGGCACCAGCAAGCCAAAAAGCCTGGAATCTTCCCGGAGGATCTGTTATTGCTGACCCCAGCGCTCCGTCTACGGGAGAGACCTGGGTAGCTCGCAATCTCGAGCCCAACAACGAAGTGGTGAAGAGGTTGCTCCTGCACGGAGCACGCGTGACCTCGACCAGCCTTGAGCGCGCCCAGGAGCTGGCTATCGGACGAGATGGAATGGGTCTTCCTTGCGCTCCTCAGCCTGAGTTTTTGGCCCTCTTGGAAGCGCAGAATGAGCTGGATGGAGCCATTCCGGATGACAGTTTCACCGCACTGCCACCCATTATCCCGGTTCCTATCCCTCTCCTTAGTGCGGGACTGGGGAAGGATGACGTTTCCTGGGTGGAAGATCCTATAGGTGCCTTTGGAACGTTATCCCGTGGCCCAAAGGCGGGAGCAACATCATCGTTTTCTGACGAGGGGAATTCCACTGTCGTTCTTTCGACAGCAAGGGGCGTAGACTCCGAGCAATTATCGTCAGTTATGGCATCTACAGCTTACATTCCGTCACTGCCACGGGAGAGGCGTTCCTCGTCACCGATTGAAGGAGCCTTGCTTGACACGGCAACTCCCCTCAATCCAGCAGAATCTCTCAAAATATCGAACAAAATTCTTCTGGATCAGCTTTCAGTGACGTTTCGGGAGTTGCGCGAAGTGCGAGAAAAAGTTCGCGCCCTTGGCGGGAACAGTCCTCTGAGCACTGGGAGCGGATCAACAACCGCTTCCACAGAGCCGCCAATCATCACAGCTCTCCGCCGTCACCACTCTCTCCTTTCCCGTCAGCATTCAAGGATGGGGCGCCTTGTCTCGGGATACCGTGATTACATTTCAGGATCGTGCAACTTGGTACATGCCGGTCATGCACACACCAGGAGGGAGGCAGACGAAATGGATATTCATCGGGGGGACGCATTGGGCCTGGAGAAGAGATGGGGCGATGGCTGGGCTACAGTAAGTGGTTGCCACCCCGTGTGTAGTTGTAAAACCCACTCAAAATTGCGTGATTCACAGGGTATCAACTATACCACCTCTTCTCGCGGCACGTTCCCGATTGGGTGCATCACAGAGCGGGCGCCGGCGCATCCGCAACGATATCGTCATTTTGTCCCCCCGCGATCCCGGTCACACTCGTTGCCTCCCCAAAAGGCACCATCGGAAACGGCCCCTCCTGTATCATCAAGGTATTCTGTTCACGAAACTCCGGGAACGTGGACCGCCTCCAACAGCACTTCTGTGCTTGGGACCCCAGGGACGTGGGGGACTGCGACTACTGGACTGACACAGTCAGGGCCGAGGCGCGTTGTCAGGTACGCTTTAGGAGGTGACAACAGCAGCTCGGGACGAGCAAGTGCAAGTGAAGCAGGAGCAGGCGTGAGGGCCGCGTGATGGAGGTTTACAAGACACATTTTCGGAGAGACGGATTTTGAGTTTTTTGAATGCACGCAATCGGCACGCCAGAAGCAGAACACTGCCACTACGTAGCGTAAGACATACCCACGCAATTATGACACGGTTCACTTCACTTATAAGAACACATTAAAACTAATATGAACTGCTTTTCGGACTCGGTGGGGAGAAAAGTGCGAGTGTCCAAGTTGGAACTGCCGACGTTTGGTCTGCCCGCGGTGCCCCATTGTCCGGATCGCTTCTCTCTATCATGGCGTTGCCTATTTGTGAGAACATATTCTGCGGACGTTGCAATATTGTGGGAGACGTAGGAATTGTGTCGGGAGGAGCACGTGATGGAGATGTTGGCCAGGAGAGCGTGCTCCACCGCGAGTGTATGGTGTCAACGACGAAAAATTCATTCGACATTTCCGCTCGTGCGGCAAGAGCACGTATTGGGGAGGTGATGGTGGGGGAGGGGGTGACAATGTCTTCGAGAGCTTGGCACGCTGGTGTCGTAAAGGATTTGAATACTAAAATCTTACTTATTCATATGAACAGTGAACTCACCTGCTTCCTCCTGCTTGGTCTTTCGTCTTTGCTTTCTAGAAATCCCGAACGCGACTAGCAACAGAGCAAGGACAACCATGGAAAGTCCCACAACAACTCCAATGACTAGCACATTCGTGTTGCCATCGGGTCTCGACGCTACAATTCCATTCGTGAATGTAATGGGTGGCTGTGGCTCAGGTGTTGGCGAGGGGTAAGCGGATCCAGTCCATGTCCGTGTCCAACTGGTTAAGACATCCGTGGAGTTTACTGGCGCAGCCATGGCATCCAAATTGAGAAGCAGAAGAAGGAGGGCGTTATTGTTGCCATTGATCGGCGTCTCTACCTTTCAACACCAAAAACCCCTTTTTCTTTTAGTGTGACAAAAGAAAAACGGTCCCACGATTGGACGTTTCACCTCCCACATTCTTGCTCGTAGCTGGCGAACTAGGGCTAGCCTTGTCTGGATGCGAACGGTGCAAATATGTAGTTTAGTCATGCACATATACAAACACCTTGACATCATATTTTCTGACGGTTTGTGGGAGCGCATATTTCACAGAAATAGAGGGGACCACAAGATGTAGACAAGCCAACTTTTTCCACAATGTGTGTTATCGAAGTCTCCCAGGTGCCGGTGTGTTGTTTGTTTTTGGTGCTGAAGGATCTCCAAAATTTTACCGACCGTCGCTCGGAGTTTTTCTGCAATTCTTCGATGGAGGTGGACGACGCATCGAGCGCAGCGAATTGGGTGGCGATCGAAGACTCATCGTTGCCGGGGGGCATGAAGGAAGGGCCGGTGAAGAAGGTCTGTGTGGATTCGCCGAGACTTTTTGCGGGGAAACTGCTCGAGGATTCCGTGGATGGACTGATGCGGGTTCTGAACGTTCTTTTCTTTCGTGTTAGGCCTGCGAACGATGCCAGCAGAAGAAAACAAAGTGCGTGTGCGGTCACTGG
Source organism: Gonapodya prolifera JEL478 (assembly GCA_001574975.1). NCBI lineage: Eukaryota > Fungi > Monoblepharomycota > Monoblepharidomycetes > Monoblepharidales > Gonapodyaceae > Gonapodya > Gonapodya prolifera. The sequence continues at coordinate 585,547 of KQ965737.1, forward strand.
AAATCCCGCTGAGGGGGAGGCGACCAGTTAATCTCGCCGGCGATCTTTGAGTCTCGCGCGATTCGTCTCGCCATTGCCTAACTCAGTGTCGTTCATCTATCGGCGTTCCCCTGTATCAACGTGATGTCCCCCAACATGGCCCGACAGGTGCGATGGCAGGAAGCCACGATGCTCATCGTGTATGCTCAAGAATCTTCCCTGTAATTTCAACTGGTGAGTGGAATATTACCGACAATAGCTACTTTGTGGGGCTGGCGTGACTTTGGGGTTGTTGAACTTGTTGCACTGAGTGGTGACATGGACATGAACATTTTGCAACTAAAATCGCCCATCCAAATGGCCTAAACAACGAGGGAGTCAAGCAGTGGAAATTTGAAGTGACCCAACGTGGTCTCATCATGTTTTTGTGCTATCTTTGCTGTCGTTTGACATGTATTTGATTCCAGGGTGGCCAAAAAGCGAGGGCCTGCTAAAGGCTGGAAGAAAGCCAAGGCAGACGCGGAGGCGCAAGCTCAGGCATCACACTCATCTCCGACGTCGTCACAAGCACCTCTTCAATCTGGGCACACGTTTCGCAATGGCGGAAACTCCATGGGAGGAGGATACGGAGAATACCCACACGCCACAAACTACCCCTACTCTGGAAACTATCCAGCCGCAGACAACTATTATCGAAGTGTCCCTAATGGTTCTATCCAGGGTGGGATACCTGCTTACCTTGCTCCCCCACCAAACCCATACGCGCCGGGACACCCAGGGCTCCTGCGCACAACGTCGGACCCGTCATCCATCACGGGGTCAGATAGCGCCTCTATTAAGTATGGGGACGGTGACAATGACGACGACGAGGATGAGCTGGCGACGTTGCCCGTTGCTCCTTCTGCCGACGAAATGGGAGAACGTGCTTCAGGTTCCTCCGCAACTCTTCCGCGGAATGATTCCGACGCAGACTCGACGGATTCCATCGTGTCTTCCCTGAGGTCGCGTTCCCCCCGTCGCAGATCGGGCCCACCTCCCCCGAACGTGGCTTCTTCACCTGGTTCCGTTGGTGGAGGGGCACTCAATAGTCGCGGCAAAGCTCGCAGCCCCGCTCCTTATGATATCCCTCCTCCACGAGGCCTTCGCGGCCGCGTGTCCTCCGACCCTCGCGCAGGGCCATATGGGGGGGGGAGGGGCGGAAACCCCGGCGCTCATTCCCCCCAATCGCAAATGTGGCCGGCACCTGGGAGGTCCGCCACTGCGAGTCAAGCGATACGTGGGCGGAGATCTGGCCACGGTGGAGGGGATGAGGAAGTTGTGGACATTCTGACGTCAATGGGAAGAGGCGTGCCGACAATGAACACGGCCCAAAGCTTTAGCGGGCCCGCACCGCCAGTCGGAGGAGGGTGGTGGCAAGGGTCTCCAGGATATTGGGGAGCCCCTTACGGATACCCGTCTTATCCTCCACAGCAACCCCCGTACGGGACCGAGTGGTATGGAGCAACGGGAGATCCTTACGGTGAGAATGACAGTTTCTTGCGAAATTGACGACACCTTCATTTGATTATCTTTTCCAGCCCAAGATCCCCGAAATTCTTTCTATGCGCCTCCTTCGTATCCACGGACGGGGGGTTTCCTTCAAGCCCCTACAGATTACAACCCTCCACCGTTCCCCGTTCATCCGGCTCCACCGCCACCAGCCGTTCCGCGTTTAGACCCATCATCACTCGGATCAGACCCTATGATCAATTCCGCTCGTAGTTCAAGCGGAGGTGGTCTTGCGAAATTACCTTCCGTTTCCTCCCTGCTGAGCCAGCTCGATGGAGCCTCAATGTCGGACCAACCCGTGACCACGTCGGCGACTGCATCACCATTCATTCCCAACTCTGCAACGTCAAGTCCCAACGCGTCACCCATTGCTTCGACTCGCCCGCCAAATCAGCACTGGCGTGGACCACACCGGTCGTCAACCGACGGCTCCTACAATTTGACGAGCTCCACAGTATCCCCTGTATTGGGCCTGTCGCCCATGTGGGACAAGACGCAAGGACATTTTCCTGGTCATAGCCTGGGATCCCATGGAGGGTATTCAGTAGCAGCCCCTCAGCAACCAGCTGGATCTCTACTGCAAGGTCAGGCTGTACCGCCCAACTTCGCTAGCGGACCATCTCCGAGGCGAGGGAGTGCGCCTCCCCCGTCAACTGCCCCTTCTGGCCCAGACTTGTCCAAGATGGATGACGATAGAGTAATGGAGGCAATCCTAGCGGCGGGAACTGCAAACGGAGGCGAAGGAGGGAAAGGATGGGATGGCGTGCAAGGCGCTTTGGCTGAAATCGCAATGCTTGTTTGATGTACCCATATAACATATAGGACGACGGACGTTACCTTTGAAAATCATTTCGCACGTTACGTAACCAAAATGGCCACACTTTATTGTAGGAAATACGCAAAGGCGCATGCCCAGCTGCAGCATTTGTCGAGGACCAGAAAGAAAAGTTCATACTACGGAGCAATATTCTCTTGCGCTGCTTCCACGATATTTGCGTTTACAACAGATCTGTCAAAAGCAGATGACTCTCGCCTCTTTGAATTCAGTGAATATGTGATGAGGCAAACCGTTTCTATTGGGTCGCCGCGTTGACTGCTACCGCCTCCCTCACCACAAACTCCCTTCCTCCCAAGGACCTTCTTCTTCCCTTTCTTAGTCTGAATAGGTAGTTTACATGGAAGGTTGTGACTATCTAAATATCTGGTGATCTCCAGCCCCGCCCCTTCCTCCCCTGCGATATTCCCGAAACGTGGAGATCACCATTTCTTGATTGGAAGCAGTCTCCTACGGTGCGTCGTCACCGTCCTCTTCCTCAAGGCGTCAATAGCAATGTCATCAAAGCCCAGCACGATGACTGACTCTCCCCTGATGTAACCCGGCACGGGTCCGACTCGGCCAGTGCGCTTTAAGCAAGCTTAAGCAGTTGATGCTTTCGAGTGACACGAGGGTAACAGTGCGTCCTTGCTAATTCCGGGGTGGGAAAGAGCATAATAACGTCAGCTGTATGACAACAGGTATTTGAAATATAACTGTGGGAAAGGCTCTTGAATGATTTTTGGTTCCTCATTCCGTCACGTGTGATGGAGGTTCAAAACCCCAAGTGATTTGGAGAGGAATCAGATAATTCAAGTCCCCACCAACGTTGTTGAACGCCACGGACAGTTCCCGCAGGTTCTCGAGTGCGGGGAAGTCGTCATCGAGGTATGGGAACCATATCAGAAAACAATGGTGTATCAAGGATTAACATTCTATGCAATGTAAGCTTTCTCTGGGACTGGGGATCGCACTGCTCAGCAACTCAGTTGGGTCGACATCAGAATCAAACTTTATTTGTGTGTTGAAACTTGTTTGTCTCCTGACTCGACGGATTTGCCGCAAGGAGAGCAAGCCAAGGAAGCTCGAGTTGAGAGATCTTTGCGTGGAGAGCTTGCGGTCCAAGGGACATGAGCCGAACAATGCGCATTGCACACCACCAAAACGAGACTCACATTTCAAGCGAATCGCTTGGAACTCGAGAAAGTCACCTGTTTCCTCCTTCAACACAAGAAACGTGCTGTAACTGCCGTCGCAGTCTCCTTCTGTTCCCACCCCGTCTCGCTTCGCACTCGTCTTCGCCCTCGACCTCAGCGGGCTGAACTCCAAGATTTAGCCGACCGACTGGGATTGAATGCCCCCATCATTTCGCGCGAGTCACTGGGATCCGGTTCTCATCATCGGCCAGATCGTCTGTCTCCAAACGGCGTGGTACCTGTCGCTCGCGGCCGTGCAGTCTCTGCTGCACATACTTGCTGCTGCTCCATGGACTCCCGACATCCTTTTCAACTGGTCAGCCACGCGTTTAGACACCGCGCTGGGATGGGCGGTGATCTTCGGTGACCTCTTGGCCGCCTGCTTCGGGTGAGTGGAGTGATCCAAGTTCAACCAACGTTGGAGTGTCTGAAATGGGAAGCATCCTCCAGCTGCTTCCTGCTGCTATGGATAGTGGAGAGGACTCGGCTATGCCTGGACTTTGCCGGCACCCTTCACTTGATTCATCTCAGCGTTGTCTCCTTTCACACTGGATCACTGCCAGTCTCGCTCACCTGGTATTTGACATTTTTGGCGTCATGTGTCATCATGGTTGTCGGTGGAGAGCATCTTTGCATGAAATACGAGATGGAACCCATAGCTCTGTCTGGTGGCGGAGTTGGTGCAGTTAAACGGAAGCAGTCATCACGGAGCATAACCGAGGCCGAGATCGAACTTCTTGCAATACAAGAAGATGGAGGGTCTTCATCGCAGCGTCAGAGTAGCGAGTCACAGGGTCGGTCATCGTAGCTAGCTTCGCGTACATTCGTGCCATGTAGTACTCATTTGCAATGATTTGTATTATTTCTACAGCTCTGCAATAATAGGCTCCAATTCCTTTTCGGAGTAGATTCTGAATACCCCCAACTGTGGTCCTGCAACTGGCACAACCGAAGCCAACTGCACATTGGTGGAGTTCAGCTTCTCTTCCATTACCTGCTTCAAAGTCTTGAGGGCAAGCTTCTCAGCATCTCGGAGTGTCATCGACTAGCAGTGGCGAGGTGTATTATTGCTTAGAAATGGATTCCTCTTCGAACCAACGAGGTTGACTTACTTTATTGTAATGCTCCTGCAGCTCAGTTTGTGCACCTTCGGAGCCAGAGCCGATCGCCTTTGCGTCGAATTGCATGAAGGTACCCGACGGATCTGCATGGAACCTGTGAAGTGACGGTGCTATTAGAGGCGGTGGCGGTCATTCCCAAAGTTTCATCTCACAATTGTGGACCTTTCTCGTCAACTCCAGCGATCAGAAGAGCTACTCCAAAAGGCCGAGACTTGGAAAATTGACAGCGACAGTCACCAAAAAATGTTACAGTACTGACAATCATAGGTCCAAATTCCACTCACCATGATGGATTCCTGTCCGTCCGCACTCTCTCCAAACCGTAGCGCAAGGTCGCATACAGCTTGAGTCAAACTCTCCACTTTGATACGCTCATCGTAGGTGAAGGTGTGATTCTAGCAATGTTTCGTCAATTTGATGAAATCGCAAACTTCATTTTGATCCGGTCACGAACCTGAGCCTCAACTCGCGCGTGGTCGATCATTGTTCGAGCGTCTGCCGTGAGGCCCGACATCGCGGTTCCGATGTGAGAGTCGATTTCGACGATTTTTTCGATGGAGCGAGGCTCAAGCAGAGGTGAGGTGACGCGCTTCTCCACAGCGAGGACGACGCCTTCGGAGGTCTAATCACAAGGGGGAATGAAGTAGAATTACATGGAAGACCATCGCTGCAAACATACTTGAAGTCCGATCGCCGTTGAACCAAGCTAACAGACAAGAGCGAAAGACATGTAGATGAGCGAAACAAACGATTTGGATGCGACATGTAAAATACAATGCCTTACCTTGATGGCCTCAATGGCATATTCGACCTGGAAGAGACGTCCCTCAGGCGAGAATGTGTTGACACCACCTGTGATGGAGACGGAGGGGTGAATCCACCCGATACTACTGAAAAACAAAGCGGCAGGGTCGAGGCAAAGATATTCTCAGGCCAGAGTCCGTTGTTTCTTCACGAGTTGGGGGCTCCGTCGTTCCAGCTTCCACGAATCACCTCAATGGTGGATGGTTCCATGGATTCGAAAAGGCGCCCAAGTAATGCTTTTCGCACGCTCTTCGGCGCTTTGCTATCGGGTCTCTAAAAAGGAGCGGGGTGGGTGTTGTTGGTAGCTCAACTTACGGTCGTATTCGCTTCTCGTCAGGAACTGGGGATCAGAGACCAGCAGGGTGAAGCAGTAGCGTACGATCAGCTTGAACGTCGCTGAGATGGATGCAATGCCTTACCATTTGATTTTAATTGCGGTGCTAACGCAAGTCAAGCGAAGCGGCCTCCAATCCACTATAATATCCTTTTTAAGACTCCAAATTATCTTGAAGATTACTCAACGAAGTAACGAAGAACATAGCTAAGTCCACCCACGCCTGTGCCCTGATGCTAACAAATAGTCTCTTTGTACCCCAACCATAGTACCAGCTCCTCTCCAGTGCCGCCTGACTTGCCACGTCCGCGACACTCTTTCGCCGTCTTGCTGACCGCTTTCCACCTTCTTCATCCACCAAGCGTTGTGCGCAGTCGAGCACACCAGAGTATGGAGCTTGCCGAAGTTCCACCAAAGTACGAAATTCTCGCTCCTGTCGCACCCCAGGGTCGATCTGACATTGCAGCCGGCGCCGAACGGTTTCAATCGGGAGTGTAATGAGCAGATCTGACAAGTTCCACAACAGCTCGCAAAGGTTATAAAGGAACGGCCGCTCCTCAGATTTCAATCCTAGGCCACGCTCGATGAACAATTCTGAGCAGTGCTTGAAGATGCTTTTGGAAGTGTGGAGAAGAATCGATGCATACAGATTGGTACCGGTAAAGAACACCGAAATTCCTTCTTCGTGTCTGATTGTCCAAAGGGCGTGGAAGGTATTGTTGTACTTTCTAGAAGATGGTGACACTGTTTGGACGATTAGTCTGGAAGGCAATTACGTGTGTTGTGTATGAAAATCGCCATTGAGGAAGAAATGCTTGCACGCTCACCGCGTTCGCACCAGTTCGAGTGGACTTAGCAACACACCAGTTACAACTCGACTTGCAAGCAATGTAAACACATTAGGCAGCGGTCGATCCAAATGTATCAGAGGGATCGATTCGTCTGGAAGACCCAACATGTCATTGAGGGAACCTTCGAGTGTTGGTTGAACAACCAATTCCATCATTTCCCGGAGCCAATGAGCGACGTGTCCTTTCGGATCATACGGACGTTTCATTTGTACTCGTGTCTCAGACAAGGTCACCGTGGTTACGACTCACCCTTCCACATCGACATCAAACCTTCATCGGGCTGACGCCAAATGTTTGACAACGTATCGAAGAGAGATCCATCCTGAGGAGGAAGTTGATACTGGGGCCGCACGGGATCTGAGAGAGAAAAGGTGGTGCGAACGAGGTAGCCCTGTTCGTCTACAACGATGGCTGAACCAGGTCCTGTCACTACAGCTGGGGCCGTCGCTTGAGCATAAATTGAGTCCGCGAGCTCCGACACATTATCCCCGTCTCCAGTAGACGATGCATCACCGTTTGAGGACTGAGGCCATTTGATGTGTGTGTCATCAAAGGAATGCGATTCATTCGTAGAAATGAGGAATGACTCACGTCTGCACCATCAGCTGGACTGCCACTGTTGTCATCGTCTCCGTCTCCGTCTCCTTGGGTCGGCAAAGATTCCAGACGATGCTGAACGCGCACAACGAAGTCGTCACATGGAATATAGTTGACCTGTTCGTGAGCGATGATTGAGAAACCATGTGGATTGCATCTGACAATATCCCAGACGGGACGCTAAAGGAAAGATATCCTCCCATAAATCGATTTGTGATTCACGTACTTGCTGTAGAATTTTGGCAACATGAAACGGTGCTATCAAGGCTTGAGTGAAGAACTTGACTGCACCGAACACGACAAGGTCTCTGAAGCGGGAAAACAAAAAGTTAGCTCGAGTATTATCCCAATCTTCTTGCCACTTACCCCAAACCGGCATCTTCCTCATCCATTCCGATTGAATTCAACAGGAGTTCTTCAATTCACGGTCGTGACCAAAGCTAAAAACAACTCCGGCGTTCGATTCATTCCCCTCCAAGTTGTCTTTCTTGTCCGCCATTCATTGTTCCAATCCAGTGGAAACCATTGCCCTCTCCCCCTGAATTCTACTTTCGTCTTCAACCACCGAGATGGAGAAACCAAAAGCCCTTGCAATTGGCGGACAGCGTGTCTCTGGGCAGGATGTGCGACAACAAAACGGTGAGCTGGATTCACTGTTTTAGTGTTATCGGAGAGGGAGGCTGGGGGAGGAATGAAATGCCTTTCTCTGCTAACACGCTTTCTTGTCCCACCCCAATTTTTGATTCGACCGTTTTCGCTCTTAACGTCCTTCCTGCGCATTAATGTTACGCATACGTGATGCTTTTGGCCGCTCGAATTCGAACTGTGACTTATATTCGCTCACATCTAGTGCTTGCCGCTATGTCAATCGCAAACATTGTAAAGAGCTCACTTGGTCCCGTTGGGCTGGACAAAATGATTGTCGATGATATTGGGGTGAGTGTTTTCAACGAATTTTTTGGCGAAGTAAGTGTTTCATTGACATGTGGGCAATAGGATGTTACCATTTCCAATGATGGTGCCACCATCCTGCGCCTTCTTGAGGTGGAGCACCCGGCGGCCCGTGTTCTTGTCGAACTTGCTCAGCAACAGGACAAGGAGGTTGGCGACGGCACTACAAGTGTAGTGATCATTGCGGCGGAGTTACTGAAGAGGGCAAACGAACTCGTCAAGAATCGAATTCATCCCACGACAATCATTTCAGGATACAGGTAAGCGAGAATGGCAATCAAGTCAACGTAGATTAAAACTGGAACTTATTTGCTATTCAAACGGGGAAACCGGATGGACCCTCTTTTGTTTTTCAATGATCACAACCTGACGTCTTTTGTCGCTGTCCAGGCTCGCGTCGCGGGAAGCAGTCAAATACGTCGCTGACCAGTTATCTACCAAAGTGGATGCTTTGGGACGCGACTCCCTCGTCAACGTGGCGAAAACGAGCATGAGCTCCAAAATAATTGGAAGGTGATGTTTTTTGATACTGACCGAATCGATGGTCGCTCATTTCTATTTCAATCTAAGTGACGACGAGTTCTTCGCTAATATGGTGGTGGACGCACTCCAACTCGTGAAGCACACGAACCCAAGGGGAGAAACCAAGTATCCTGTGAAAGCGGTCAACATTCTCAAAGCACACGGCAAAGGCGCCCGGGAGAGCGTTCTTGTTCGCGGCTATGCCCTCAACTGCACAGTAGCGTCCCAAGGTAAGTTCAAATTAAGTCATTCAAACTTCACACTGTTTTGAATTGTCATTCCCCGCCCCCCCACCTATCTGCTTTCTTCGGTGGGAGAAGGTATTCGAACGCAGGTGAAGGGTGCCAAAATTGCATGTCTGGACATAAACCTGCAGCGGGCTCGCATGGCCCTGGGTGTGCATATCGTTATTGATGATCCCAACAAGCTTGAAGACGTGCGGCGAAAGTGAGTAGGTGCCGTTGCACACATTTCGAGTCAAATGACACCTCTGCGCAATCAATAACAGAGAGATAGACATCACGATGGATCGAATTAAGAAGATTCTTGATGCTGGTGCCAACGTTGTCCTCACCACAAAGGGCATTGATGATCTGTGTCTCAAAGCGTTCGTGGAGGCCGGCGCGATGGCAGTGCGACGAGTAAAGAAGGAGGACTTGAAGCGGATCGCACAAGCCACAGGAGGTATTTGTTGTGCGAAGTTTTGTTGCTTGGTCATCATCATAACGTATTTCTGAAAACTAGCGACGTTGCTCTCCACACTTGCAAACCTTGAGGGAGAAGAATCATTTGAATCCAGCTACCTGGGCTACGCCGAAGAAGTTGTTCAGGAAAGGGTGTCGGATGATGAACTTATTTTGGTGAAGGGTACAAAGGCCCATACCTCAGCTTCGATCATTTTGAGAGGAGCCAATGACTATATGCTGGATGAAATGGAGCGCTCGGTGCACGACTGCCTCAGTGCAGTCAAGAGGACTTTGGAAAGCGGGTCCGTGGTTCCTGGTGGGGGTGCTGTGGAAACAGCACTTAATATTTACTTGGAAAACTTTGCTACCACGGTGGTGAGTGCTTCGTTCTCGTTTTACCCTTTGCGTGTTGTAATTGGTATTTCTTATCTCTCAATACAGGGCTCACGGGAGCAGCTCGCCATCGCAGAATTTGCAAACGCACTTCTTGTGATCCCCAAGACTCTGGCGACCAATGCTGCCCGAGATTCGACCGACCTTGTTGCAAAGCTACGTGCATACCATAATGCCGCTCAATCTTCACCCGCCGACGAGCGCAAAAAGGCATTGAAATGGACAGGTCTGGAGCTTATCAACGGTACCGTCCGAGACAACATGAAGGCCGGTGTCCTTGAGCCATCAATGTCCAAGGTAAAAATGATCAAAGCAGCAACTGAAGCGGCAATCGCCATTCTCAGAATCGATGACTTTTTGAAGTGGGTGCAATCTTCCACCTTGCGCTTCAAAATGTTACCCCAACTGCATAATTTGCAGGCTCGACAAACCTCCGCAACAAGGAGACCCACACGACGGTCTCGAGTAAGAATTAATGCGGAGCAGTCGTGAGGCGCAGTCGTCGAGCAGTCGTCGCAAATAAAAAAGTTGCAAATGTACACTTCAAGCTAGTCATTCCCTGATCACCCACAGCAACTCCCATGCTCGATGATGGGAAATCCTCGAATGGCATTGCCGCATTTGCGGACGCTCGGCCAGGCTATCGACGCCCACTCCGTTCCTTTCAGGACATGCTCCATCTTCTTACCTTCTTCCTCGCCGCACATTCCACACATTCAGCGGAGGGCTCCAGGCATCCACACGTAATGGACCATGCAAATTATGATTACTTTGCCGTGGAGTTGCAAAACTGGGAGCAACTTCAACCCCAGAATTGCCACGACCAAGCTTCAGAGCTTGCCACAGAGCTTGGCATGGTAAATATGGGACAAATCGGACACGTGAGAGGTCACTACCTCTTTGAAGCGGCGAAACCGGAGAATATCATTGGCCGAAGACGTGCCGCTGGGGCTTCGTCCAGCGGAAACCTCTCCAACCACCCAAAAGTGCGGTACCAAGCTCGGCAAGTGCCCAAACGAAGACTGTTCAAACGGAACGCGTATGAGCCGGACGTGTTGGACTTCGTTTGGAAAAGCCGACTCTCAATAAATGACCCTGGTGCACAGAAGCAATGGCATTGGGTGAGTTCGGGATCACTTTCGTTTCTTGGACATTTACGAACACGCAGGCGACAGTACAACCGTGAATCGAGCCAACGTGGTAACGATTTAAACATAACTGGCGTTTGGCTTCAAGGTGTAACAGGCAAGAACGTTACTGTTGCTATTATTGATGATGGACTTGATTACCTTTCCCCGGATCTGAAGGGCAATTTTGTGAGTTGATGGGGATATTTGCTTTTGACACGACTTTTCAACTTCATAAATGATGGGGTGTTAAGTTTCGTGAAGGTTCTTGGGACTTCAATGGTGGGAAGAATGGGTCTCAAGGACAATTACCGACACCAGTGCTTTCGGACGATCGTCACGGCACTCGCTGTGCTGGTGAAATTGCGGCAATGAAAAACGATGTGTGTGGTGTAGGAGCTGCGTGGGATGCGAAGGTTGCAGGTGCATGCTTCACTTCAAACTCTTTTCAGTCCCTCTTAATATGCTCACCAAATGATGTTGTTTAGGAATACGCATCCTTTCAGGTGACATCACGGAGGCTGACGAAGCGGCTGCCATAACTTTTGGCTACCAACAAAATCAGATTTATTCCTGTAGTTGGGGACCAGCAGATGATGGTGCAGCTGCCGAAGGTCCGCCTGATATCGTTGCGAAGGCCTTTGAAGAGGGAATACGCAACGGTAGGGGAGGACTTGGCAGCATTTACGTCTTTGCCTCGGGAAATGGTGGTGGTTTCAAGGACAATTGGTAAGTGATGCACTTTTAGTTCAGACAGTCAGCGTACGCTAAGATATTACATGAAGCAACTATGATGGCTACACGAACTCTATTTGGACAATCACAATTGGAGCAATAGATCGCGAGAACGAACACCCGACTTACGCGGAATCTTGCACCGCCCTGATGGCTGTTACCTATAGCTCATCTGGCCATGGCGGTAGCTATATTGTGTGTTCATAATCATTGGCTTTAAGCCTCGGAGTTTTGGCCTAGTCGTAACTGAGCGCTGTTTGTTTAGTTCACAACAGACGTGGGAGAGCAGGGCGTTTGTACTGAGGGGCATGGAGGTATTAGTTGCATATCTGTTTCCCAATGATCGCAGATGACGAACTGCGTTTTACTTCAAGGAACGTCCGCCGCTGCACCAATCGCATCTGGCATTTTGGCTCTTGTGTTATCCGTGAGGTGCGCCTTCATGCAGTGCGCAGTTGTTACCGTAATCGATACATTGATAATTTCCTAGACCCGATCTTTCTTGGAGAGATGTCCAACGTCTTGTCCTTGAGACTGCTGTTCCCTTCAAATCAGACGACGAATCATGGACCCGGACTGCAGCCAGACGTCCATATAGCGTTAAGTTTGGCTACGGTAAACTTGACGCTTACGCTATTGTCGAGCGTGCCCGTACATGGACAAATATTGGGCCTCAGACAATGTTTAAACCTCCCACGCAAACGGTTGGCAAAGAAATTCCGGACGATGGAACAAAGCTGGAAACCATGATTGCTATAACCGCCAAAGCGCTGAAGGAAGCTCAATTAATCTTCGTCGAACATATCACTGTGACTGTAAACATAGATCACAGTCGTCGTGGAGAGCTCAACATCTTGTTGACGTCACCAAGCGGAATAGTGAGTGACCTACCGATTCGCCGGGTCATCTCCTTGCGAGACTGACTTCCGGTTAGGTGAGCGAACTTGGATCTCCGCGTCCGTACGACGTTAGCACCGATGGTCTCAGAAATTGGACGTTTTCCAGTGTGAAACATTGGTAGGTTCAGTATAAGCTTTGCCGATAGTTCAAAAGTGTCATCTCAACTTCAGGGACGAAGACGCCGTTGGACTCTGGACGTTGTCCGTAATTGACACTGTCCACGGAGAAAAGGATCCCAAAGAGAGTCATAAAGGTGGGTTAGACAGCAGAACTTTTAAACTCAAATTGCGTCACGAATTGGCAACACGACAAAGGTTCTCTGTTGGACTGGACATTGACCATTTGGGGCGAAGGATCTTCCTCCAGCACCAAGCCTTCAATAACCTCCACGACTTCCTTGGCAACGCCAACGACGTTGCCGTCCCCAACCACAACATCGACACCTTCAGTGGAGCCTGCTCCACCGTCTAAAGGATTGGCTCCCGGTGCCATTTTTGGCATTGTCCTCCTAGTCGGAGTACTTTTGGTTGGTGGTGTTCTCGCATTCCGATGGTTCCGCCGGCGCAGAGAACACAGTGACTTGTATCAATTCCAAGAACTTGGCACAGCAGATCCGGATATCGACGGTGCCTTTTTCAGCGACGATTTTGCGAATGACTTTGGTACCAAAGGTACCGATCTGGATGATTTCCTTGATGAGGACGATGATGAAGACACTGCTCTTCGCTAGAACTCCTTAAAACGTTAGGAGTGTAGAAAAATAGTATAAAGTGGAATGCCAACTTCCAAATGGAACTCTGAACACCTTCCCCCCTCCATTTCATCGGCGCCAATACACCGAATCACGTTTCTGGTCGAATCTCGTTGTGATGAATCCATTCTCATCCCCAACCGGGTCCCGAGCTCAGAGTAACACCACAACCCCAGCCTCTTCAACCGGAAATTCCCCCCTCCTGCATCGAAGAACCGTTTCAGGAACATCTTTTCAGACACAGAACTCGTCGCGATATCGACCGGATGGGCCTCACTTGCGCCAAGCAGGCACAATGAAATCTTCCCCCGGACAATCCCCTTATTCGCAGGGAATAACGGATGTCCGTTCTGATAGGACATTATCGGCTGCCAAAAGTCCATTTTCACACGATAGTGACCACGTTTCGGTCAAAGCTCTTGCAAATGCCTTTCAAGCTTCCAACCCTTCGAATCAACCACGCTCTTTGTCCACCAAAACTGATTCGCGCACCAATCCGACCTCTCCCGAGCTTCAAAATCAATACAATGGATTATCCACGGGTAGCGCGGACTCTATGGGGCGTGGCATACCACAGAATGGATATTCACGGAGAGAATCGTCCCCACCACAACAGTACACGCCAGACCCCAGCAGTATTCGCCAATTAAACCGAAGTAGGAGTAATGGGTCACGGTCGCGCTATGACCGCAACGCCCCAAAGGACGTCGTTCGAATTGATGGTCACGTGAACCCAACCAATCGGCCAACATCATCCTCTGGTGCACTTTCGCTTACTTTAGGCCAGGACATCTCGGTTCAGACTCAGGTTGTGGGACCTCCGCGTGATTCATCCGTTTCAACTCCGAGTGCGGTGAATCCTGCCAATCCCTTCGCCGACACCGTGGCAGTTGAACGAGCACGCGCTAGAGCCACAATTGGTGGGCGTAGCTGGACAGGGGAAATGGACAACTCCGAACAGAGCTTACAACCGCAGAATCCTTTCGAGACGCGGGGGGAAGGAAGCACACCGACCCGGCGCAACGATTCAACGCTGAGCGGAACACAGAATCGGCAAAACAATCCATTTGAACGTCCCATTGCGTTCGAGGCTCGGTCACCACACTCCACCACGTCATCTACCCCGCCAACACCATTCATGTTGTATCCTCTGGCAAACTCGACACCAACGTTACTATCAGCTCAAATGATGCCGCTAAGCCCTCCTGGCCAGCTGCCATCGGCTGGGATTCCCGCTTTGCCACCGCGGCCAAGATCCAAGTCCATGTCTCCAGTAGTTCACTCAGGAATCAGAACGAATGGAACAGTGACTGCGATCCCTTCTCCCGCTCTTACAACGCGGGCGACTTTCAACGCACCTGCACCACCTCTCCCCCCACGAACACCACAACAAATTGCCACATCTGCAAGAACTGGAGCTCAGTCTGAGATTAAAACATCGGCGTATGCGACTATCAGGGATGAAGAGGACGAATTGATGGGGTCGCAGCGGCGAGGCCAAACTATGTTGGAGATTGGAAGATCGTCGACGGAGTCCTCCTTGATTTCGGGTTCGCCCACAGTTCTGAATCAGCAAGCACCACCTCCATTTTCCCATCCAAAGTTCACGCAGTTTACTTCCAGGCGTCCGCCCGAAATGCGCCCGGCCTGGCCTCCGACACCAAAAACACAGCCTGTCCGTGCCTGCGCGGCGTCTAGTTGTTCAGGTGTTGTTGCAACTGCATCTGATAAAGTCAGATTGTACTACGCTCTTAGGGCGGCTGTCAATGGCTCCACATCTGACAAACGCAGCATCGATCTGGGACTACCGAAAGAGAGGGATAATCGACCATCATGTCTCGCTTTTGCTGATCATCCAGAATCTGCTGGTCGGGGCCGTTACCTCTGGATAGGAACTGAGAATGGTGATATTGTCGTGGTCGATGCACTGCCTGCAGCGCGTAGTGAACCTGTTGTGGACCGACGAGCGCGAAGCACCACTGCAGGAATGAATAAAATTGTAGGCCTTGGGCAAATCAAGGTGGATGGCTGTGAGGTGAAGGGCATGTACGGAGTTTGGGATGCCGGCAACATTACCATTTTCATGCCCGAAGGAGATCGTGAGCCGCCCAAGGCTAGCGGAAGAGTACGGTCCTTTCGTGGACTTCCTTACGTAAAGCACGTTTGCGCTAGTGGAACAGACTTATGGTGTGCGACTGAGAGTGGTGTGATAGAAGTGTACAGACCACCGCCGGACGATGGAGAACACTCATCCACGAACACGGAAAAACCCCGCTCCGCACAAGGAACGTCAGCCTTGGCGCAGTTCAAATTGGATAGATTGAAGATACCAGCAGGTTTGACCGGTGCGATCGACGGAATTGCTGCAGCTCCAATGGTAGGACTCGTAGTATCTGGTCACAGATCTCAAACTCTCGGCGGCGTGATATGTGCATGGGATGCAAATTCAAGGACTGCGTTGCGATGTGTACGGGTCTGCCAAGGGTGGTGCACGGCGATTTGTGTGCCACCTGGTACCGATCGTATTTGGGTGGCTGGCGCGGATAAACGGGTCTACGTTTTGCGGCCACATGCAGAGTCAGGGATGGACTGGGATGCCGAAAAGGTTTGGGAGCCAGAAGGAGGCGAGGTCAGGGCATTGATTTCGGACGAAACGGACCCACGTCACGTATACTCGGAGAAAGAAGGATTGATTGCGCCGCCCGCAGTGGCTGCTGTCTGCGGAGATGGATTGGTGAGAGTGTGGGATGGTTGGTGCACAATGGATGCGGTGGACAATGGTCTGCGCGCAAGAGAGAATTTGTTTGCCTCTTACTCCACCTTGCGTGTATGGGTGGGCTCTTTCAACGTAGATGCTTTTCGCCCCGCGGAGCTTGGAAGCGGTTCTGATGCACGCTTCGCTGAGGGGTGGCTTCGCGATCACCTTCCATCGGATTGGGATGGTGCACCCCCAGATCTCGTTATATTCGGCCTACAAGAAGTGGTTGACTTGTCGAACACTTCTGTGCAAGCGAAGAAGTTTTTCCAGGGGACAAAACGCGGTGTACACGAGGAGTCTTCTTCCGAAGGGGGAGGGAAGTACAGAGGGTGGCGCGATAAATTCTCCGATGCATTATGGGCTGTTTGGCCAGACGAAGGTTTTGAGGCGGTCGATGGTACTGGCCTAGTTGGACTTTTCTTGTGCGCGTTCGTCCGCCGAGCAGTGAAAGGGAAGGTTTGGGAGGTCTCCGTCGACTCGACCAAAACCGGGATGGCGGGTGTCCATGGGAACAAGGTGCGTGCCGCTCGGCCCCACTGAGGCGTTGGCGCTGTGAATTGATACAGTTGGTGTCAGGGAGCTATTGCCGTTCGTCTGCTCTTCGAGGACACTTCGTTGGCGTTTTGCAACGCCCACCTTGCAGCTCATGCAGAAAACACCCCTGCTAGACTGAAGAATGTCGTATCAATCGTTCGAGACAGTGAATTCCCCCTCCCAGGTGGACGAGGGAATGGACAAGACACCGGTGGTATTGCCATTTCGTTCATCGGAGGAGGTGATGGAAAAGCTCTGATGGATCACGAAAATGTGTTCTTTTTTGGTGATCGTGAGTTAATAACGAGGATCCCTTCTTTTGCTGTTGCTGAGATGTCGTTCCTCCAGTGAATTTTCGAATATCGCCCGATATGGCTGTTCCTGGAGACCCGTATATCTTCTCACGAGAAAGATGCGAAGAATTGATACGAAATGAGAATTGGGGGGCTTTGCTTGCAAGGGATCAGCTTGATCGCGAACGAAGACAGGCTCCCACGATCGAGTCCCCCCTTCGGTTCTTTGACGAGGGAGAACTCAATTTCGCACCGACTTTCAAATATGATGTTGGTAGCGATGTTTATGACACCTCGGAGAAACGAAGAATGCCCAGCTGGTGTGACCGGGTGAGTGACGATCCAACATTTGGGCCCCAGTCCGGCTATTTGACGTACTTACTTGAACAGATCTTGTTCCGAGGATCTCACATTAAGTTGCGCACGTTCGCGCGACACGAATGCCGGATATCTGACCATCGACCGGTTTGTGCAGCTTTCGAAATACGGTCTAAGCGACTGGATCGGGCAGCCATGAGCACAGCCTACGAGACGGCAGAAAAAGAGCAGCAACAGCGGAGGCGCGATCATTTGTAAATATGTTCATACATTATTTAGACTCAAATTATGATGATGATGATTCAGCCAAAATACGGTTAACGTTCGTGCTCTTTTGTGAACAAACTCGCCTCAACTATATCCCACAGGTTTCATTGGCGCATACGCTGATTTGTAACGTCCTCCCTCTGGTTACCATGCTCAAGCTTAATCGTCTTCTGCTGCTGATGGCCGCGAAGTCTGATGGTGGGAGGGAGTGGGGACTGGGGCGGCATTGGCAGAGATGACCTTCTTTCAATTCAGCAAACTGGCAAGCGTCAACCGTTCCTCCCCTTCGCTGTCAGCACTTGGCGAAAACCACTGTACTTCCACACAACGAATGCCGAGTCCCATTCGTTCCCCTTAGGATTGCCATTGGCTCCCCTTCTTCCGCTTTAGGTCATGCAGGCACTGTCCGCCGTGCAAATCTCTGCTCATTTCCTTCCCCTTACTTCTTTGCTGGCAGTCATTCGGCCATTCAAAGCCAACACGAGTCAGTTTCATTTGCGTCTTGTCTGAATAACCAGGTTCGCTCTTGTCTTGAACTTGTTTGATTCCGCGAGAAGCTCGTCTGCCCCACTTGATGTGTCGTGTTCCATTTGATTCCGGTGAGTGAGGTGTGGATGTGCATCCGCGCCCGCTCCAGAGACGTCTCTTGGCTCAGCTGCGCCACGCGCGATGGGAGGGAGAAGCGGTAATGGGTGCGCTGTCACGTTATGTGCACCGCTCGGTATGCTCTTGCTGCGGTCACTCGCTGTCTCCAAACGGTTTGAAAGTGGAATCATGGCGGAATGGATGCGGTGAGCATGCTGATTGTCATGGCTTGCTCCACATGCACCTCTTAAGTCGTCTCGCGACTTCCATTCTCCATGTTCACATCGAAAACGTCGCATACATCGAAATGCAGAAAGCAGGTGTGTTCCCGTGATTTCAGGAGTACAGTTATATATTCGAAGCAGTGTACTCACCTTTATTCTCTACGTGGAAAGTTGGAGGAGCTCATGGGGGCTGAAGCGCTGGGTGAGTGCATTCACCTAGTTTACCAGTTCCACACAAATGAGCGTCTCCTTTTTTGCTGGACCCCAATCCGTGCAGGACGCACACCGCAAAATATCAATTTCGATGACGCGAAAGTCTGTCGAGATTTTCTATGTGGGATGTGCATTCACGACTTGTTTACGTGAGTGTTCACTGATGTTGAAAGGCAGCTTCCATTAAATTTCAACTCTAATCGTTTCTCAGTAACACCAAGTCCGACCTCGGGCCGTGCCCCAAAATGCACGCGGACAAGTACAAGATTCAGTACGAGGCAGCGCTCAACAACCCAAACCAACCTCACCCCGGTTTTGATCACGAACATCTTCGAAGCTTGGAAGCCTTTATTGGCGATTGTGATAGGCGGATTCACCAATCGAGATCGAAGCTGCTTGTGGTTAGCGGTGAAGATCCGCGGGCAGTCGAGCTGATGCGAGCCGCCATTGAAATTACAGAAGCTGTCGAAAATCTCGTAGCGGAAGTTCAACGCGCAGGTATGGCATGAGCTCGTTTGAAGGTGGTTCTCTCCATCCATCACGAATCCGATGTCGCAGGTGAAGCAGCTGACATTTCTCGGTGCCTGAGCCTCTTGGAAGAGATTGACCGTCTCAAGAAGGAGAAGATGGAAAAGGATGCCGAATTACGTGCTATCAATCGCGGACCGATTTCGCAACAAAGCAAACTCCGTGTATGCGATGCATGTGGGGCACACTTGAGTGTTTATGATAGTGACAGGCGACTTGCTGATCATTTTGGTAAGTGGCCACTGTTGTTGGTGATTCTCTGCTGGATAATTCAAAGATCGCAACATCATCCAGGTGGAAAGCTCCACATTGGATATGTTCGACTTCGGGAACGAGTCGACGAACTTCGCAAGAAAATCGGTGCGTCCATGCCATCAGATCGTGGAGGGTATATGGACCGTGATCACGGAGGGGGTGAAGAAAGGCGCTGGGACGGTGGTGGTGGTGGCTACCGTGGAGGTGGTGGATGGGGTGGCGGAAGGGGACGAGGAGGCTGGGGTGGTGGTGATAGGGGGTACTACAGGGGAGGTCGAGGTCGAGGTGGATACCGGTGAGAGAAACATGAATTTCCTTTTCTCGATCTTGCTCTAACCGCACTTTCAAGGGATGGAGATGGATATCGCAGATATTAGTGAGAAATGAAAATGTAATTACGAACATATGATATGGTCGTGGTTTGGAAACCTGCTCTGAGGCAAACTTCCCAAGCCTTAAACGGTGAGGGTCCCGGGCTGTAGCCCTCTCTCGAAGCGGCAAAGATCAAACTTGACAAAGTTGATTCGATGGATTTGGTGTCGGGACTCTCAATTTCATGGATGATACAGGAGCATGCGTGGATTCTTCCCGACGGGAACTGGCCCCTTCTGAACCGCCAGCGCGGCGAATCTCAAGCTGAAAGATTGAAAAAGAGACGGAGAGCATTGTGGTTCGGGAATTTTCCGCCGTTTGGGGTGACTCGAAGTGGACGGAAATGTGTTGTGGGGCATGGCCATTGTTGAGCTTTCTAGTTCTTCTTGAGACGTTCTTCGAAATGATGCTTATGGGTACTCTCCTCTATATTCATTTGCCAGGATCGGAAGATGCAGTCTCCCCCTCACTATGGGGACATGGACACCGATGCGATCCAAGACGTCACCCACCTGGACCCGAATCATATCGAAAGTGCGGTCCCTTCGCCTATGGACTCTGTACCAATGGAAGTGTCGGAGGTAGATGGGTCGGTTGGAAGTCCAGAGGAAACACCTATGCACATAGTACCAAGTGAGTTGATTCCCCAGTAACGATGACTTTGAGAAACAGAGTTGATATGTGACCGTGCTTTGTGACTGCGCCTCGTCCCCGTTCGCAAACCGTGCTGCCTGGCGCTCGCATTGCGTTGGGATGCAGAGGAACCTACCATTTCGGATTTGCTTCCAGACGCTTCACACTACTATGAAGAGGGCGACATTGTTGGCGAAGGGGTGTATCGCTACAATATCGAAAATTTCCTGGACCTTCGAAATGGCGATGAGCGGCATTACTCGGAAGAGTTCACAATTGCTGGTCATACATGGTGAGTGCTACGAGCGATACAAGAGGCTCTCTTTAATCGAGCAACAACAACCGATAATCTTTGTAGGCGTCTTCTGATTTTCCCTAGAGGAAACCGTCAGAATGAATTCCTCTCCGTGTTCATTGAATCCATGGATGCGAAGAAGCCTCCTGAGGAAATCGGCGATAGATGGCACACTTGCGTCCACTTCGCGCTCGCGGTGGCCAATACCGATGACCCTGCCATCTATTCGCATAGCCGTGAGTGGTCTCACCGTTACCACGTTACCATAATGACTATATGTTAAATGGGATTGTCCTTTAGACGCACACCATCGGTTCACCGCCAAAGAATCGGACTGGGGCTTCAACCAGCTTGTCCGATTTTCAGAACTTGCTCAAAAACGGCCTGAAAAATCGATTTACCAGGACAGTCGATTAACAATCGCTGCGTATGTCCGTGTGGTGAAGGATGTAACAGGCGTCCTCTGGTGGAATGACTTGACTGAGTAGGTCCTCCGACTTCGTGGAATCATGACTGGCACTTCATCTCCACGGTGGTTTCACTTAGCTACGACTCCAAGAAGGAGACTGGGTTCGTCGGTTTGAAAAATCAAGGGGCAACATGCTACATGAACTCGCTGCTACAGTCACTCTACTTCACAAACTTCTTTCGCAAAGCAAGTTCACCATTTCACTTCATATATGATGTTCCTGACGTTGCTTATTGTTCCCAGATGGTTTACCAAATCCCCACTGACAAAGATACACCCACCAACTCTATTCCGCTCGCTCTGCAAAGGGTTTTCTACAACCTTCAATTCTCGTCTTTGCCGCCTGACACTCGTGAACTTACAAGGTCATTCGGATGGACCACGCTGGACGCATTTATGCAGCACGATGTACAGGAATTTAACAGGGTTTTGCAAGACAATCTGGAGACAAAAATGAAGAGTACAAAGGCGGAAGGTGCTATCTCGAAACTTTTCGGGGGGAAGTTCAAGAGCTATGTTCGATGTGTGAATGTGGATTACGAGAGCTCACGTGTCGAAGACTTCAATGGTGTGTTCGATTTGATGCATTCTTTAACGAAGTAACATGTCTCACGAGATGAAAATTAGATATTCAATTGGTTGTCAAGGGAATCGATAATCTTCGACTGTCTTTTGAGAATTACGTTGCGGTTGAGGTGCTAGATGGAGACAACAAATATGCTGCGGATGGCCACGGACTTCAGGACGCGAAGAAAGGCATTTCTTTTATCGAATTCCCCCCCGTGCTTCATTTGCAGCTCCGACGTTTCGAGTACGACTTCCAAAAGGACGCGATGGTCAAAATCAACGATCGATTTGAATTTCCTCCCGAAATTGACCTTGCGGAATTTTTGGATGAGTCCGCAGACAAGACGCAAAATTGGAAATACGTCTGTGTGGGGTAGGTATCACTCAAGGTAGTTCGACTTGACAATGACTGAGACCTTCTTTCTCTCCAATTCTACTCACTGCAATGTCTCACAGTGTTCTGGTTCACGCAGGAGATACACACGGGGGCCATTATTATGCCCTCATAAAACCTACCAAGAATGGCCGTTGGTTGAGATTCGATGATGACAAGGTCGTTCCCGTCACAGAACGTGAAGTGTATGAAGAAAATTTCGGTGGCGAGTCGCTCTTCCGGGCACCGGGGACAAAGTCGATCAAGCGCTTCGTCAATGCTTATATGTTGGTCTACATGCGGGAGACATCAATGGATGAACTGCTCTCCGATGTTGTCCAAGATGATATTCCAGGGCACTTGGTGGAAAGGATTGAAAAGGAGAGAGAAGAGGCCGAGCGGGAACGGAAAGAGAGGGAGGAATTACATTTATATATGCATGTCAAGGTGAGATTCATACGTGTACCAATGCGACGCTTCAACTAAAATCACTCTCTCCTTAGGTGTTAACGAATGCTGTCATCAAGCAGCACTCTGGGTTTGATCTGTGGAACTGGGATGATAAAACTTCAAAGATCGTTGCACCAACGCTCAAAGTCCGGAAAGACGAAACTCTCGCCTCATTCAAAGTGGGTCACGAGAAAACCGCCTCCACAGTATCGTAATTGTGAATAACAAAGTACTTCAGAAACGTCTCTCTGAAGAAAATGGAATCCCTCTGGAGAAAATGCGTTTATGGTCCATGGCCGGGCGACAAAACAAGACTATCAGACCGGACGCTCCCATACCCGACACAGAAGATGAACGACGTGAGTGTGAATATGCTTGAACACAAAATTAAAAGTCTGAGAAATCTCAATCGCAAAGGCATGGAAGCTCTTAAAGACAGGTACGCTCGAATTGGTGACCTTAAACTATATGTGGAGGAATCGGAAATTGAAATCCGTGCAGCTGACGGAAAAGTATGTGATTCCGTGATGGAACATCGCATTGTAAGTTCTAAATCACTTTGCGTTAATACAGGTCTCGTACTTTCTGCCCAAGGAAGAATCAAATCCTCAGCAGAGCATTTTAATTTTTGTCAAATATTTCGATCCCTTTAACCGCAAGATGGAGTAAGTCTGTTTAGGCAGATTCTTTGATTTATTCTCAATTTTGGATTCGTTGTTAGGTTCGCTCACAGCCTTGTTGTTCGTAATCGCAACCTGAAATTAAGCGATATTACACCAATTATTGCTGAGCGACTATCTCTACCGAAAGACACACCTCTGCGCTTGTACGAGGAAGTGAAACCTGGGATGATTGACCAGCTTAAGTTGAAGAACACATTTTCGCAGTCGGAGCTGGGGGACGGCGATATCTTGATAGCAATGAAAGACTTGACGGATACTGAGTGCGTCCATTTCTGGAATCAGTTTGTTGCTAGCAGAATGTCTCATCCTTATGAACTAGGGTCCAACAATTCCCGCCAGATGCCTTGGTGGATCCTCCCCATTACTTCGAATGGTACACGTTTAAAACTGTTGTGCAGTTTAAACCACGTGAAGTAGATCCAAAACCAGAAGCGCCCCTTCCAGAGTTCGAGATCGAAATGAGTAAAAAAACACATTACGACGATGTTGCGAAGAAGGTTGCCCAGCAGGTCGGCCTGACGGACTTTCTGAAACTTCGTTTCTCTTTGGCGCAGAACGCGAGTGTAGCACCTCGGAATTTGATCAAGAGGACTCCAACCACTACACTACATGAAATGCTCCAACACGGCTATCAATCTCCTCTGACCTCATGCCTTTACTACGAGATTCTAGATATACCAATAACTGAGCTGGATACGAAACGGGCTTTGAAAGTTACGTTTATGGATTACCGAAACAAGGAGGCCGGGCAGCACGACCTTTTGGTGCCGAAATTAGCGACAGTGGAGCAGGTACTAGAAACACTTCGGCCCAAGTTGAAACTCGACGCAGAACATGGTGCCGGGATACTGCGATTGTTTGCAACAAGCTCAGGAAGAATGCACATTCACCCACCCACAGATGACACAACTAGAATCCCGGAAACTTCACAATTGTATGTGGAGGTGAGACATGCTGAGTTTGTCTTCTTACCCGATTTTCGCGCGATAGTAACAATTTCAATCACGTATGCAGGAGGTTCCTGTGGAGGAAGTCAATCATCCCGACAGTAGACCTGTACCAGTGTTCCATTTCGCAAAAGACCCTTCACGATATCATGGTGTGCCGTTCCGCATCGTTTTAGAGCCGGGTGACCGCTGGAGCACTGTAAAGCGAAAGATTCAGGAGCGCCTGGCAGTCGCCGACAAGGAATGGACGAAGTACAGACTGTGCGTTGTTCCACAGTACTCAACGAGACCTACTGTGCTTGAAGACGGTGAGCTATCTCCTTGTTGTCTTTGAAACACTCGGTTTAATGCGTACTGTTGTACAGACGAAGTTTTGTTGGAGAAGGACTTACGTGATGGTGATTACATTGGAATCGACCATCCAGACAAGTCGAAGCCTGTTAGAGGTTTTGCTTTTGAGAAAGCGATCAAAATATTTGGATGAAACCTGTATCCCGTTTGTTGTAGAGCACATTTTATCCGGTTCATTTCAATGCTTTGATGTGAAAGGTGCAAATGGAGATCAATGAACGGCAGGGCCTGAGGGCCGTTGCCCTTCGAATGACAACTCGACAGATCGAGTCTGAAACAGCGCCGCCATCAGAGGCTACTGAAGGACTCAATCAACAGCCTTCGGTGCAGTCAATCGGCTCCGAAAATCTTCCAGTATCCTCCACGATTAAACGTAGGAAGAACAATCCCAACGCGAACGAATTGTCCGCTCCGTCCTGGGAAGCCGACAATCTCCTTGACGAAGTAACAGGGACATCCGAGCGTCTAATCGATGAATCGGCTGGAGCTTCAACCCACAGCGACATTCCTGCAACGACAGTTGATGATATGCGATACACCTTCCTCACTCCTGGAATTCGCAAGGACCTCCCAAACATAGCCATACTCTCCTTTCTTTACTTACTTCAAGGGATTCCTCTTGGTGTCACGCTCGGGAGGTTAGCACTTGAATCACTTTGGTCCAAGAGATGAAACGTTGAAGCGTTTGGTCCCCCAATTCTCCACAGCCTCCCGTTTTTGCTCAAATCCCGCTTGTCGTTCAGCCAAATGGCCATTTTCTCGCTCGCTGGATATCCATACTCGCTCAAGCTTTTGTGGAGTCCGTTGGTTGATTCATTGTTTTGGAGGAGCATTGGGAGAAGAAAAAGCTGGGTTCTCCCTGTACAAATCGTTACAGCGGCTGTTATGTGGTGGATTTCCTCGTGGGTTGACTCTGAGGTGGACGGGGTGAGTGAAGTATTTGAGAACGTGGAAAACGGACGCAATTGTCCCCCTCATACCCTGTTGTGGGAACGACTGGTGGAATGTCACTTGCATTTAATCGGCTGGTATTGGTAAAACAATGAACGGATTAAATTTCCACGATTCGGATCCTCCCGATTGGAAGTGATATTGCAACCTTGTCTAATTTTGATTCGTTTCAACACCATTTGCAGCTACACCCCGATATAAACCTTTTGACGATCTCATTTACTTTTCTAGTAATGCTATCTGCGACACAAGATGTCGCGGTAGATGGTTGGGCTATCGAAGCGTTGGCAAAAGGTTTGGACCCGAGTGACCTCCCTTGTTGCGTTCCTTTACAGAGACGAAGATTCTGTCACAGAGAACATCGAGTACGCCAGCACAGCGCAAACTCTAGGCCTAAGTCTGTATTCGTGGTGTCCTCGGAGTACGACTTTTAGTTAACATATTTTGTCACCACCCTACCTGTAGATTCTGGCTACTTTCTCTCTTTTACCGTATTTCTCGCCCTCAATTCGCCGGAATTCTGCTCCCGTTACCTCTCCTTTCTGATGACGGACGGGAAAGGGGTTCTTCAACTTGGCTCTTACCTACGTTTCTGGTCCCTGCTTTACATGGTTGCCACAGCCTGCGTCAGCCAAGTACGAGAGCGAGAACCACTGGAAGTGGAGTCTGCGGCAGGAGTGTACGCAACTGTGTTGAGAATATCAAAAATGCCAAGTGAGCAACTGGTCTCTATGAAATTTTCGCAACATTTTTCCACATCCGTAACTCTGTACAAACCACTTTTTAGATATGCTTGTCCTACTCGCACTTTTATTCATCTGCAAAGTCCCGTTCACTCTCAATGAATCTGTAACCGCCCTCAAACTTGTTGAGCTAGGGGTAGATCGCGATATTCTGGCTGCAGCAGTTTTGATTGACTTTCCGATTCAAGTGGTGGTTGGCGTTCTTGCTGCTAGATGGGCTGCTGGTGGTGGCGCATGGCGTACAGTAAGTTGCTTCACGAAGGTTAAGAGCATCTTTGGCTGGAAATTTATTTTATCAGTGGCTCAAAGCTTATTATGGAAGATTATTCTTTGCTGGCGTGGGAGTTATTGTCGTTTGGGCATACCCGACTGGTGGTATCACCAATGTGAGGACCATCGAGTGAACATATCGATCCACGCGAACCGCATCTCTCTTTCTGTTTAGAGTTACTTATCGATAGTTGTTGCAAGCTCTGTTATGAGCAGCTTTGTCAGGTAATTCTATCCGGGGCCACTTTACTTCTGAAATTTTGACCAAGACAGATTCTGTTGCAATGATTTAAGCACCGTGCAATTCGTTTCCCTTGGGTCATTTTTTGCCACAATTGCAGACCCTACCGTTGGCGGAACGTACATGACACTTCTCAACACTTTTTCTAACCTCGGTGGGACTTGGGCAAAACCCATAGTTCTTTGGCTTGTCGACTTTTTAACTGTGAGCACTTGTATGGACTCGAATGGAAGTCTGGGACCTGAAGATGGACACGGGTGTGCGGTGAATGAGAGCGCGAAACTCGCCTGTTCTGAGTCCGGTGGATCTTGCACAGTGGTCCGTGATGGATATTACGTGGTCGGTATTGCGTCAGTCCTACTGGGAATAGCTCTTCTTCGTTTTGCGATACGTCCGCTTGTAGAATCTGTAAATGCGGTCCCGACGCACAAATGGGCGGTCCCAATACAACGGAAAAGCTGAAAAACTCAATAACTGAATGTCGGTCACGTGACCTGGCACCAAAAAAACACACGACCGCAGTAAAGTTGTTCACATCAGGCGACTGTCTCCCTGCCGGTGAAATCTTTAAGTGCTCTGTGCAGGACTGATTGATATCGTTCAGCCCGCGCTTTGTTGCTCCTGTGGCGATTCTTTCTTGAGGCAACTTCCACTTTGGTCAACATTCGAATATCTTCCTTGACCAGGAATCTGCTCTTCTTTCTTCTCTCTTACGTCCTTACATGCTCTCTGGTATGGAAATTGCTCAGAATCCTATGCCAACACACAATGGTGGTCAGGACCCCTTGCCGTCGGCAAGTCCTTCAATTCCTAAAACGCAGTTCGATGAGCTCTCTGGCAACCTGAGCACCTCACCTCTTGCGGGAGTCCCAGTTCCGGGAATGCCAGGCGTGGTTGTTATACCCCGCCAACAGCCTCTGGAAACGAATCGTGACAGGTCTGCCAGAGGACCTAACCCCCGCAAGATATTTGTCGGCTCGGTCTCCGATAAAGCAAGTGTGCCGGAATTGAAAAGTCTGTTCAGCAAGTATGGCCAAATACTTAATCTGGACTTGAAAATTGGTTTCGCCTTCGTTGTAAGTCTTCTCGTGAAATCTGCTCTCTTTCTCGGTCATACGGACTGTCGGACGACTGAAACCAAGTCCCCCTGTGGAGTGCAAAAGACCTTTCATTGTCCGGATGATTCCCATAAGCAATCGTGGAGTCTCTCAAGGACCTTGAACTAATAACTCTCCCGTTATTCTCTCTAACAATGACTGCCACATCTCTTGTCAGGAATTTGAGGAGGCTCGCTCGTGTGAGGAGGCTATCAAAGATTTAAATGGTCATGAGTATTTGGGGACACGCTTGAAAGTTGAGATGTCCAACTCCGAGCGCTCCGCTGGCGGAGGGGGAATCACGAACTACCGCCCTAAAGGCACTGTCGAAGATACTCCTTGTTTCAATTGTGGTAAATTGGGTCACTGGGCTCGGGAGTGGTGAGTTGTTGGACATTTGAATACTTCGATTTCGCTTACATGGGTCACTTCTTAGTCCGTCGGGTGATCACAACGCTTTGGCCGGTAACGGTCGTCTTCGCTCCCCACGAGATCGATCCGGACATACTCCTGATGGATCCTATTCACGAGACAGGCCACGTGACCCTCATGGCCGCAGGGGCGATCCGCGAGACTATGAGCGTTTCGATGATCGTGAGCTTTCCCGGGGACATCCACCACCGCCTTCTCGTCCTCGTGATCCTCGCGACTATGATCGATTTACTGCGGAAGAGCGTGAGCGCGAACGTGAACGCGACTATATCTATGCCAGGGAGCGCGAATTACGAGAGCGCGAATTCCTCCGTGACAGAGAGCGTGACAGAGAGCGTGATTATCTCCCGCCACCGCCACCACGTCGCTTAGACGACCCATACTATGATCGTGACCGTCTGGGTCCTTCCCGTGATGCTTACTACGACCGCGAGCTTGCTCGTGATCGCCTGGTTTCTTCGTCTCTTCGGGATCCCTACTATGAACGTGACCGGGAGCTCGCACGTTTGCCTGAACGCGAATTTCCAAGGGACCGATACGAAGATGCAATCTACGAACGTGAAAGGGAGCGCTTATTGGCTAGGGAGAGGGAGCTGGTTCCCGTTGGTAGCAGGCGATACTCTCCTGGTCCTTTGGCTGACTACGACAGGCTCGCGGGAAGGGCCAGGTCCAGAAGTCCCGGGCGGTACAGTGCAAGCAGGTGTGAATTATGAGGTCTCACATGGCATTAAACTGCCACTGAATGCACCATTACATCTGTAGAGAGTTACCTCCTCGCGGCTATGAACGTGACTACGCTCCTTTGCCTCCGTCGGGTTATTCTACGTAAGTACATACTGAATAGAGTTCGCAATGGAACATTTAGCTGATTTGCTTCGACTTGTTTAGTCGGCGATCTCCCCCACCCCCCTCTCGCCGTGCGACCGGAAGAAGGACTCCATCGCCGGTTGCCAGAATTCGGCGTTGATTGGATGGAAATCGGCTGTACAGGAGGGATGACTCTTCTTTGTTCGACTGACAGGTCATTCGAATCAAATCGGGAGGATTGCACTTTGCCCTTCTAAAGCCTTTGCTCTTCCTATGCTTTTGTGACTTCGTCTGCCTTGCTTCTGTCGGTGCAATGGTTTCAGTTGGACACTCTCCTGTCTGCGCCTGTTCTTGCCTTCTGCAGCCTCTTTGTCGCCCCCCTCTTTTTAATGATCAAACTGGTTTCATTTCTTTGGTCACAATCTGTGTAGTGAAAACATGCCCCAAGCAAAAAAAAAAAAAAAAAAAAAAGAGAGTCAAAAGATTATGATACATGTGTTTACATTAGTCCCGTCATTAAGCCTCTTGAGGCGTCCTAATCCGGATAGTATTTTGTGAGGTGTCGTCAGATGCAGGGGGAACGCTATCGTGGGTAACGGTGTCATCGCCAACTTTGGTGTCCGCAACGGTAAAATGTTCGTATGTCTGGCTGAAGGGGCCAGGAACTGAAATGTCACCATTGGCAACAGCGTTGCTCAAAAGTCCACGGGAAGCAGATAACAAGCTCGTGGTGATTTGCTGAGGTGACGGTTGACCCGATCCGTTTACATTCGCTACAGACTGCCAGGTAGGAGGATATGGGTATGGTCCATAACCCTGGCCAGTATAAAGATGTGGTCTTCCAGCAGATGGGGACATATAAGCAGCAGGATACGCAGAGGGCCTCGATCCTTGACTTTGGGGCCAGTTCTGCATTGGAAGCCACATTGGTACTTGACCGCGTCCTACTCCTTGCTGCAAACCGAGTGAATTGGGATCGGATATCGGGGTTGATGTCCCAGGAACGGGGGTAGGATGAGACGGAACAGTAACAGGGCCCGATATGGGTGGGGGTCCAATGTGATAGTAGCCATATCCGCTGGCATTTTGGGGCACAGGTTGCATCACCCAACCCTATTTGACAACAGAGCTTTCTTAGATACGGAAAACGCACATAAAATGTGCACACTACCGACCTGAGGACCATAGTACCAAGCAGGTTGGTATGCCGCCGAAAAGAAGGGCTTGGGTGATTTTCGTTTCTTTGGTGGGACCAATTCCGAGTCCTTTTGTGTTTCAACCACCTTAGTGCCACAACGACAAAGTTGAGAGTGAAAAGAACTCACAGCGACCCGTTTCTTCGTTTCCCCAAGCTCCGACTGAATAGAACTTTCCGTGAGGCGTTTCTTTTTCTTCGGGTGAGAAAACTCATCCCCGCTCGTCGAAGGTTTAGATTCCATCCTTCTTGTAGACTTCGGTCGTGTTGGCACAAGCTTTGGTTTTGCCTTTATTGGGTACTTTTTCGTAGTGGTTTTGGGGACGCTCTTTCCCAAGAACTTTGGTGACGGCTCCCCACGCTCGCACGGTGGACAAATCCAACTGGGGAGACTTGCCACCTTCTCAGCAGTTAGACCCATGCATTGGAAGTGATACCATTCTCCACATCTGTCGCAGCCGACCATTTCCTCATCCGGTCCCGCAGCCCCGCGACATACACAGTAGACTGCGTTTGGATCATCTGGCTCGATAGGCAAAGGCAGAAGCTCCCCCACTTTGTTCCGCAACATGTTGGTTTCAGCAGCAAGCTCAACAAGCAGTCCCTCCGTCCTTCGTAACAGCCCTCTGAGCTTTTTCCCATCGTCTGACTTCATTTCTTCCGATCCCAGTTTCATGAAGTCGTAAATTTCCCTCTTGAATCGGTTTATCCCCACCACAATTGTTTCCAAAAACTCGAGCTCTGGTGACGCGAACTTGAGCTTCCGACCACTTCGCGCTAATGCTTCAATATCCTTGTACTGTGGGCGTTTAACACGGAAGATGGGTAGATTGACATTGCAGCATGGGCACACGTAGCGTTCTTGCACTTTGGCGTCTTTCTGGGAAATGCGAATACATTTGCCATGGTACCACTCCTTGCAAACGTCACACTCGACCTGGGAGATGGGTATTGATGTCAGGAGAAGGAAAGTCCCACAACAAAACAGCATCTCACCATAAATCCAAGTTCGGGTGTTTGACATAAGCAATAAAGTTCCCGGCCGTCTTGCGAGCCGAGACAGCAGTTTATTGCATTGATCGCCATTTCCTCTAACGCTGGTAGTAAGGGTCTGTCTTTGCGAGCTCCAGTTACCCTCTTTGCGTCAGTCAGCCAACGATCACTTTCCCGAAGATGTGCTTGTAACGCCCCAATTTCAGCTGGTCGAACCGGACAGCCATTAATTCGAGTAAGCATGGCGCGAAGATCTCCTATTGCGGGACGCGCTGGCGTGGTGTCATCTGCGGCCTCAAGTAATTCCGAGGGCGAAGCGGTGGGTTCATCTGGTACGTTTGCTTCTCCGCTAGAGTTATCTGCAAGTTCAGGCAACTCTCGGTTGCTAAACATGTGTAGACTTGCTCGGTCATTGTTTGCGTCCTCCCCAATTTGGACACTGTTTGATCCATTATCACCAGAGATCTTTTCCAGACTAGCAGTGTCCAGCTTCGCAATTACCGCAATTTCATCTTCCTGGCGTGCGGGGTGCTCATCTAATTTATCGTCAAATTCACTTTTTGTATGAACGCCAATTTGCTGTCGAGTCATCGAAATATCATTCTGCTCTGCTCTATCGCCGGTATCGCTCTTGTCCATTTCAATGTCGTCGCCACTGACGCTTCCATCTTCGTCACTGTCATCTGATTTTTTGCGTTGCAAACTCTTTCTTGCGAGTTCTCCCACGAGCCCATCGACATCGATACCAGCTTCCTGAAGTAATTCTCTGGCATCTTTTCTCCACTCTGTCACTCGAGCAATTATTGATTCGATCTTCTCGAAGAGCTCGGGGGTGAGTGGCTCAACCTTCGCACGATCTCGCATGATTGTCAACTCCTCTAAAGTGACGGTTCTCAACTTCAAAAGGGCCACTGCATCGATTCTCCATCTCTCGCCCTGGAACTTCTTCCTCTTCAAAATCGAATAAAGGGGATTGTCGGAATCGACTTCAGACTCCCCGGCATCATTCATGCACTCAATGACATCATCAAGTTTTATGAAATCACCATTCAAAAGACCTGGAAAGTTTCGATAAATGTCCAACGATATTCCAGATTTGGGTGAAAGCATACATACCTTGCGACCTTTCGCACCACTCAAGTTGACGCACTCTGGATTCAAGCTTTTCCAGCTCCTCGCATTCAACATCCAAACTGTATCCTCCCTCAAGTGCTTCCTTTGCAGAAGCGATTTGGGACTCCCAATCACCCCCCTCATAGTCAAGAGGTGTAGTTAGCAACGTAACGCTACGTTCACGAAACTCGTGGACCTGTGACCGAAGGTACTGAAGAGATTGGATTTCTGGGCAGTCGAATGGTATTGGCTCCACTTCTCGCAAAAGTTCATCCACAGCAGCGATCGTCCGTCTTGAAGAACGTCCAAGATCCGTACCATCTTTTCTTTGCTTCAACGATTTGTATACCTTACGACGCTTATTTTCCAACAAGTGCTCAGCTTTAGTAACCCATGCAGTTGCAGATGCCAAGAACTCTTGCAGTGTTCCTACTTCAGGCATCGATACAGGCAGTTTTTCACCTTGCACTACGAGTTGTTGAAGGCTGCGAAGTTGTGGACGAGGGGTCAAAAGTGATTTTCGAAGCTTGGAAAGCCACTCAGAAGGCCTGGACACAAGCTTGGCAACACCTGAATGTGCCGCCGCGATTACCGAGTCGGGAACGCCAACTCTCAGAATGGGAAGATGTTTCGGGTCTGCTTTGCAAGACTGCCATACGTTCTTACGATGAGTCACCCAATCAGTCAGACAAAGCTTTGGAGTACTTACCCATTGGCCCTGGCTCGTACAGTCCGCGCATGACCAAGTACCACATGGACACGTTACTCCACTGATAAAAAGTTTTGCCAAACAGTTTTCACAACGTTCTTCCAGTCCTCTGGCATCCGCGTCCGTCTCCTCCAAGATAGATTCGAATCGTTCACGTAGAGCAGCCCGTTCACGCTCCTCTCGTCCCCGTAAACCTTCAATTGCTGGATTTAACCTGACAAATGGAGAGTTTGACTTCGAACGTATCCCTACATCCGCCATTTTTAACTGACCACATCGCTTTGGAATACTCGGTTCCGACTCCCCTCGCTGCTGTAATGATCACTTCATTCAGAGAGAACGGCGCAGGCTTGCGTAAATTCCTGAGCAGGGCTTCCAGTCGTCGAGCATGTGGGAGCCAACTTGCAGGAGCAAGTACTGATGAAGTTGACAAAGTGAACTGGAACGACACAAAACTATCAGGGGAAGCTCAAGTGACGAAACAAAACATAACTGACCCCATGGTCAATGTACGCATAATATGACCCAGCTTTTCACATTTGAAGTGCAAGGTTATTCGTCCGGTGCATTGGCTACGCATCGAACAACTCACCTGTTACCACTATCCAATCACCAGGTCTTTGAAATACCTTCGTCACTCTTACGCCACTCTCCAACAGTTTCCCAGGATCCCACTTAATCAGTGATTCGTCATTACCAACCAGGTCTTCAAACTTTCTGGCTTGATCGGACCCAATCGCATACCACGTCCTTCCGTCCCCTCCCCAAAGGTATGATGCAAGCGGTGCGCCTAATGGCGCCGTACGCCAACCAACGTGAGAAAACAGCATACCAGCACATAATTGTGGTAGCAACACTGGGGGAATCCTCGACATGTGAAGGAGAATGGAGGAAGGGAGTAGGGCGAGCCTAAACAGAGATAAATTGCAGACAATGGTGTACATATCATGACCGAGCACATACATGTTACCATTCCACGCGCATCTTCCCAGAACAGGGGAACCTTGAGTCATTGCTTTTTCTGGGTCGAGAAAGCCTCCTCCAAACCCTTCACATGGATTCACGCTGCCGATACCAATATGTTCTCCTTCCCCATCAGCCTCATATACATGCTGCCAAAAAGAGCGTTCGAAGTCCGATGCATGTATATATGGTTGAGCGTCCTGCGCAGTCGCTGTTGGGCTTGCATGATTGACCGCATTTGCAGGTTCGCTTTCCAACTTCACATCCAACATGACCCCGTCAGCACAACGCCGCAAATAAGCCTCTTTGTACATCTCTGCCGCCTTCATAAACCCTGTAATCTCATAAGACCGCCCGTCAACTACGCCAATCAGCCCGCCCGAGCAAACAGGGCAGAACCATTTCCCCTTGGGAATGCGTTCCAGTGGGGGATCGAGGCAAAACGTATGCCACCCTGTGTCACACCCATCGCATAGCAGCAAACGCGTGGGATTTGTAGAAGTTCGACAAACTTGGCAAGCATGATCGGAAAGAGTTTTCTTTGACGGTTCGGGCGAAGTTGTACGAGGTGCCGACATCTCAGATGAAAAAGACACAGAATCGACATCACCATCCGAGTCGGACGCTTCGGCATACGTCGCTACCGGAAGAAAAAAGTCCGGACCCCAAGTGATGAAAACCGAAACCAGAAAATAGAATATTTGAAACGCACCATGTTTGGTAACCTTAGCTCTACTCGCTCTGGCGGACCTCCTAGTCGGTCCTTCAACCCCATTCTGCTTTTTGGGGGGTATCTGTGCCCGCTCTGGAGTCGGCACGGAGGCTGCTTCAAACTCGGAGTCCCCATCGTCAGTATCATGGTCGGAGAGTTCACCATCATCGTCGAGAAAATGGTGAGTCGGTATCTCAAGTTCTGGAAGAGCATTACAAGATGCGCTGGAACCGTTGGGAGGAGCAGTGATGTCAGGTGGGGGGTGCTCAACAGATGTAGATGGAGCAGAGGGCACGGTTATAGCGGTCGCGGAGACGGTGAGAGACCCGTTGTCATCGGAGAGTGCAGTTGTAGCAACCTCTTCGCGTTCAACAGTTTCGGGGACGACTGGAGATGTCGGCTGGGGAGGTGACGTGAACGATTGGTCCACCTGTCCAGTTCCTGACTTGTCCTCAGATTCGGCACCAGCACTCTGTGATAGAATCTCAGGCTCTAGCAGAGCTGCCAGGTCCAATTTTGAACCCCCCCCTCCCTGAATGGCTACGTCGTGCGGGAGGATGTTGCGAGCGTAAACCATTTTGAGTGTATGGCTTGTTCCGGTGTTTCTTTTCTCTTTGGTGAGACCAATAGCCCTTGCAACCTCTGCCCACTTTTTGTTCTCACAAACAAAGCGAAATCCACCACGGTTGTGAACCTCCATTTGAAGTTGTGATAGGGAAATGGGACGGCGCTCAACGACAGGATGAGATTGAAAAGGTGTTCCTCTCGATGCGTGGAAAGACGCAAGAGTTGCAACATAAGGGTCGGTTATCGGGGTATCGGATGTCTCTAATGATGTCGGTGAGGACTCGGCGTATAAGTTTGGAGGTTTCGAAGGCCCAAGTGGAGTCAGTTGGACAGTAAAACGTGTCTGCCAAAGGAAAACGGAAGGTTTTGTTTCAGAACCGCAAGTTCGTGAACGGCAAAAATATGTTGGTGAAACCGAGGGGAAGTTTGTGGTATCACCCAGAATCCGAATGTTTGCTTGCGAGATATTGAGCCACGCTAGTCGTATCGGCCAATAGCTCATGTCTGGTGACCACCTGTTTCCCCTCGACTTCTGCAATGAGGTCAAGTTCGGCCGACTCTCCTTCGTCTGGTACCGTGACTCCCCAAATTCAGAAGTCGGATATGATTTGGGCGGACTGACTCACTTCTTGGTCCAGCGAGAGCTTCGGCTTCCAGCTTTCTGGTGGGATGAGTTTGCCCATTCCAGCTCGTCCCAACCGCACTTGCAGGTCCTCCAGGACTCGATACGGATCGGCCCATTCCTCGTTCGTGGGCTTATGCGTAGGAGCCTCCGCCAACTCAAATGGAACGGGTAGTTCTCGATCGGGACCACCATGTGCAGCTGTTCCGGCAAGGCTGTCCGAGGAAGTCGAAGCTTCAAATTTTCGAATTGACGAGAGTGAAAAGTACGTGGTTGGCGGTCGTAGATTCGGTGTCGCCGCCGCCTTTTTGGGCGGCATTGTGGAAGTTGTGAAACCGTCACAATGAACACAAGTTGATCACTTTCCCCTTCAATTATGTCTCAAGTGATTTTCTATCAGATGCCGTTCGACGTAAAGGTGCTATTGAAATTACGAAATTTGGTATTGGTTATGGCTATTCTCAATATCTTCTCCCTGCCACCATTTTCCTCGCCACTGTTGGTTTTCCTATTCTACGTAACAAGCTCAATGAGATCCCAAAACTTCACTTGGGTGGGCCTTTGACACAACTTAGGTTGAAGATAACGTTCCGTTGGCGGCAATGTATGGTCCTTGTGAAGGCTTCGAGTGTTGTGCCTGCTGCTTGAAAGCCTTCAATAAGAGCCCAGGAGAGCGAGGTTGCAGGCTAGCTAGCCCAATTGATGATCGACTTCAGGTATTGAGTGAAGGTGAAGCATTGAACCACTCGATGAGGATTCCAGTACGAGAAGCCGCCGAAACTCCCTTATTAGAATGATCGATCAGTTCGTGGGGACAATTTGGATGGATTCTATCCGAATGATGGCGAATTTCAGAAATTAGCAGGGTTCCTATACCAGTTTTTGTGGCACGAGCCCCGCTCCTGGATGTGCACGGGTCCCATTTTCTGTGAATCTGCAACTATGTCTGCGGCAAAGTCGGCTGCAACGAAGTGAGTACTCTGTGAAGAACCAGTAGTGTACCACGTGTGTGCGCTATGTGCTCCTGGTGTGATGGTATCTCCAATCCCCCCTTTCGGTAACCATCCCTTCCATTTGGTGGTCAACTTAACCTTCGCGGTCCCCTTTTCGACGTTTTTTTGGTCATCATTTTCCTTGCTCACTGTATTATGTGATGCATCTTTCCAATTTGATCCCAGGATCGACTGGACCACCTTGACCTCCAACCTGCGCCCAGACACAGTGGCGGCTTTGTCCTCTTTCCGCCGGCGTCATGGTGACCTCGCCGCCCAAATCTCGGATCTTCGGGCCCAATTGAAGCCGGTGGACTTCGCTGGCTTCAGGCAAGCCCTTCAGAACACTAAAGTTGTGGACGAAGCCGAAAAGGCCATCAAGGGCTTCGTTCCGGCGAAGTACGACGTGTCGGAGCAAATTAAACTCATTGATGTTCAGGAAGCGAAGACCGTGAGTGTCGGGGGAGGACGTACGAAAGGATCTACTACGCAGGAGGGTACCAGCAATTGACGACCAATCATGTGCATCTTGGGAATGATCGTCTGTCGGATCTTTCTGGATTGTGGTGCAGGAAAAGTGCTGATAGGTGGACCCTTGGCCACATTTTTTTACATATTCTTTTCTTTCCTGCCTCCGAAGTTGGCTCTTGCGGAACGAACAGCAGCCAAGGTGGAAGTAGAAGTGAAAGAGCTTGGCGAACTGCTTAAGAGTATCGAGACCGCTCGGCCGGTGGACGAGCTGACGGTGAGCTAACATTACGCTTTCAGAATGTTACCCATTTTCTG
Organism: Gonapodya prolifera JEL478; assembly: GCA_001574975.1. Classification (NCBI taxonomy): domain Eukaryota; kingdom Fungi; phylum Monoblepharomycota; class Monoblepharidomycetes; order Monoblepharidales; family Gonapodyaceae; genus Gonapodya; species Gonapodya prolifera. Next base: position 623,164 of record KQ965737.1, read on the forward strand.
ACATTTCAACAACCCAATGCAGGTTGAGGATGTTGTTGCTGCGAAGCCAGAACTTAAGGGCAAGGCGATGAAAATGCTTGAGCGACAACAATACGGGTACGTTTCTCCTGATCCCCGTTTACTGCTTTCGACTGACCGTCGCTATTTCAGCCTGCCCGCCTACCTTGAGAAATTCCAACGTGAGTAATCGCTCATTTTTCGCGATTTGCAGGTTCTAACGGATTCGGAAACAGATGGAGGAATTGGACTGTAGAATGTTAGATTACAAATTGTTCTAAACGTGATCTCGCACAAACGATCGGTCCACAAACCATTTCACATGCCTGTTCTCGCCCCGCAATTGAATGTTTCTCCTGACAGCTCCATCGTGATTTCGAAGAGCAATGTCGATCGAGAGGGGCGGCATGCCACAAGTAACGTGGCGGACAAAGAGCCCCGCAAAGTGAAGCACGTCGGCATCACCGCTGGTGTGAGGTTCTGCAGTCGGGGTTTATGTGCGTGCATCGTCAACGTTGAGTGATACAATGTCACAGGCGAGCTCATCGCATGTCCCTTCTGTACAGTCACCCTGTATCCCGGTTCGAAGTTTCTTGGCGAGCAGCGTAGCGGTAGAAATAGCTATGGTGTTCAGGTGGGTCCATCATTCGATTCAGAAAGGAGTTTATTCACAGTACATACCGGCAATGCATGCAGGTCGATATAAAGCACATCAACCTGGAAGAGAGTTTTATATGTGGAAATCTGACGATACACGGGCTTACAGAGGCTAATCCCGATCTCACAACATATTTCGAAGGCGAGATTATTGGTCCCCGACACAAGTTTCTTACGAGGTAAGATTCTTCAGCTCCATGCCGTCAATCCCAAATACAGAACATTGCCCTTCAGAAAGTGGAACGCAGACGAGTATATTGACCGGCAGCATTGGGTGGGGTGGTCAGTGCCATTTTCCATCGCATGATGATGAGAGCTGAGATTAAATCTTCAGATGAAATTCCACCCTTTCCGGCCTTACGAGACTTCTTTCAACGACGACGATTTTGAGTACGATTTCCGGGGTAAAGACGTCATCTTTATGCGGTGGAAGGTATGTGTTTGGATGGGGGACGTCACCAACTCTCCAACTCATTCAAGCCTTTGCAGGAGCAATTTTTGGTGCCAGATCACACAATTAAGCATATATCCGGCGCATCTTTTGCCGGCTTCTATTACGTTTGCTATGACCGAGCACGCGATCAACTCACGGGCTACTACTATCATCAAAAATCCGAATGGTTTCAACAACTCATTGTGAGCATCCAATCCACTACGCTCGTTTCGATACTGCTCACATTCGAAGTATTTTAGTGTAAACATGCAACACGAGACCGAAGGAGCAATTTTGGCTCATACGAGTTCCGGTGAATTACAGTAATCTCAAACGTAAATCATACATATATCTTGTAACATTTTTATCTCATATGTACATTGTGGTCATCCAACAGCTGAACGGGGTTTATATAAATGATGAGATTGAGGATCCAAAGGGCGCTGCATGACCCCAGACATTACAACAAAGCTTGAGATGACATTGACGATCCAGGACACACCTGCGCAATAACACACTGGAGAACAAACTCGGACGAAACGACAGAGGGATAGACTGAACGAGTGTTGAACATTGATTTAATTGTCACAGCCGAAATCGGCCGGTCTGCAACAATCATATCGCAGGTTTTTGGCCCGTTGGACGCGTTTCCAGGCAGTATGGTTGCCCCAGCCTGGAATCCATTGTGAACGGCAATTTTGGGGTAAGAGACAGAAGCATTCTTACCGATATCAAGACTACTTCCCATGTCGACCTCCACGTTGCAGACATGGAGTGCACGTAAGCCCGAAACCCACCGAAAACACCAGTGAGTTGTGCGGAAGGGCTGTTTGTTGGAAAATTACACCTCCTGCCAATTAATTGCCAAAAGTAACGTTTCCATCACCTTACGAAAGCGCCAAGCTCCTTTACGAAACCATTCGCTAGACGGTAAAGACTGGGATCAATGAAAATTCCCTAAAGTGTCAGGTTCTGGCATCAAATTGCATCAAGAATCACCAACAAAAATGTGACACGAACTTTCTCACAGCAAGTTCGTAGCCAAACAGTGGAAACGGTGGGGACTCCAAGCGCCAACGCCATCAAATATTTCACAGTCCTCCTGAGCATCGAAAAACAAAATAACACATTCAAGACTCGCACTGAGGATTCGGGAAAATTTGACTCACAGGGGCCGATTGGCCAACAGTATGACTGTGCGATTTGTTAATCGTTCACGACCCTTGAAGCAATCCGAGAAGGACTCGAAAACCTTGCCACCATGGTGTAGAATCTGACGAGCCATGTCCTGTTTATTGGGAGCTATCCAAAAATCACTGGTATGTATTGGCCTCGAATAAAGGAGGGCAGCACAAAGCTCACCACTTAAATTTCCGGAAGGCTCACATCGATCACAGTTTCGCCTCGGCACTTCAGTCGGAAGCGTCAAAACAAACGCATACTCAGCGAGTAATTGGTCTGCTCAACAAATTCCGGATTACGGTCCCGTTTGTTGCTCTCGGCTGCATTGAATGACACTCCTTACCTGATTGCTTTGATGGAGGCGACAATACCTCTTGCTTCATAATCATAATGTCATCGGCTCCATCCTCCCAATTCTCGTCTTCTACCTTGTGCAGTCCCTCCACGAAACCCCTCTCCACGAATATCTGCGCCCATGAGCGCGTTTCGCGTGAGTCTGGGGAGTCACTCCAAGAAATTTGTACTTCGTCCTCGGACGCTTCAAGGACTTTAGCGGCCACCAACGACGATGTTCTGCCACTTTTTCGAAAAGAAAAGACGGAGGCGCCCCGTGGAAGTGGTCGTAGGGCGAAGAGATTCTGCAAGGTGAACGCGAAGTGAGATTCCTCTTCCATGAGCTATCTGAAATCGTTGTTCTCACCTCGACATCTAATATCCCGGTTTGTCCTGCGCATAGAATAGAAAGCGTTGGTGGATTTGTGGAAACCCCGCAAACGTCAGCGACAATCGTAAAGCAATGCCCCAAACCCCATTGGTCATCACCCACCTCCCTCAAACGTGACATTATACTGATTTCCAAAACGCCGGTGAGAGACCCAGCCCGGGCACATCAAAAATCGCCCGTTATCGGATTTGTCTCCCTGTTCCAAACAAAATCAGACCCGTTCAACGGCTATCTTCATACGAACAATAGTTGGAATCCACCTTGAAACCCCACACTCTTACACCTTCTTCAAACATCGGCACTTTCTGCTTCCTTTGGAGGGAAGTAAGTTTCTTGCCTCCATGGGTCTCTGCGGCGGTGTCGTCGGCGGTCCCAGCCACGCCCGCACTCGGACTCGCACTCAACCCTGCTGACATGGATGCCGCCGGCGTCAGACCGCCCCGCAACAGCCCGCTGAACCCTTCCCTTTCGTTGTCCAACCCCTCGAGCGTTCCCTTGCGCGCGTAGTAAGATCCGCACTTCGCGCACAGCGTACCAGGTCCATCAGGCCCTACCAATAAAAAATTTGACTCCCATCATTCATTCACGCTCCCACCCTCCAAACACCCACCTTTGCGCCACATGGTCGTCAATCTCGTCCCACAGGCACCGCACTTCTTGACTTGCGGCGACCGTTCATGCTGCGACAAGCCGAACGAGCGGTGGCGTGGGGTTGTTCTGGGGCGCGGGGGATTCAAAGTCACCGCAATGGGAGCAGCTGGCGGCGACGCAGAGGCCGTGAGACCTGCGGGCAACTCCACAAGCGGTGGAGGCAGTGGAGCCTCGGGTCTGGGGTTCGGAGCAGACGGCGACGAGCGGGTAGTTTGAGCTTTGCGTGGCGATTTCCGGGCAGGCGTTGGAATTTTGCGCGGTGAAGTCCGGGTAGGTGGTGGAGCTTTGCGTGGAGACGTGCGCGGAGGTGTTGGCGCGTCCGGCGCGGGTCGGCGGAGTCGCCTACCCCGCGAAGACGTCCCAGAGTTTGGTGAAGAAGGGACGCGGCGCTCCCCAGTTTGGGGTAGTACACTGCCCGCGCTCACAGCTACCTCCTCTTGCGATTTCCCTTTCCCCCGCTCGACTCCACCGCTTCCTCCCACCAGCAAATCACCATCCTCATCTTCCTGCGTGTCCACAATCACCATCTTCCTTCTCCGCTTTGTCACAGGGGTTGGACCCGTCCCCCCCGACGCTGGGTTTTGTTCGGGAGGACTCTCACCAGCACCCACTGCCTCGCGACCTCGCTTCCCAACCACTTTCCCGGGCGACACCCGAGTGGGCTCTGTGCGCGGCCGCTCTTCCACAGCCTCCGCGTCAGCTGCAGCACGTTCCTTCCGAGACGCCTCAACAGGAACTCTTCCATCCGCGCCCCAAAACTCTTGCGTCTGGCTCGTCATTGGCACGGCAGCGACACCACCACCGCCCTGCACGTGCACATGTGCCGGTACTGCAGTCCGCGCCGGGGTTCCTTGCGTCTGCGACGTAGACGCGCTGTGCGGTGGCGCCGGGGTTGCTGTTGGCCCCGGTTTGAGCAACCGCGCGGGACTCCCCTGCGTCACCGAGGACCCGCGCGACATTGTGTGTGCGGTCGGTGCGCCGTGAGAAGACGATTCCGGACCCAAAGATTCCTCCAGGGGACGTTGCGGCGCTTGCTCCTGCTCCTCCATTTGATCGTCCTCCTGCTGCTGCTGCTCTTGCACCCCATCCGCTTCAACGTCAAGGTTGTTTTCCACACTCCCACCCCCACCACCATTCCCCATAATCTCCCGCGGCGTGAACACATACGCAAGCTCTACGGGGTGCTGGGTGCGCTCGGCCACATCCCGTGCGTGGGTGTCATGGTGGGACCCGACGTCGGAAAACTCCTCGCCGTCATCTTCATCCTCTTTCTCGTCCTCGTCCTCTTCCCCACCTTCATCTCCACCATCGCCCATCCCATCCCCTTCACCCAACCCATCCTCCGGGCCCGAATCCACATCCACACGCTGCACCTGCGACGGGGTGCCCATCTCGTCCAGCTCCTCGTCCTCGGGCTCCCCACCGACCCGTTCTCCGGCGTTCTCTTCCTCCTCCTCCTCCTCCTGCTCCTGTTGCTGCTGCTGGGCGCCCTCATCCCTCTCCCCCTCCCCCTCCCCCTCCACCTCCACCTCCACCTCCACCTCCACACCACCGGGCACACTCGGCGGCGTGAGATTGCTGCGCGCCGCGTCGGACGTGGCCGTGTCGAACGAGAGCGGCGGGAGGAGGATGGCGTGCTCCGACAGCGACAGCGCGGGCGAAGCCGTGTGGGCGGCGTCGGCGTCCGAGTCGCGGGCGGGGGCGGGGAAGCGGGGTGTCTGGTGGTGGAGGAATGGGTGTGGGGACAAGCGAGAGGAAAACAAGTGGGGAGGGTCAGCGACACGGCGATGCGTAAAACGCAACAGGAGGGTAGAGTGTGTGGAGGGAAACTCCATACGGATACACTACGACTCCGGCACCATGCGATCTCCCCGCCTGGAAGCACGCCGCACGACACGATGTCCCGTCCCGAAGCACAAGCACACCAAACCCACAGGTATACCGCTGCTCTGCACTCCTCCACGCTCGAAACCCCTCCGCCCCCCCCCCAACTCCCAATCCCACTCCCAACCACGCCGCACGCGATGGACTCACCGCACCACCACCCCTTCCTCCTCCACCACCACTCCCCCGCGGTGCCAGATCCGACGGAGAAGAGAACCAAGGTTTCTGCGAGCCGGGGGGGGGGCGGGGGGGGCGAGCAGGACAGGACAGTCAGCACACCAATCCCAGGAGCCACGAGCCACGAGCGCCCCCGACCGCATTCCCGGATACACGGGGTACTCACGTTGGACAGCACGAGGTCCGGAAAGGCGTGTGGGTCGTCTGCTGCGTCTTCTGCTCCGGCGTGTTCGGCGTGTTCGGCGTCTCCGGTGTGGTCTCCAGTGTGGTCGGTGTGGTCGGCGTGTTGGGCATCTCCGGGTGTGTCCGCCCCTGCTCCTACTGGTGCGGGTACCACAGGGATACGCTCCACGCCCTCCACGCCTTGCATGCCATCTCCTCCATCCATGGCCTCGCCTCCTCCAGCTCCTCCACCACGGCGCAAGCCACCCTCCACTGCCACCTCCACCTCCACCTCCATCCCACCCACGCGGTCCAGGGCATCCACGCCGACCACGCCGCCCACACCACGTCCGGCAAGTCCTGCACCCAACGACGACGACGGCGCGGACTCGTCCAGCTGGATGGACGCGTCCCAGTCGACGTCCATGTCGATCTGGCTCTGGCTCTGGCTCTGGCTCCGGCCCGCGCCCGTCGCGCCCATCGCGCCCGTTGCGCGTGGCATGTGTGACGCACCCGTTGGACGGTGCAGGTGTGCAGGAGCTTCAGGCCGGGCACGGCGGAGTCGCTGGGACGACGCGTCGGCCAACTGAGGCGGTGAGGATGAGACGATCGCGGACCGTGAGCTGGAGGTACGCCTGTCGATGCGCGGAGTAAGTGAGTGGGCCGACGTCGAGGTCGAGCCTGACGAGGGCGGTGGTGGTGGTGGTGGTGGTGGTGGGGAAGATGGCATGTTCGTGTGCGTGTGGGTGTTCGTGTGCATGTGCGCGTGCATGCCCAAGTGGGTGTGCATGTTCATGTGCAGGGGCGACCGGATCTGGATCTGCGCAGTATCCTGCGAGTGCGTGTGCGTGTGCGCGTTTGAGTTGAACATGGAAGATCCCTGAAGGGGCGGCGTGCGCACGCGGTGGTGGTTGCGGTTTCGGATGCCCTGGGAAGAAGAAGAAGTAGACGCGAGCGCGGGCTGTTTGGGCGTTGCCTGCGTCGTGGGCTTTGCCGAGGGAGTCTGCGTGGGGCGAGGAGATCCCTGCGACTGCGACGTGGGCACAAAGAAGTGCGAGAGCGGTCCTGCACCTGCAGGTCCGTCGGCGTGCGGGTGGGAGTGTGCGTGGGATGTGAGTGCGGCGGGTGCAGAGTGTGGCCGGATGGAGCAGGCGACAAACACGCTGGTGTCTGTGGATGGCGGGGTTGCTGCTGCGGGGTCAGCGTCTCCATCAGCGTCTGCATTCGCGTCCGCGTCTCCATCAGCGTCTCCATCAGCGTCAGTCCCTGCGTCTTGATCGTGCGCGTGTGCCGCGTCGTTCTCAGCGTGAGAGTGCTCGAGTTGGCGTCGAATCAAGTCTGGATGCGTGGTGTCCGCCAGCGCACCGTACACCCTGAGCAACTGCGAGTCCTTGCGCACGCCCGATGGGCCCAGCGACAACGGCTCGCACGCGCCGCGCCCCTCCTCCTCGTGTGAGATGCGCGCGTGTGGGTTGTCTGCTGCCTGCGACAGGTCCAGCAGGGCGAGTCCTCGTCGCACGGGGGTGGCCCTCCCACTGCCCGCACTTGCCCTCTCCCCCTCTGCACTCCCCTCCGCGCCCTCGGCCCCTCGACTCCCCGCGAGCACTCTCGGCGGGTCGCTGTGCGCAGTCCCCCCGCTGCTGCTGTGTGTGCGCGCGCTTGCCCTCGACGTGTCCGGCGTCTGCGAGGACTGCACGTACACTCTGGGCGTGCCCTCGTCCGGTGGCGACGGATCTGGAGGCGTGCGCGCTTCCACGCTCATCTGGCGACTGCGGGATGCCGTGTGTTGTGTGGCTGGCGGAAATCCACGATGGGCGTGGTGTTGGCTGTGGTCGGATCAGTTTGCGAAGACACCTGCACCCTGCACACACTCTCCTCTTGCCATTGCGAAGTCTCCTTGGCCTCACTCCCACTCAGCTTCATTTGGTGGAACCGTGATACGGAACACTCCACGAGTCGCGACGTTTGGCATTCGCAGTGTAATTCATTCCCTGTTCCAGCGCCGTGGAAGTGTACATCCGCCGACGGTGCCGTTCCGTGTTCGGGAGAGAATCAAGGGAAAGATCGTTCTGAAAGTTCTATGGTTCTGTCGGTGGACTTGGTAACAGGGTTAGAGCCAGGTAGCGCAAAACCAAGAGCACAAACTGTGGGGACTAGACCTAGTTGCTGTGATGAGTTCTGGCCCACGAAGTTGACAGACCCAGAACAGATGGGGAAACTTGTCACTGGCATGTTCGGGATGCAAGAAAGCTCTCGATCCTGTGCACCAATCCCGAGTTATGTATATACGTTTAGACTTTTGTCGTACGCCGCTTAACCCTGTGCCGAAGTTGCATTTGAACGTGAGAGTTTTATTTCTAGGTTGGCAAGTATGTGTGTACACACAGCCCACAAACTCTTTTGCATGTTTTGGTCTCCCATTGTTGTTGAAATTTGCCTTAGATACAGCCTGCACCCATTTTGGAGGACAGCGACAGCTCACCTGTTTTGCGTGACGCCAACAGTGATTACCCAACGTTCAAAGCTGTCCCCCAGTCTTACACTTGCATTTCTATTCGACACGTCACTGTCCAAAGTCCAAGAAATAAATTGCAATTTTGCGTAAACTTTCCACTTGGTGAAGATCAATGTGATGACTTCGTTAAGTTGGAAACCTGACTCTGTGTCTTTGAGAATGATGTTCAATCCTGTTGAGGGGTTCTATTTGACTACGCCCTTTCAAGAGCAACCAAAATCCCATTGGTAGTTTAGTGTGTGTGACTGTGGGCGTCCATTTGTGAAAAATGGTGTCTTCCCCTTTCCACCACACCCTTCATTTCCCTTTTCCCTGTCCCACCTTCCCTTTGCCCTTGCAGGTGCGAGGCCCCAGACAACTATGAAACACTGAGCGTTAAAAGTGTTGTTTCTCAAAACACATGCTGAATCTCCCTGGAGAGGGCCACATGGCAATCCCTCTTGCAATTTATGGTGCTCTTGCAGTAAGCATGAAGCACCCATGCATTGCATTGCAATTCGCAAGCTTGCAGATATGGTGATCACCATTCCGCTTCTCACAGATCTTTGGCATGCTTGTTTACCTGTACTTCAAATACAAAGACTGCACACTAGGCACTTGCGCACACCCTGGTGTGCCAACTGGTGAGAAAATGCTGTTTGATTGATAGAGTTTTGCACGCTCAGTCGTTCCATGCATCCGGCTCCAGTTAACGGCACACTTCCCATTCTTGGGGGTCTGGGCGCCATGGCCAGCAACGGTCCTCAACTCCATGAATTCTTCCTGGACCAGGTGCAAAAGAAGGGCAAGGTCTTTTGCATCACTGTTCCCAAATATCCCAAACCGGATGACCCTATTGTCACCATGAATGTCCATGACATTGAGCACATTCTCAGAGGTGAGATTTCACACTGGGTCTTTTCACCATGCATGATCTTCCGTTCCTCACACCAACCAACTCTTGGTCTTGATGCACAAATTGCTTGTTTGCACTAAGACCCTTATATGTACCAGAAGGGTGAAATGAAGAACATCAACAAGGACGTGTTTGGCAAGCAAATTTTGGTGCCAATGGGGACCACTGGAAATGGCAGTGCAAAGTTGCCAGCAACATCTTCAACGTCAAGGTAGGTGTCACGTCCTGCTATCTCCGCTGTGCGTTGCCACCCCAACTTCCGCGCACCACCAGAACTTTTGAGAGTACTGCTCTCCAATCTTCACCAAGGACGCTGCTTGGGTGGCATCACATCTCCAGCAAGTGTCCGAACTTGGCGCGTCTGTGGATATGCAAGATCTCTTACTGAGAAGTACAAGTGAGTGCATTGACTGATCTACCTGTGTAGACCTGCTGTTTCACACCATCACAGTGAATTAGTTCTTGAGAATTGGTATGGGAACAAAGCCCCCATCTCTTGCTGGTACACTAACTGTCATCAAAGGATCTGCAACTGCAAGCAACTTCTCTAAACAAAGGCACAGGCCATCATTGACAAGTGCTGCAAAGCTTTGTCGCAGGGAGATGATAAATTGCAGGGAGTGCTGCCTATGGACCTGTTGGATTATCTCATGCAGAGCCAGAACGAGGATGGCATTGTCACCATAGCATCAGGTGACATCCATTGACATGGTATATAAAGTGTGAGGTGTTAAGTGCTGTGCCACTACTGTGGTCATGTATTTAGATGAGTGCACCTGCAGAGTGTGCCCCAAGGTTGGCGTCACATTCCTGCAGGTGAGTTCTGTGTGGGCTCACCTAGGTAGTGTAGCAGGCATATCACTATAGCTTCAAGTGACATCCATTGACATGGTATATATAGTGTGAGGTGTTAGGTGCTGTGCCACTACTGTGGTCACAAGATTAGATGTGTGCACCTGTAGGACGTGCCCTAAGTTTGGTGTCATGATCCTGCAGGTGAGTTCCATGTATAAACTAACTCATCATGTACTTCTAATGATATAAGCATGATCCTGCAGTTTACAAGCTCATGCAGCTCACCTAGGTTGTTAGCACGGCACGCCAATTTTGGATGCGGATCTGCATGACTATATTGTGAGTGTGGTTAACTTGGTTGAGGGTTGAAAAGGCATAAGACAGATAATCCATCCTCCACAGCAGCTGATTTTCCTCTTTGGCAGCCAAGTAAGTTAGCCAATCATCTCTTGTACAGTGATCTTCATGACAGATGACACATTTTGCTATTGGACACAACAGCCCAAACACTCTCATGGGTGATGTATGAGATGGCAAACCACCCTGAGATCTTTGCCAAGGTCCAAGAGGAATGTCTTTCAGTGCTCAGCAAAGATTGCATGTGCGCATTCAAGGACATCAAAGACCTCAAGTACTCACAAGTGTTCTTCTGTGAGATTCTCTGGTACCACAACAACTTGCCCTTCAACTTCAAGCAGCCAGATAAGGATGATGTGTTGCCCAGAACAAATACCTGGGTGTACAAGGGTCAGCCCGTGACGTATTCAGTGAATGCAAAACAGTCGGAACATGACATGATGGATGGGATTTCAGTGACTGTTGGCCACTGTGTTTGGTACATTACAGCCATTTGTGATGGGAAGGCTTGAATGGATCCAGGGTCCAGATGCAGGCGAGGTGAGAGTGTGTGAACTGCCTACGCTCAGTGTTTCACTGGCACCTCTTATTGTCAGATTAAACCAGAACAATGGATTGACGAAAATGGCAATCTTATCAAAGAGAACAACTACAAGTGGATGGCATTCAACACTGGCCTGTGGCTCTGTATAAGCATCCACCTTGCTTCAACATTCGGGTCACGGTCTAACTCTCTATTTGATGACGCATCTTGCTCACCGTTGGGTATGAACATGGAGACACAGGAGGCAATGATTCTCTTATCAACCATTGTTCGGAAATTTGATTTCAAACTAATCAATGAAGGTGAAGGACCCAAGGTTTGGTGTGGGTTTCAGTGTTGACGCAAAAGAAAATCGTGTACAGATGATCCAGCGAAATGGGGAGTTTGGAACAACGACCCATCCAAGAGACGGGGGCGCTGCAATGTCAAGATTACCCTGGCGTTGAGGAAGGTTGGTCACCACAAGACACTCTTGAACCGCGATTTGCGACCGTGCCGCAACACTTTGTTGTTTTGCAGTTGCTGGACTTCAGGGTGTCTCCAGCCAACGTTTGATTTTGCGGCCAACTTTCATTGGGTTGTGGTACAATGTACTATGGTAGTGAATCAAAGGGTCTTAAGTGACAAGAAGAGCAAAAAAGCCCCCCCTCACCATCGAGTAATCCGAGACGAATGTGATGGCGGGACGCAATGAGTTCCCACCACCTCAACACCCATACGCCCCATACCACCACGAATTCGACATCACTGCCATGTGCCACATCCAGGATGGTCTGGTTTGTTTCACTCAGCACTAATCGGCAAAACAGCGCATTTTTACCCGAGCAGAGAGACTTTTGGCTGGTATCCTGTCCTGATACGTGCATGTAAATACTATACGTACTAATTCAAGAAGCCTTCTCCTTGAATTCTTTAAATCGAAAAAGAGGGGCAAGAAACACTTGTTTGCCGTTGTTTGGTTGCGTGACTTCACAGTTGCCCACACACAATCATGCCACCCGACCCGGCCACGCCGCACTTCGCGCAACTTTCTCTTCCTCCTCCCAACGCGCTTCCTGCGTCAGCGTCGGCGCTGATCCTGGACTACCTCCTGCACGAGGGCTACTCGCTCACGGCGCACGCTTTCGCGGCAGAAGTCGCTGAGCGCACGGCAGCGGGGGCCGAGAATGGCAGCGGCGGAGACTTGGACGCTCGCAATGGAGTTGCGGGGCCGGGAGCGAACGGGACGACTGTGGGCGGTCTGATCGGCGTTGTTGGTGATGGTCACGGTGCGCATGCGGACGGCGTGGTGGGCGCGGAGGGTGACGAGGACGCTGAAGTGACGGGTGGGAGTGGGATGGACGTGGATGGACCCCTTGTGGTGGTAGGGGACGGGCGGGGGAAGGGTTCTGTGCGCGTGGATAGCGAAGGGACAGCCAAGGGAAAGAATCGCGGGTCGGTGGAGGATCTACCGCTGCATGGGTTCGAGGGCGAAGTGAGAAGAAGACTAGAAGCCAAGTGGAGAACCCTGGATACTAGGAAAAGTGAGTAGTGGGGGTGTTCTTTGCCTCGGTGATGGGGCGCTATTGTGGAGTTGGCGGCTCTTTCAAGAGCTCTAGGAGCACAAAACGAGCCACTTCGAAGTTGCAGCACCGCAGTGCTTCTCAGGCCCCCCCAGGAGACGAGCCCACGCACCCACGGTCTCGTCACACCATCGGACTGACCAGCACTCCAGCCCTCACATCCCTCCTCCTGCAGCCCGACCTCCCCTCCGCTGTATCCCACCTGCGACATCACTTCCCCAATTCCCTTCCTGCCACACCGTCTGAACCCAACGCGACACCGGCGCAACGGCGCGCACTCCTCCTTCTCCGCACACAGAACTTCCTCGAACTTGTCCGCGCGCGTGACCTCCCCGGTGCCCTAGCGTACGCGCGGTCGGATCTGGGAGAGTTTTTGGCGCTCAAGGGCATCGACGGGGCGGGAGATGACGAGGTGAATGATGTCATGGCCGTCATGGCATACGATGAGCCGGAGAAGAGCCCTGTGGGCGAGAAAATGGACCCGAAGAGGAGGGCGGTAGTGGCGGAAGAGGTGGGAGGGTGCGTGATGGGTGAGTTTCTGTGGAAGAGGGGGGTTTTGGTATGGAGAACTTGAAGCTCAACTCTTCCTTCCCTCCGCCCAGCCTCTCTGGGTTTACACTCAACATCTTCTCTCCACCGACTCGTCTTACACGCCACCGCCGTCCGTGAAGCCCTCTCCGCCGTGGCGGGCGCCGAGGCCCGCTCCAAAGCCGCATCGGCCGGGGCCGGCGGGAGCTCGTCGGGGGGTGGAGGAAGCCGGCGAGCACGGGAGGCCAGCGCGCAGGCGGCCGCTCAGGCTGCGAAGGCGGAGGAATTTGCGCCATGGTCGTTGGACGCGTTTGTAGAGGACGGGAGACGGGACGGTACGCGGGCTGAAACAGGTGACGGCGGTGGTGGCGACGACGTGGAAATGACGTAGGTGGCCCGGGTGTTGGCAGTGGTGGAGTGGTGGCGTGGTCGTGGCACAAAGACTGGGCCGGAGGTGAACATTATACAGATTCACGAAATTGTACAATCAAGGACTGAAGTAAAAACGCATCGCTATCGCTGGCGTGAGGTTCTGGAGGATCTGGCTGACTTTCCGGCCCCGGTGCACTCCCACCACAAGAAAAATTACGATCCCGCCCCGCGCCTTCACATCCAACGACCGACTGAGATAAACGTAAAAGTAAGAGTACATGGGTCCCGCCCTGTCGGACCCCGCCGAATCAAAAAGAAAAGAAGACGTATAGGTAAACATGTACTGTGGCATGAGTGCGTGTGCGTACGTCCGCCATGGTGCGCGTCGCGTCCAACCGTGTCCGCCCGCGGCACGTCATACGGTGACATCAACATCTCTCCGCCCGCGCAACCACCTTGGAATCACTCCGCCCTGCCCCCTCTCCCATCCTCGCCCTCGCCCACATCCAAGGCCACAGCGCCCTTAGCCTGCCCCCCAGAAGTCGACCATCCACCCGTCACCCGCGCTGCTGGTCCGCTCGGGCGGCCATTGGGTCCGTCCGCCGTCCATGATGGACAGCTCGCCGGGGGCAGGTTCGAGGACGGCGAGGGGGAAGAAGCCGACGCGGGAGTTGTCAAGAACGCGGCCTAGCGCCCAGCCGTCGGGGTCTGTGGCAGGGCGAGGCGAGGCGTTTGAAGGAGGAGGAGGAGAACGGACGGGGATACGAGTGTGAGAATGAGAACGATGAGAATGGGGAAGATAGGTAACGCGAGCAAGTTCCATGCTCCACCCTCCCTTTAAAAGGCTCACACCCTCCAAAGTCGACTTGGTCGGACACCTCCAGCACACCCACCACACTCCTCCAAAACACAAAAGTACAATAACTCAAACTTACATGCTCCGTAAATGAGGACTCTCTGGCCCGCGCTGACGGACACTTCGTCTGGGTGGCGCGCGACAAAGGCTCGATCGGCGATTTCACTGTGTGGAAGGAGGTCAACGGGTTCAGTGGTTGTGGGAGGAAACATGGAAGGGCTGGCAGTCGATGCATCCTCCGCGTGGGATTCTTCGCCTCCGACAGCCTCCTGATAAACTCTCTGCGTTAGATCATTCGCCTCATGCGGGAATGTGCGCTTCCCGCTCGGAATAGCCGCTTCGCGGCAGGTAATCCGCCTCCGACGGACAGCCTCGGTCGGCGCTGTCGCGCCTAGGCCTCGGGTCTAGCTTTGCTCGACGTATGCTCGCTCCGCTCGAGACGAACACTCACGGCTCTGGTGGCGCCGAATCCTGGGACTCTGGCACGTAAGGCGTAAACGACCTCCAATTGGCCGCTGGTGTAGTCGCCCTTGCATGGTTGACATGGCGCGCAAAGCTTCTCTGAGACAATGCTCTCGCCAACGCCCGGATACCACCAGAACCGGGGGCCCTCTTCTTCTCAGACCCCCAGTCTGGCGTGGGGGTGTCGTCGCCCCTGTCGAGGCGGTACCCTCGTGCAGCGATGGTTCGTGCGCGGATGAGGAAGTAGACGCCGAGCGCGGCGAGGAGGAGTGCGAGGGCGGCGAATGAGACTGCGACGATGACGGGAGGGGAGAGGAGGAGGTTGGATGGTTGGTCGCTGGGAGGTGGGGAGGGGTGTGTGGTGTGTGAGGGAAGGGAAGGGGTGGATGGGGTGGATGGGGTTTGGGAAGGCAGGGAATGAGGAGGCGGGGAGAGCAGGCGGGAGAAAAAGATAAGGAGAAAGAAGAAAAGGATGAGAAAAGGAACAGAGAAGAGAAAGAGTGGGGCATTCTCGGAAGAGTGTGGTTCCATCGGCTTTCATTACACTCAGCAAACCCGCTCCACCATCGCACTCGCATCGCCACTCTGCC
Source organism: Gonapodya prolifera JEL478 (assembly GCA_001574975.1). Lineage (NCBI taxonomy): Eukaryota > Fungi > Monoblepharomycota > Monoblepharidomycetes > Monoblepharidales > Gonapodyaceae > Gonapodya > Gonapodya prolifera. The sequence goes on from KQ965737.1 coordinate 638,507, forward strand.
GCATCCACATCCTTTCGCATCCATCTGTCTCGCTCTCTCCACTGCACTCCCCGCTGCGCCGTCCGCATCCACCGCACTCCGCCGTCATCGCCCCCGCCTCTCACCTTGCGCTCATCGTCCCGTTCTGCGATGCGCTGCGCTGTTTCCGCTGAGTCCAATGCGCTATCTGCGTGTGTTTCTGTCTGCGCGCGCAATGTGTCAGGCAGAAAAGGGTCTGTATTCTACAGAACTGCACACTCAGGGTCCCCAATTAGGACGCGCACCTCGCTCTTTCTCCGGTGAGAGTGCAAACGCTGCTGCTGCGTTGATTCGAAGTTGCTTCCGTTTTCTGCCACCGATGCGAACGATTCAACGACTTTCCGAATTTGGAAAGGGAAACCTCGATCGCACACACCGCTGGTGGCAAAGTCAGATGTCAGATCCGTCGCACACGTGCTCATCTTCATTCCAACAAACATAGCTACCGAAATACATCTAATTCTCTACAGTCCTTTTTTCAAATCACCCCGTCCGCCTCGAATGTCGCCCCCCGCCTTCTCGCTTCGACGCCCCCCGTGCTGCTCCGTCATCTCCAGACCCCACACCATTTGCGTCACTCCCATTAACCTTCGCGACAACATTCGCGCCCTCGCTGTGGGCGTCCGCGTCACCCTCTGCCGCCCCCGGGTGAATCCCCAGCGTGCCGTACCCGCTCCACACGCTCGCCCCTCCATCCACCTTCCACACCGCGTAGGACCCCGCCCACCACGCCACGCCAAACAGAAGCCCAAGCACCTTCTCGCCCACGGTGTGGAACCACAGCGATGTCTTGACCAGTGACGCGTACCACATCAACAGCAGCACGCCCGATCCGACCAGAGCCGCCAAATGCGCGTAGTGCAGGTGCGGTGGGTGCGTGGGGAACCGCGTCGCGTGCGGTGTCGGGTACAGAGGGGCCGCGGGAGGGGTTTGTCGTTTTGCACCCCGTGGCACCTGCGCCAGCTTTTTCCGCCGCCCGTTGTCCTTGTCCAGTGACGCGATGAAGCTGGCTGCGGACCGGTACGCAGACGACATGACGGACTCGAAATGCCGCCAGAGCGGGGACGCGGGGAGCTCTTCGAGCAGGACCAGGGACGCGTGCACGAGGAGGAAGGTGTGGCCAGAGATATCGAAGCCGAGCCACTGTTGAGTTCGCGTTGGGTGAGTGTGGGTGTGGGATGTGGGGTAAGTTCATGGTCATGGTGTGTATTGAGGGTTGGGGTGCCAGTGGCAGTGACCATACGAGAGCCAAGGAGTAGACGACAATGGTAGTTGGTGTGTGCGGTGTTTGGCGAGGGGTGACGAGCGGTCAACACAAATTAATTTAAAAAGTATTTGACAAAGTCTGATCCCCTTCTCCCGCAGACCCCGACTCCAACCCACCTCATGCCCCCCCTTCTTACAACTCCTCGCCGTACCATACAAATGCGGGTCCCTTTCGCACCTTGCCGCGCCCGCGTGCAGCACCCGGTCGAACACGGCGTGCCCAAAGAACCACTGCGTTAGGAAGAACCAGTACGCTGTCGCGAGGGCCCATCGGAGCGGCGCGCGCCAGGATCCGGGTGGGAAGGGGGGTGGAAGGGAGGGGAGGATGGCGAGGGCGAGGAGGGGGAGGGTCGTCCAGGACTGTTACGGGGAAGTGTGGATGGGTTATGTTCATGATTAGGATTCGGTATGGCAAGTGAGATGTCAAAGAACGCCGAGAGGACCATTCGCGAGGACCATAACGCCCATGGAAATCATTCGGTTCATATACTCTCATACCCTCGCTGTATCATCAGTCCCCGACGTTCCGTTCCCTCTGTCCGGTCCACACACCGCACCCATTTCCAACCCCGTGCCCGCTCTCCCCCTCTCACCCACCCCCTACACTCACCCAACCCCACTTGACAAACACGGCGTTGAGCCATCCTCGCTTGGCCGCTTTGGTGGCCACAGGGTCGGCCGACTCGACAATGCCGAGCGTCCACGAGAGCACCGTGCCCAAAAGGACGGTCAAGATGTACACGTGCGCGATCGTCGATTGCCGCGCGTGGTAGAGCGGGAGCGGCGGGGTGCGCGGGATGGACATGGGTGGGTGGGGGATGTGGGGTGGAGCTCTGTTGGCAATTTATGCGCAACGGTTCATTTGTTGGGTGTTGCCAGGGTAATTTTGTTACCTTCTGAGACCCCCGTCGATGGCCCATCTACCCTTCGTGCCAGTCGTACGGCACTCTTTGTGGATCGCGCATCAGGAGCCAGCGGACGCGCTGGACGAGCTCGCCGATAGGGAGGAGGGAATCCGCTCAATGGTGAGCTTGTCGACGAATTTGCCGATTTTCAGGCGCTTGTGGTACATGATTCATATTCGTTTTCGATTCTACGACTCTATCCTTCGCAGCTCACCAAGGTTCGGAAGGGGGGCACGAATCTGCGTGTGTTTGGAGTGAAGAACTTACAGGTGGGACCTCCACTAACCAGACATCGAGGTCCTTGCTAACACCTCGCGCTCATAAAGACCGACGATTCGGACGAGGAAGAAGTATTTGAAAACGATCCTGGTGGCGGGCAAGACCAAGAGCAGGAGCAAGAGCAAGAGCAAGAAGCAGCAGCGGACGTGACCATCGAGGACGCCGAAGGCGACAACGACGCCGCTCGCGCCTTGGCCATTTTGGACGAAGACAGCGACAACGAAGATAACGTCGCCGACGCCGATGACGACGACGACGAAATGCATGACCTGCGCGATGAGTACTCGGAGACTGCTTTGGATGAGCCCAGTTTCGATGCTGTGAGCGACTGCTGACTGCTTCCCCCGTGGTGAGCTTGTTGAGACGGGCTTGCGCGCAGCTTTGAGGGTCTCTCCGACGGACGAAGAAGCAGCACTATAATTAATGGTTGGCTTCGCGAGCGACATGGGGTACTGTTTTGGCCATACTTGTTACAACGTTGCACACTCAAGAATACCAGTGTAAAATGGAGCATTGTATTTCTTTCAATCCATCCGTTTTGTGACCAGAGCATTTGAGCAAGGGCAGGTGACGTGTTGGTCTAAAAAAACTTTCAACCCCACCAGTCCGCTCTCCAGGGGCTCAACAAGGCGGCACGTTTGCCTATCAGCGTTTCAGTTGTTGCAATCGCTTGTTTCGCTGCTGCATATCTCCTCCTCCATCCATTACGATGTCTGCCATGATTCTCCGACATAAGCTTGTGGCATCTGCCGCTGCAGCGCTCGAAAACGCGCGCCTTCCTTCCGCCGTGTCTACCGTCGCCCGAGCGGCTGCTTGCAGGACCCAATCCCGCCTCGCCTCGTCGGGTAGATCCCACCCCAGAGCTACTCCAGCCTTTGGGGCATCATCCCGCGGCCAATTCCGCATCGCTTCCAGCAGAGGATATGCCGACGTTGGAGGAAAATATTCCCGAAAAAAGCCACACGTCAACATTGGAACGATTGGGCACGTCGACCACGGAAAGACATCGCTTACTGCCGCCATCACCAAAGGTTGGCATAAAATGTTTTATTGTCCCAGGATGTTTGTTTAATTCATCTATCCTTTATTCTCGTTGGGCTTGGTGGCCTGTATATTTCATTCCATGACCCCCGTTCCTCCCAACAGTTCTTGCCGAACGTGGAAACGCGGAGTTCAGGGCCTACGACTCTATTGATAAGGCGCCGGAAGAGAAGGCGCGTGGTATCACGATCTCGACAGCCCACGTCGAGTATGAAACTGGCGCCCGCCATTACGCGCACGTCGATTGTCCGGGGCACGCAGACTACATCAAAAACATGATTACTGGAGCAGCACAGATGGTAAGTGGCAACTGGCACCATTTTAGTGACCTGCAGTAACGGGGTGTTGACTTACATGCGGATTGCCCATTAACCACTCATTCGATAAAAGGACGGTGCCATCTTGACTGTCTCTGCTACTGACGGTGTGATGCCCCAAACCCGAGAGCATCTTCTTCTTGCGAAGCAAGTAGGAGTGCAGTACTTGGTGGTCTTTATCAACAAGGTGGACACTATTGATGACCCGGAGATGTTGGAGCTTGTGGAGATGGAAATGAGGGATTTGCTGAGCGTGAGTCGCGAAGCATTGCTTTGCGTTATGTTTCAGACCTCTATATATACGAGAACTTTATAGGAATACGGCTTCCCGGGTGAGAAGACACCAATTATCTTGGGGTCCGCCTTGTGTGCTCTCGAGAGCCGACGCCCTGAGATTGGTGTGGATGCAATCAACAAGCTGATGGACGCCGTGGACGAATGGATTCCCACTCCTGCCCGTGATTATGAGAAACCGTTCCTGATGCCTGTTGAGGATGTGTTCAGTATTCCAGGAAGAGGAACGGTCGCCACCGGCAGGGTTGAGCGTGGCACTATCACCAAGGGTGCTGAGGTGGAGCTCGTGGGCTTTGGACCTCAGGCGATGAAGACCACCCTCACTGGCATTGAAATGTTCCACAAAGGTGGGTTACGAAAACGTTTCTTTGCACTAAAGCATCACTGATTTGTGCTTTCGACAAATAAATAGAACTCGACCGTGGTGAGGCAGGTGATAACATGGGTGCACTCCTCCGTGGTCTTCGGAGAGACCAGGTTCGCCGTGGGATGGTGATGGCAGCGCCTGGCACCATCAAGCCACACAAAAAATTCTTGGCGCAAATGTACATCCTGACGAAGGACGAAGGAGGTCGTCACACTGGCTTTGTTGACAACTACAAGCCTCAAATGTACTTCAGAACGGCGGACGTCCCTTGTGTCCTTACATGGCCTGAGTGAGTATTCATTTAAATTTTCAGTCCCGTTATAGTGGAAGATGAACATCTCGTTTTATTAAAGGTCGGAGGAGGGCAAAAAGAACCGCGCCGACCACAAGCTTATTATGCCTGGGGACAATGTGGAACTTCAAATTGAAACCTTGTCCCCCATGGCCACGGAGGAGGGCTTGCGCTTCACAGTCCGTGAAGGGGGGCGAACTGTCGGCACAGGAGTTCTGACCAAACTTTTGGAGTAGGCGCCGTGTGATGTATAGGAGCGGTAGAAATTTAGGTCGACTGGGGCATTCCCGGGTGAATGGTTACATTTTTCATTGGTGTGCTGTTGGTTGGTAAAGGGTTGCAAGCCTTCCAATCCTTCCCAACTAAGAACATTCACGAGGATGAACCTTTTCCGCTTTATTGGCGACATGAGCCATTTGGCTTCCATCCTTATACTCATCTTGAAGATCGTGGCAACGAAGAGTGTCGCAGGTGCGGAGTGAATGGAACAAGCGGCGACTTGTCAGTGCCAGCGCCCGAGACCGAATGGAGGCGTGGAACCGACGATGCCGGACCAGTTGAGGCAATGCCTATGCGAGGACACGCTGCTGCATCCTCTTACCGCTATATGCATTCAATTCAATGTTGCCCCACATTTCCACCAGGAATCTCTTTTAAAACCCAACTCCTTTACCTTCTGGTCTTCGTAACTCGCTACCTTGACCTGTTTTCGTCCTATGTATCCCTCTACAACTCGGTGATGAAGGTCTTCTTTATCGCCAGCGCTGGTTGGATTGTGTACGCGATGGCATTCAGGTACAAGGCGACATGGGACTCCGCCAAAGATTCCTTTAGGTGAGAAAGAAATACAGTATGAAATACATCAGGAGCTATGTCTGGAAGGTTGCTTGGAAACAAGTTCATAATGGGTGGGAGTTCTCGCCCAAGTTCGCACAGGCGAAAACATCCTCTAGATCGCGCTTGCCCCATTATTTACTACCCGACCCCATCGTCTCGTCACCTCCGACATTCCTTTTGTTTCATAGGTTCGAGATTCTTCTTGCCGGGGCTACAATCCTTGCTCTCATCTTCAAGTATGAATTTACTATGCTCGAAGTGAGTACCACACTGCCCGCTACTCCGTTAAAATGGCATCCTCTAAGCAAGTGCATTTCACAAGGTGTCTTGGGCCTTCTCTGTGTACCTAGAAGCTGTTGCCATCCTCCCCCAACTTTACATGCTTCAGACAACGGGGGAAGCAGAGTCCATTACAGCGCACTACCTGTTTGCTTTGGGGAGTTATCGTGCGCTATATCTCGCCAATTGGGTGTGGAGGTACGTCAGGTGCCGAGGGGAATGCAGTTGTGGGGGAAGTGACCATGCCGCATGGATGTGTCAAAACATCTATGTCGAAACTGCCTTTCAAATTTCGCGGTCTCACCAAACTCATCAATGTTGTTTGTTCTCCTAGATACTACACAGAAAGTTACGTTGACTGGATTGCCTGGGTTGCAGGTGCTGTGCAAACAGCGCTCTACTCCGATTTTGCTTACATTTACATTACAAAGTGAGTGTTGCCGCGTGTGACGGTGGTAGATTGGAGAAGGATCAGCGAGGTTGCTGTGGTGTTCGTCAATCTTGGTCAATTGTGGACGTTGCGGGGAACTTTCGAGAATGAATCGTTGAATGCATAAATTTACTGCCCATGCGAAGCGTGATTCTGACTTATCATATCACCTCTTCTCACTCCTACAGAGTTTTTTACGGACAGAAGTTTGTTCTGCCCGTCTGATTCATTTCCACGTTCCATATTCGGTATTTTCTCGTCTTCGCCACCATCACCTACTGTGAAAAAGCTGTTCTATCTTCACGCCTCCACTTCCCTTCTTCCTGCTTCACAATAGAACACGAGAATATCAAAATGCGATTGTTGTATAGTGGCAATAGAATTCGGATTCACAGTTATTGATTTCATTTTGTTGCTCCGGAACTGAGGTGAAAGGTAAGGCTGTGATATCGGTCCATACATTTAATAAATACTCAAAACTTGTGTTATTCTTGTGAGGTTACTTTCTTTTGGATCTCAAAACTTGTCATCCATGTTTATCCTGTGCATTAGTTGTAGAGCTTCCTCTGCAAAATCCAGTGCCTTAGAATCTTCCACTACATTCCATCGCACCCATTGATCCAGCGCATCTATCACTCCACGACTCCGTTCTCGGTGGAAAGAATCGAGCTCTTCTTTACCCGCAGTATCAACGAACCGCAACAAAGATCCCAATCTCGTCATCTCCCGTTCCATACGCGCATGCTCTGCGGTCCGCTCAGAGAGTTTCGCAATAAGGTGTTCCTTGGGTTGCGTGCGAATTGGGCGCAAACGATCGATAAGAAGAACGGGATTGAGGTCACGGAGGGTCGCAGCAGCAGAGGAGAAAAACTGAGTGTTGCCTGAAGAAGTGTTAGTTGTGCCACCATAAGCATCTCTATCTATGATCGTGGGATCAACCATCTCATCGGGATTAGTTGTGGCAGGATCGTTGGCAGGGTTTACTTCCGTCTCCAGTTTCGTGACTTCAACCTCAAGTTTCTGAGTTGCACGAACAGAGTCCAAGAATGAAGTTGCTGCATCGTCGTGTCTTCTGAGGAGTCCCTTGGTGCCCTGGATCTCAAGAACAGTCTCTTGGAACGATTGTGATAGATCCCAAGCGTCGCGGGTCGACTTTACGTATTCAACATAATTTTGAAGGTCCCATGGCTTCCAGTCAGATCTGGAGAGCAAAATGAACGACTACATACCTCCTCTTTGAGAACATGCTCGAGACCCCGTAATGAGAGTTCTGCAACAGAGCCACGATAACCAGAATAACTTTTGGCAGAACGTGGCTGTTGGGATGATCTCGCTGTTTCCCTCTCGAAGGCCAACCCAGTTGGTCTTCCAAGTTGATGCGCGAGAACACTAACTGAGGAAGCCAGGGATCGCTTTGTCTTTGAAAGCAACTTTGCTCTCACTGCACACATGGTGCTCGCCGTAGATATATCCACAAGTTTCTGTTCCTGTTCTTTAAAAAAGTGCCCAATGTATTCAATCTCCGAATATGCCCCAGCCACTCCAGCGTCGCGAAAGACTGGCGGATACTCATCGAGAATCGTATCAACCAAGTCCAGTTTCCGTTGAAGGGTGCGATTTTGAATCTGTTGCCAGTCTATTTCGGGCAACACCAGAAATTCCCAAACGAGCTCATTCGCACTGATTAAAGGATGCCGTAGGAGCCACTGCAAGAATCTGTTTAATCGACGTATGATACGCTTAATCGCGCGATTGGCTGATCCTTGGTTTGATGCCACCTGCAATGCGTCTTCTATTTGCCTCGGACTGAGTCCAGATTTTTGAAACTCTATAACAGCTGCTTCCCCACGTATTGGGGATGTCGTGACAGACGGTGAGAGTACGTCTTGGTGATCCGAGAGGTATGATGAGGTAGACAAGGTCAGAGCCGCCACGAGTTCTTGGGTTCCAGAGAGATCGCGTAGTTCGGGGAGGCATATTGCTGGATGTTCCTCCAGAAGCTACCAAATGGGAAGAAACATAATACATTTAAAAAACACAAAGTGATATCGAATGATGAGGGCAAAGAATCAAATACCTGAGAGCGAAGCATCACAAAGTCGCCGATTGTGCGCTTCACGGTGGTGATAGACTCAACATTGGGTGGCTAAAGTTCAAGCACTCGTCAAAGCATGCGATATCTGGAAACGGATAGAGAAAACCCACAACACCAGTCTTCACGGTAAATAAAACGCTTCCGTCAACATAAGAGCACCGCACCACTGCTGCGACCTTCCTGTCAGATGAATGTGTATTCTCCACCGGCGGTGTCTCTTCGTTCCCCCCATTTCTCACATTCTGCTTGTCGCTATCATGCCACAGCAGCGCGTACCCTTCCACAAAGTCCTTGACTTCATCTGACGATGCCACCTCGGAAGGTGTCTTGCCATACATATTGCGAATTGTCGGATCTGCCAGACCGGTTTCCACCAGCATCCTCACGATTGCCATCTGGTTCGTTTCGCAAGCTGCATGGAGCGGTGTGTTGGAGCGCAAGGTGAGGGCGTTCAGGTTGAGGAAAGGCTTCGCAATTACTTGTTCTTCATGACCAGATGGTGTACGGTCCTCTTTTGCCAATGGGAGCCCCAAATCGAGCATCATTTCCAATAATGCCTCGTTTTCTGGCCCTCCACGAAACGCCACAAAGTGTGCCGGAGTCCGCCCACCCATATCACCGACATTCCACTCGATACCGTTCTGCACCCTGTTACGGTCACCCATACGGGCGTGCCGCTCCACATCCAGAAGAGCGACCATTCCTTCGACATCCTTTTGTACACATCGGTATAGCAAAGGTGTTGCACCATCATTGGCGGCAACGTCCCACAAGGCTCCATGCTCATAAAGGGTTTTCAACATTGCCGGGTTCCCAATGTGGAACACCGTGCGGCCAGAAAGGTCTGTACTGTTTGGGTTGGCACCGCATTGGAGAAGAAGCGCCGAGACTTCTGTGGCGCTCTCTCGTAAGGTGACCGCTGCAAGTAGTGGATCTATGCCCTTACCATCCAAAACCGTTAGTGCTGGATGTGAAAGGGCTCTTTCACGTTTTGGAAAGCAGGCCAGAAGCGCCCGAAGCGTCTCCACATCTCCTTTCATGACAGCGACGTGCAACGGCGTTTCCAAGTCAAAGTTGACGGTATGAGCAGGCAATTCTAGTCCACTCGGTGTTGCCTCTGTTAAAAATCGCACCATGTCCGGGTGTGACGACCGCGTCGCAAGCAGGACGGAATCGTTTCCCTGACTGTCACGTGCAGTAACAAAGTGAGGGAGAATGTCCGGTTGGTTTTCTCGGCCGACTCGATCATTGTACTCTCCCATGATGGAGCGACACATTGCTACGTCACCCGATTCGATCGCATTCCACCAACGTCCGTTCCAGTTCGAGATCTCCTCCAGTTCGGCGTAGCCTGGTAAACCACTTGCCAGCAAACCCGAGGTTTCTTGGTCGTTGAAGTTCATTGTGATCCATTCTTTCGAGTCCGTTCTGCGCAATTGTGTCTTTCCACTCTCCACATTTCCTCCAATGCCAGATCCCATTGAGCTGCCTGCATCAACTTCCCTCAACCATTCCAGCGCGCTTTCGACACAGCCCGCTACAAACCCCCACTCTCCCTTATCCACTGCGTTCCACGTGGCGAAGTCCACCATGTACCTCAGAATGGCAACCATTGGAGCTCCGGTTTCGAGCATGACACGAATAAGGGCGACGATCAACATGGGAATCAGGTCGTCCGAGGACAGTGGGGACAATCCCAACTGGGCCGGTGAAGGCGATACCACCTCCAAGCCGGACGTGTCCTGTGCGCCCACGTTAAAAAGGTACGGGTGGTGTCCGCCCGTCTGCGCATCCTCGATCCCCCACGTCATCCTCTTTCGCCACCTGTACGCTGGTCCAGGATCTGCGAGTCCCCTAACCGCAGTAGCCAGCGCTCGGAATTTTTCTGCTGGCGTTCTAAGCACGGTGACGGGTTTAAACAACTTTGCTACTGCGTGAATCACGGCTCCTATGTTGGGGTACGATAATTGCAATACCAGGGACGAGTCAGTCGGTGTCACAAGGACACCCGAAGGGACGGCAACGCACGGGACGACGCCAACCTCGCGATTCATCAACGCCCAGGGAAGTCAAGTCCATGTGGCGTAAGTGTTCCCCGGCGCGGTGTACTGCGGCGTCTTGAGAGCGAGTGAGGAGCGTGACTTTGTAGAATAGCATATCGTACGTTTCCTCGGCGACGAAACTAGGTCCCGTAGAGAGTAAAGTTTCGCATTAAATTATGTGAGATGTGGACGTATGTAGTGGTACGAGTTGAGGAAGGGCATAAAGTCACGAGAAGTCGAGAAAGATCGGACTGTCCATTCTTTGTTGCTAAAAGACGAAGGTAACCCACCTTTCTACCACTGCCCAAAATTCCTCCTCCTCCATTCCACATCTCTCCAGCATCCCTTTCAACTCCACCCTATCCGTCTCCAGCACCGCGTCCATGCACTCGTTCTGGACATCTCGCAACAACTTTTGAAGATCCACCAACGACTCCATCCCCGCTGCACGCTCCGCAAACGTCCTGAGCCTCGCTCTGACTGCGCTCAGCGTGGCGCCCTGGTCTAGAGGGAGCCTGGAGAGGACACGCGGGAGTCCCATAGGTCCGACCAGGATGTCAGCGTCAAGAGATAGGTGCACGTCCGCGAGTGGGTCAGTGGGAATGTCAGGGGGGAGTAGGAACCCATCGATCAGGAAGACGCCAAACGAACGACCCCAATCGTCTGTGAAGAGCTCGTCGGACACAATGCGGCAAGGTGGTGACGGAGACGGGGAGTCAGGAGTTGCAAGTGGTGTAAGGAGTCGGGGGAATGTGTGAAAGTCGACCAGGACAGCCACACTAGAAAGTGAAACGCATCGGTACGCGAGTTCGGGCGTAACGCCGTGTATTCGTGAAGAATGGATAAGTGAGTTGGGCGGTCGGAGAATGTGAGCGTCTGTACGGAGAAAGACAATTGACGTAAAGTCCAGGATCCAACTTTTTCATAACCTTCATCACCCACTCCAAAACCCTGCAGGCAAGGACCTCTCCAGAGCCACCAATGCCTCGGCATCCATTTGAGTTTCCCCTCCCTTAGTCACAAACCCTCCAGCCCCTACAATTCTTCCAGCCATAGAAGGAAGAGGAAGACATAAGATGAGGCTGTTTGAGAGAAGGAGTGCCAGCAAGTCCGGATGGCGAGTCTGGATTAGAGTGAGGAACGGGTTCTGGGGAATCGAGGATGTTGGGACACGTCCAGGCGGGGGGTTTCGGCGGAGTGGGGACGTAGGCGGTGGCCACGGTCGCCTAGGAGGGCGGGATGGCGATGATTGGGTAATTCGAGATGGTGATGTTGCAGGTGGGGAGCGTTTTTGGTCAGGGGAAGACCAGTCAAGTTTAGGGAGACGAAGATCGATTGAGGGAAGGGAGAGGGCCCATTGAAGGCGAGGCGGGGTGAGTGAGGCCATGTGATCGAATGGGTTGAGTGGATGATCCACTCGCTGTGAATGGGCGTGAAAAAATGGATCTTTCATACGCAACACCAACCCCAAAAATTAAATCCGAGCGAATTAATTTCCAATTAGAATCGCAACAATGGTGACGATCATGTCATGTTATTTGGCGTTCTCACAAACGAGCGTACTACATATGACACACTTACGAAAGCGCCAAGCGATACGTTTACGGCTGGGGGATTGAAAGCAGACTGATCAAAAGCAAAAAAAGTGGACCACCTCTTTCACGACCACAGTTGTCGGGGTGGGCGGGAGACACGCAGGACTCTAGGGTTCGCGGGCCGGATTAGTGGCGACTGGCAGTTAGATGGCACTTCCACACGAGCGAAAAGAATGCCGGTTAGGTCTTTTAAAAGGGCAGGTTTTTACAGGGCACGTTTGTTGGAAGGGCCCAGGTACATGCTGATGGAAGGAGATAACACATTTTAAAAAAAATTATGACATATTGTAGTTGCTCAGTTATGCATAGGTCATTCGATGCAAGCCTACATACATTAGATTCTTTCCATGCACTGACCTTGCTTTGGTTGGTTGCACTGACGCGGGGATTTGAAGGGGCTCCTCTTATTCGTGGTCTTTCGGGGCAATCAACACAAACGGGAGGAATCCGAGAAAGCGGAGGGGAACAGGGAAGGAGATCGAAGTCTCAGGCGTTGAAATACGAGTGATTTTGTTGGAAAGTTGATGCCTTGGAAGATTGGACGATAGACAAAGAGAATCTTGGAGGTGAGCAACAGGAACGCGAAGAGAGAAGAGAGAACAGAAGATTGGAAAGGGGAAAAGTGGGACGAGTCGGGGGAGAGAGGCAAGAGTTCTGAGGAGTTCTGAGTTGGAGAACATTGATGTTGGATAGTTGAGGGAACGGGGGAACCCAAGATGGATGATGGAAAGGAGAACCAGGAGGACAGGGGAGATCAAAGGGGTGGGGTGCAGAGAAGGATGGGACGACAGGGGAAGATGTGGTTGCACAACATCGCCGTTGGTCCCAACTCACGCAATACCATCCTCCAGCATCTTCCACAAATGGACGACGCTCTTTATTGTCACCTCCATCTCGCAAAATCGGGACCGAAAAAGGTCTACGGCTCCAACAACGACATTCCAAAAGAACTAAGGCGGGAGAGAGACCTTCTCAAGAAACTGCACATCCTACCGGATGGGAGACTCGCCACAATCGCATCCGAAGCGGAGTTCCCACAGGATTCGGCCGTACCATCCGCCCATGTCATACGTGACGACGCTTCATCACTTCCTGCATACGCCTTTCTCGATGCCGACGGCAAACGCACCCGCCTCCTACCCATCGCACGTCGCTCTGAGCTCGACCTCATTTTTGCCGATATTCACTTCCACGCAGGGACGGGACACTCGTTACTTGTTGCATCAGGGTATCCGTTACCGAACGGAGACCTTGCGGACGGAGGGGGGCTGGAGGGCACCAAAGTCAAGGAGCTAAGGGATGGACTGCCAAGGGTACATCTTGATGATAAGGAGGCGGGCTGGTCGGTGGTGAGGAGGAATTGGTACGTTGGGAGAATTGGGTTGCCACATCGTAAGTATTCTACGGCTCGAGCACGAGGACTGGAGAACAGGATTACACCGGGAAGGCTCTCCGCTACATTATGTGTGGTTTGTGCAAGCAATCAACAGATCTGAGCAGATCTTCAGATGAGAAGTTTGCACTTCTGCTGAGATGTTGTGTTCATCTAACGGATTCGCCGTCCCCCTCTCTTCAACTCCCCTGCCTTAGTCCGCGTCGGCATTTCGCGTGAGGCGTATGAAGAGTTTGTTCGGCGATGCCCAGCATGTGCCTCTCGCCGAAACCCGCATAGCGCTCCCCATCACCCGCCCTTGCCCGCCCTCCCCACTGGGGCTCCTTCTCCCGCCTCGTCCACGTCGTCGGGTACCCCGCTCAATGCCCCCTCGCCCCCCGGCGCAACTGTGGTTAACCGCACCATCGCCATACCATCATCGCGCTCCACTTCCCCCGCCAGCGCCATTTCTCGGTCCATGTCCCCCCACCCTTCCCGGTCTCGGTCACCCGGGCATTCATTTCTCTCCCGGCCCGCGCCCCTGTCACCGCTTGTCATGGGTGGGGCAATTGTCAAGATGGAGCCGGAAGAGGATCTAACCCCGATCAGCCCTGGCGTGAAGAGGAAGAGGGACGAAGGGGTGGGAATCAGGAATCACAAGAGACAGGCGAGCGGCGCAAGTGTGGCCAGTGCCGCAAGTGGGGGAAGTGGGTGGTGGGGAGAAGGTGCAGCATTTGAGATGGGTAAGTGGATGGCCGGGGTAGAAGGACTTAAATGGACGACTTTTGACGTGTCACCCAACAGATGATCCCGTCTACGTCCGCCTCCCAATCTCCACCGCCACTCACGCATCCCGCCCACCTGGTCCTCCAATCCTCCGCGCCGCCACAGTCCTTTGCGTTCACCCTCCGTCTCACCCGTCCGGGTCGTGCTCTTATGACTTGGTACTCATTGACGACGGAGAAATAGTTCCGGAGGTTCCCGAACGGGACATGGCGCACAGGACAAAGTCAGGAGGTGTGGCTGCCCGACCGGCGGTGCAGCCGTACGTTCCGAACGACTCGTCGGGATCCCAAATCCAGCCGCCCCCCGGTACCACCTCACTCCACCGCGTTGCTTCTGCCCCAGCCATGTCTTCCCTCGGCGGGGTTTCGGGGCAGAACTCACGCCACGGGTTCTTTCCCGGCCTCACACCACTGAACGGTGGAAGTAAATCGGGAGGCTCGAGGTCCAAATCCCATTCTCGGGCAAAACAAGAACAAAAGGTGGGGCCAGCGACTCCCCTACCGTCCCCACCTGTGGAGGATCCGTTGACCGCGGGGAGGGCGCTGGCTGCAGCACTTGCAACTGGAGGCTTCACTCCTGCGGGGCACGCCCTACCGCCGGAAATCGTCAGCGCTGTCGGGGGCCGCACGTTCGGAGGGGGGTCCTCTTCGGTCGCTGCCGCCTCCGCTGCTGCTGCTGCTGCTGCTGCTGCTGTTGCGGCTGCATCAGCGATGCCCCCATCAGTCCCTCCCTCTACTTCCGTTGCCAATCCGCCGGCAGCTTCTGCAACTGCATCGCTCTCTGCGATCCTCGCTTCCTTACTAGCTAGCACCCTTGCCACTGCAGTGGGTCAGCAGCAGTCCGCGGTTGACTCCATTGCAGCCGTGTTGGGGCTGAGTGGGGGTGTGGCAGGATTGCGGGGACCTCCGGCGGGACCTGCGGGTATTAGGCTTGCGCCGCATCCACCGCGACCTGCAAGTACACCGCCGGGGACACTAGGGTCGATGGCGGGGTTCGGAGGGTTGGGAGGTTTCGGATCGTTGAGCGGGTTGAGCGGATTAGGGCTGGGGATGGGGGATTTGAGCTTTGGATTGGAGGACACGGTGGCATCACCTGCAGAGCCCGAGTCCGAGACAGTGGCCGAGCCCGAGCCTGAGCCTGAGCCTGAAGCGGAACCCAATGTTGACTACAGGTTTCAGTATTCGTCGGCGGCCGCACGAGAGTGGGAGGCTATGGGCGCGATCTCGGGTGTGGAGGGCGACGTGTTCCTTGGTGAAGCTTTCGATGGGTCAGGCGGGGGCCGGCGCGACTCGATACTGGACTTTACGAGAAGCATGGCTTCCTCGGAGACGCCACCATCTGCGGTGGATGCGCGGGAGGGAAATGGACACGGTGGAGAGTATGGCACAGTTGGGGGATACATGGGTTACAGTCCGTATGGCGTCGGGGTGGCTCTCAAAGATCTTTTGAGAGCGACTCCGACGCACCTCCTACCGCACTTGTTCGGACACGGTGGTAGTGGAGTTGGGGGACTTCTCGGAGGTCATGACGAGCCTGCTCCAGGGTCCGAGCGGCGCGAGTCCCTCACAGAGCCTGGTTTCGATATGCTGAACGTAATGGCTGGGGATGTGTTTGACGACGGGGACGGGGCCGAGGTGACGTTCTCGAGTCCCGAAAGTGGAGGGGCTACGACTGCGAGCAGTGGCCAGTCTGGCGGAAGTGGTGGAGGCAAGGGTCCCAGTATGGGCGTGGTGGTTGAGGGAGAGCGGAGGGGGAGTGCGATGAGTCTGGATTTGAGCGATGACGAAGGTGATGATTTCGGCATTGAAATGAAGATCGGGGTGTGAAAAGATGTGGGACTAAGCTTCAGCGTTTCTTGCGACATCACTTTCAATACTGGTGCCACTGTGCATTCTTCTTGGATGTAAATAAAAAAGGGTGTCTAGTTGATTTGGACAGTAAGGGTATCTGCAATACAATTTTTTGTTCATATTCTCTCGCATCGCGTCAATATAAAATTGATGGAAGGTGGTTAATGACATGCCAGCTGTGCTTGTCCCAGAAGGCGGGGTCAAACAAAGTAAAGCTGCTGAAAACACGTTCTCGCTGCACGTTTATGCGAGGCAAGGATGAAGCGTGCTCGTTTCGCTTTCTGCAGTGGCTTTATGGTACACTCTGGTGAATACTGAACTCCACGTGACGGTAACACACTGCGTTGCCCTAAACCCCAAGCGACGCCAAACTAGCACCGCACACTCCCGCACCCGCTTGGACAAAGCACTGTCTCACTGCTTCGAATCCTGACGTGGCACAATCTTCCCGAGCACCAAGCAAGAACCGAACTGCGCATCTGAGGTTTATGTGCACATCAATATCGCTCTCAAGGACCGAGGAAGCGTCAGAAGTCATGTCCGCAACATTAGGTGCCGCATTGTTCCCTTCACTGTTTTCGTCGCTCGTCGCACTTTTCGTCTGCTTCCGAAGGCACACTCTGCTCCCACACACCTCACACTCCACGCCACAGTCCCGACACGCAAACCCTGTGCAACCGTCGCACGCGCGTCCGACCTTCGTGTTCCACTCGTTTCCAGACATGACGCATTCCCTGCACACCACCTCGCCGCACACACAGCACCGAGCGCAATCAAAATCGTCGACCCCAGTCCACACTCTGTTCCTCGAGCATGTCTTGCATACAAGCATTCCACAGGTGTTGCACGATACGTTGTAGTGATCGGGTCTCGCAATGGCGGCACCTCGTGGCAGCGCAGAAACGAAGCATAGGAAACATTTGATATCCTTCTCTTGATATATGAGGGCGATTTCTTCAATCGTGAGCCTGGGTTCTGCGCCGCGCGACGGAGGAGGTTGGGCGTTGCACGACCAATCCAGCACAGTCGTCCTGATCCTTCAGCATGTCGTCGGTGCACGTCCAGCACAGTCGCTCGTGTTTCTGAGCACATGCGTCACACATGGCCTGTATTTCGTCCGTACGGTGCCGACATCCCGAGCATTGGTTTCGGTGATTATCACATTGTCGATTGTCTTCGTCGCAGTGAGGACAGACGCTTTTCGTGCAACCCAAATCCGCACACGTGTTTGCGCAGCGGAAGCAAAAGTCGGTCTCGGAGGCGTCGCAAAACCTGAAGTTGGGGCGTTGTGGTGCACATCCCCCCTCTGCACAGTAACTGTTCCCACATTGGCCACAATCCAAAATGTACACGTCAATGGGACTCTCAAAGCACGCTTGACAGTACCAGCGGTCGCACCCTTCACGACCACATCGCCAGTGCTCTTCGAAGAGAAAAGGTCCACAAACTATGTGCGTTTCCGAGCACCCCGCGCACGTCATTCGCAACGTGCAGCCACTTTCAAAAGCGATATTGCCAAAGATAGATGTCGTGCATTTCGAGCATGAGCATGTCATAAATCCGTTGAAGTAAAGACCGCAGGTGGAACAATGCGCTCGAGTGAAGCAAGCAAGACAGAGTGGCACGGTATGGCTTGATCCAACAGGGATTTTGTCATAGCTGGCAAGGTCTGCAACAGAGCCATCGCATTCCGCGCACGTGGCGGGAACAATCGATATGCGATCCCCAAAGTGCGACCACACACTGCTCCGGAAGCACCTCACTTCGTAAGCATTGCGGAACCCGACCGCACCCCAAACGTCAAAGTCCAAAGACGCAGCGTGCTTCCTCCTTGTCGAACCAAAGTGCCCTCGCTATCGTCGCCCGTCAGTGCTGAATTGAGGCCCTCCATGTTCAGGAAGGGGCAGAACCGAGCCAATACGTGACTGACCGATGGGTACTGTAAAACGCGAACGAGTGTGATGGCAGTTATTGCGGTGTAGTCCAGAATCAAGGTTGAAAGAGTTGCCGTGAGAATACCGAATCGGAGTTGGGGAATTTCGACTTCTCGCGGAACCAGGATGAGGCGCGACAGAGTCCACTCGCATTTTGAGTACACTCGTCGGTGACTGAGTCCATCCGCTCGAGGTTGATTGTCCTCCAATTTCCCCTGTGAGTGTTCACACTGTTCAACCTCCGACATGTACATCCCACCCGCAGCAGATCGGGCACGCGGAGGTAACGTGACACGCTCAGCAGAATTTCCAGCGGGACTTCAGCGACCCGCGACGACATTGGGCAGTCGGTGTCGCCTTTGTGTGAGCGGTGGCTAATTCGTTTAGCCGGCAGAATTTTATCTTTCGCTGTTGTCTGCGTGAAGCTTGACAATGGACCTGGACATCTTACCGCCGGCGGCCGATGGCGCACCTCCCATAGTCGGACGATACCGCAAAGTCAAAACACCAACCTCGATCGCAAAGAAGAAGGCGAGAGTGGCCACAGACGTGAAGATTGTCGATGCTTCCACCGAGACTGGCTCATTGCCCGAGGCCTCGCGGGCGTCTATTGTTCTGGTGAGCATATGTTGTGCACAATTTCGATGGAACAAAGTGTTAATGCCCTGCTCGTGGATGGCCAGGCACCCGTATCACCCGAAGTTCCGTTCGCCAACGTCTCTGCAGCCCTCTCGCGGTACGGTTCAGTGTGTGGCCTCTCGCAAATTGACCCTTCTTGCACCTACGCCTTCAACTCGCGTGAAGGGGTTGGGGATCAAGGCACCATCGAAGTGGAGATGGAGTCGTTCGGTGCCGCAGTCCGCTGCGCTATGAGCGCTACTGGGATTCCAGTTGAACCGGGAGTCTTTGTTGATGTGCAAGCGCTGCGGTGTTCAGCGACGGCGAATCCTGGTCAAGCTGGAAAGGGGGAGACAAAGTACCGGGATCGCTTGCTGATTGTCGGGCCCATTCCCATCATGTACGATACTCCCGGCGCGAGGCCTGGCGAAGAACAAATGGTTACGGACTCTCGAGACGATTCGGATTCGGACTCGGGGAGCGATGAGGATGACGTGGCGCGAAAAGTGCGCAATGCAATGAAAGGCATTGGCCGATTCACCTCACACGGAAAAGACGGTCTCGTTGCACCGGAAGAAATTGTGTGGCGAGTCGGCGAGATTGCAACTTCGTTAATGGTACGAGCACTTTGTTTGGCGGACAGGAGGTGGCCCGCCACTCACCGTTGTTTAATCATTCCAGACCGTATTGCAACGATTCGCCCCTGTCACATCAACGCTCCTCCCTCCTTTTGTACTCCGCCTGCTCCCATCGTCGGTGCCGAGCACCCGCGGTCCTCTCCGCCGCTCGGATTTCCCATCGCACGTTGTTCTTCCCGTCGTGCTCAAAGAACGCGTTGCCGCCAAACTCCTCTCAGTGCTCCGACGTGAATTTGGGGGCGAATCCGTCATGCTCTCCCTTCGCAACTCCAATTCGGCAACGAGGAACGACAATTTTGTGGTTACCGTTCGCACCGCTTCGGAGTGGGAAGCTCGTGTGCACCAGGCACTCGAAGAGGAAATCAGGCTGGTGGAACACGAGCGAGACATTGAGCGAGGCGTCGTGCCGCTGGGAGATGCCAAACGGTCCATTGACGTCAACAAGCTGAGTTTGATTGTAGGAGTCACGTCGTTGAAACCAGCTGGGGGCACCGAACGGCAGCGAGGAAAGGTGGTCAGGCGTCGTGGCTACAACAAAAAATCCAATGCGTCATCAGATGGGCACACATCGTCCAAGCGGAGAAAACTTGTGGATAAGAAGGTTGCGTCGTTGGTCGAGGGTTTGAAGGTCCAGGACAATGAAGAGGTGGAGGTGGACGGACGAGATAGCGAATTGAAAAGAAAGACTGCCTGGGGAAATAGAACAGAGAGTTAAGCGCCACTCATTTTTTTAAGCACAGCCCAGTCCTTTGTGACCCTAAATGCCTTACCAAGAATGAGTGGGCCTATCATTTTTCACATTTGTGCAAGAATATTGGGTAACTCGACCAAAGCACCCTCGCCCCAACTGATCTGGCTCAAAATTTGTTCAGCAAACATTGTTAATAACACTTGCAGATATAATTTTAAGGTAATGATGAGTTTAATACACTATACAATCAAGTGCAAATAGTTTTGTCATGGAAGACTTGTTGATGGAGGCTGCAATTCCATCCCCATTGCTTTCTTGCGCCTTGTTTCTACTCGTTTTACAATATTGGAGATGGTTTGCTGTGTAACTTTCACTCTGTAAAACTCTGCTACAGCCCTTGCAGCATCCTTTTGTGTTCGACCATTCTCACTTTCCAATCAAGTCACCACTGCCCATTCTTCAATTGGCAAACGTTGTAATCATATGGTTATTACGGCTAATCACAATGCAGGGCTGAGTTTGTGGCTGTGCCAGCGGCAAAGAAATTCAAAATCACCTTGTTTTCCTTTCGTGTCATCCAAACCTGACGTTCAATTTTTGTTGGACAGACACATGCAAGGTCTTGAAACCAGTGCACAGTTGTTGCATCATCTCTTTTGGAATGGTTGTGACATTTTTCCAGACAGTAAGACTCTTGAGCAAATGCACAATGCTCCCCATGGCAGCAGTTGAGTACATGGGCACTTTAAGCTTTGAGTCCGCAAAGCTTTTCCACATCCCATCTTGCCCCGGCATCATAAACATGGCAAGCAAGTCCTCCACTTTGGTTTGAGAGCTCCAAGTTTGTCTTCTTGCACTGAAAAGCAACCCTTGCACCACCACTGTTGGTCTCAACCCAAAGTGAGTGTGATGCCTTTGACTTTTGTTCTTTTCACTTTGAACACATCATTTTTCTTTTCACTTCCTTGCACACTCCTCCACACTCTACTCCACTACTTTATCACTCTTGCTACCCTACATCAATATACTGTTCTGGTTCTCTCTCTGGTCCAGACTTTGCACATCCCTCTTCAAAACAATATGTGTTCTCCCTCCTCCTTTCTCAAATTGCACCTCAACTGTTAATATGGCAGAGAGTTCCCTCCACTACCTCCTACATTACTGCCAAGACCCGTTGTCTTGTGTTGTCTATGCCACCAACTGCACCCACTGGACTGCAGCATCCATATGATTTGGGACAACAGACTGGCACTATGTTGATTGGGCTGTCAAACACACAGTACTAGACAATGGTTCAACATCCATGGTTTCTCAGACTCTGCAGGAGCTATAAGGTGGTCTAGAAAACTCTCTTGTGAGTCTTGTCCCAGTTGTGCTTCAAAGCTTGTCTTTTCAACATTTTGTGCCTTCTTTGCTGCAGACTCAGTCATTTCCATCACCAAGTTCCATTCCTTCCATTCTCTGTCAACCTTTAACCTCTGCTGTTGTTGATGCCATCCTCCCCTTTGTTGAACCCATCCCCACTGCCATCTCCAATTGCCCTGCAGCTCTCTCTGCGCAAGAGCATCAAGAACTTTGAGAGCACAAGCAAATTGAGGAAATATGGGTATCTTGTCATACTGACATCCACTAATGTGGAATATATAGTGTAGTATGAGTGTTGGTTATTAGCTGCTGTGCCACTACTGTGGCCGCGGGTTTAGATGTGCACACCTGCAGGACGTGCCCTANGTTTGGCATCACGTTCCTGCAGGTGAGTTCTATGCACATTATGTCTTGCTATGTACATCTGATCATATATACACGTTCCTGCAGATTACAGGCTTGTGCAGCTCACCTAGGTTGTGTAGCATTATGCCAAACTTCCTTCTCTGTTTTTAGCTGACTGCAAGGTTCAGAAGCTAGACAGGGACGTGATATTTAGCAGGCATGCGCCCAATTACAATATCTATTGAGGCAACGCGTTGCTATCTGAATTGAATCACTCAGTGAGCAGCAATCTCTCCTGGCGTAATTTTGAAAACGGGATCGGTGACGCAGAACGAATCCACATATCGCGATTCAAGCACAACCACTCGTTGCATATTACAATCTCTAATGCACCCTCAAATTTTCGCTTTGATTGGACTACTACTCGTCGAGTTATTCACAGAAGTGTCAGCAGATTTTTATTCTCAGTATTCAGCTTATTGCAAGACGCAGACGCTATTCTGGTATCCAAATTATTGCACACGAATACTTCATTACTATATCTATCAGAGACGCACATTGTTGTTACATTTGAATCGCTCAGTGAGCCGCTATCTTGATTGACAAGGTTTCAACCTCGGGAGCGGGGACACAGACCAAAACGTAACAACAAAGCGTTCTCAGCGAGATTCTACGCTCAATATATGTGATATTGCACCCTTAAAGTTTCATTTGAATTGGACTACTCCTCGTGGAGTTATTCACAGCTTTGTGTGCAATTTCCATCAGTACATGACTGCAGCAGCATCTTCTTGTTTTAGCTCACTGCAAGGCTCAGAAGCAATTCAGAGACGTGAATTTTTGCCGACGCATACTCCATTATTATATCTTTTAGGGCCGCTTACTTTCGTTAAATTTCAACCACTGAGTGAGCAGATATCTTTGCCGGCGTAATGTAATTCATGGGGCCGACAATGCAGAACAAAGTGTAGTATTGCGGCTTCAGCAACGTCAGTCTTTGCACATTATTATTGATGTTGCATCCTCAAAGTTTCNCTTGAGTTGGACTGCTTCTCGTGGAGTTATTTACGCAACTTCAGCAAAATTGGTACTCTCAGTATTCAACTGATTGCAAAACGCAGATGCTATACTGGGATTCTAATTTTGCGCACACATACTTCAATACTACATCTATTAGGGACGCACACTGTTGTTGCATAACAAACGTT